>CM037875.1:24894998-25344998 GCA_021292105.1 Anadara kagoshimensis | reverse complement strand
CATTGTCATATATTATAATGATTTAAATATTTCATTCCGAAAATTAAAAAATATATATAATATTACAATATGGTTGCAAAACTACAAGTCACGCCGTCTGAAATATGACGCCATAAGATGTTATAACAATCGTGTTCACGACGTTACTAACCGTCAAGGAAAACGTGAGTGATATTACACGTGTAATATGATTTTTTACACGACTTTATTTGTACGGATTTTGTTGGTGATTGATTTTATTAATATAAGCAAACAACTTTGACCTGTCCGCTTGACCTTTCATTAAAATATTTATCACGGACCATGTACATCTATGTATAGGGAACACAGGTGTTCTATTCGTATATATCTTGAGATATACTCACCTCATAGAGCACACTTGCGTCATATGTGGATCTTAACACTACCCATGCATTGGGTGGATCCACCTAAGGAAAGGTCAAGCGGACAGGTCGATGTTGTTTGCCTATATCTGTCTGTTTACTTGTGTCTTTAACCATTATTATAACAATGCATTATATAGGTATTATGTAGATAAGAGATAGATTACGTAAATCTGATAATGAAGAATTATCCTAAAATCTGATTTTGAGATTTATGGATTTGTAAAATGTTACTATTTATAGTACAAGAAATACCATACCAGACAATATTAAAAAAATCAGTATTCAATTTATTGGCATGGTCAGAAGTCAGAAATGTGAGTTTTTGAATTAAGAATTGTTTTAACAGACAATCTTTAAAAATAAGTTTTCAGTTTACTGACGTAATATGAAGTCAGAAATATAAGCTTTTGAATTCAGAATTGAATTAGTAAAAAAATGTTACCAAACAATTAAAAAAATGGTTTCAGTTTAGTGAAGTAATTGGAAGTCATTCAGAAACATTTGCTATTGAAGACACTCATTATTGTAATTCAGAATACGAGTTGTCTAACTTGCCATTGTTTGTGTCTATTGGAACAAGTAAGGAATGACAGTGCTAACTTTAGCCATTTAACTAGTCACTGCAAATAATGACTTCGTTTTTGCGATTTATTAATGATAGTAATTCGAATTAGACTTTGGTGGAAATGGATGCACATTATTATTCACAAAGAAAAAGAGAAAGTATAAAATCAGCATTGCAATGAATAACATATACATGGATTCAAGAAAAGACCAATACCAGTTTCAGCTTCCAGCCTTGGCTTAAAATACAGTTACAATCAGGTAGTTAAATATATACATTTTGTACTATATTAATTACATATTATACCGGTTTTAATTTTACAGCACTAGACGGTCGTTTCGGAATACAACTCCTCATTAAAAAAGGAATACATTTTGTACTATGCGCGCATTAACAAGAGAGAGAGAGAGAGAGAGAGAGAGAGAGAGAGAGAAGTGGGGCCGGTCTTTTTACGGGATGGTATCACTTCATGTAGTTGGTTGAATGTTGCTTTGCGATTTTTCAGCTATTCGCGACGTGAAAAATTATTTTCTGACTAACCTCATGCAGTACTGACTTTTTACTGAGAAATGTTTTCAGTTAAGAAATCGGTATTTTGGCTTGTCCCTATTCAGGGACTATTTCGAACCGTCTGAAATATTACGGTACATCTAGTTGTTTTCAGTTTAGAATCGGTATTGGACTTGTACGTATTGGAACTTTTCGAAACAATGTATGTCACGTAAAATTGTTATCAATTTAGAAATCGGGCGTGCATATTGGACCATTTCGAACCATTAGGAATATATCACGATACATAAAGTCGTTATCAGTTAAGAAATCAGGTATTGGACATTGGACTCGTGCGTATTGGACCTTTCCGGACCTTTAGGAATGTCACGGTGCATAAAATTGTTATCAATTTAGAAATCGGGTGTTCGTATTGGACCATGTCGAACCGTTAGGAATATATATCACGGTACATAAAGTCTTTATCAGTTTGGAAATCGGATATTGGGCATTGTACTCGTACGTCACGGTATTGGACCATTTCGAACTATCGGGAATATCACAGTGCACCAAGCTGTTATCAGTTTGGAAATCGGGTATTAGAAGTTGCACCTGTACCTACTGGGCCATTTCCGGACCGTTAGGAATGTTGACACTGCACATGTACATGTACATAAGAAGTAAGGAATGACGAAAGTATTGGCACGACTGGATTAATATTTATCTAAGTATGTAATCAAATTCGAACTTATGTAATATTAAATATACGTGTATATATAGTACAGACATAAATTCATGTCCTTTGGCCATGATACTTATTTTGTTAGTCATGAATATCAAGGAAGTCCCTAGTGAAGACCAAGTAAAAGAAACGAAGATAACTAACTTAAAATAATAATGTAGGAAGTCATTTATTTATCACAGAAAATATTTTATCCATTTATCATACATATGCAGTTGTATACCACTGACCACCCTCCCGTCCCACCGCTGCCACCATACACGAGACGTGAACCTGTATCCCCGCTCACACACTACTCTACGAAAGGACATTTTTCAGTAGACCGACAACATTTCGTGATTTTAAGGTATATTTATTTCATGATTTTGAAAGAAAAAACAAAAAGCTTACTTCAGTGTTACATTACTAGAAATATTTTCAGTAGATCCCGGAACCTCTCATGATTTTAAGCTTTTTCATAATTTTGAATACAATATTAAAATCAAATTTTAATAAATAATAATAATAATAATAATAGTTTTAAAAAACAACATGAAATAGCTTTTAATAGTCGATTGCATTAGATGAACTAGAAGTAGTTTTCAGTAGACCACGAAAGTTTTCGTGATTTTAAGCTATTTCTCATGTTTCAAGCTGGTATGGGGGGACCTATGGAATCGCCTTCTGCAGCCGGTTTCTCTATTGGTCCTTTACTTACAAGTATATACTTGTATGTGTTTTTTTGCAAAGTAATTCAGTGGAACTGGAAATGAAACTACCCAATATTTATTTTTTAAATAGATTTTTTGGATGACACTCAAATTTTTAACCCACATCAGGGTTAATGTGGCAATTATATTGAATTGACACCACATGCAACTTATAAATTAACCTAAAATGTATATTAAATGTCGTGATACACCCCTATTTATCCGACCGAACCGTACCTGTCATGAACTTTAGTGCCAGCAATTTAAAGCTACACATCATATCATATACAACATGTAATTACAATAATTCGGTTAGTATATACGGGTACAGTCGAACCTTCCTCAAAGACCCCTCTATATAAGGGCCGCCCGCTTTGAAATGCCAATAACATTTTATCCCAATGTCGTTTATTCATGTTATTTGAATCTCTATCTTAGTGTCACCTCTCCATAAATACCACTTATGCTGGTTCTCTTTGGTGGCCTCGAAAGATTTAGAAGTCCAGTGCTTGTATACTAGTGTTTATTATTAACAGAATTCCAATAATTTTACACCTATAATACGGTATTCACGGAATTTTGATATTAATTCCAATGATTCTTATCTTATAAGTTCCATTTTGTGCTTGACTTTCTTTTCATTTGCTTAACGCTACTTCAGTCAGCATCACTATTGAAAATTGAAAAATCATTACCTCTTGTTCTGCTTATTTTTGTGCAGTTCGATGTACACATCATCAGTGACAGTGCCGACTTGTCGAAAGTTTAATTTAACACTAAACTAACTAATTTGTGCTAAATCGGCAATTAATCCTGGCCTCTCGTTGTCTATATATCTTGGCAACTGCTTTCTAACCCAAAACAGCTTTTGGGCCATTAGCTTACCCATAACTCGGCCACTCGACAACCGAACTTTGACTTCGTTAGCCAAGTGTTAAACTTTCGACAGGTCTGCACTGTAGTCCCTATTCGATATTTGTGTTTGGCTTTGTTTAATTTTCGAGAAATCGAGAATCCATTATCTCTTGCTCTGCTGTTACTTAATTGTGCTGCAAAATATAGCTAAAATCAGCCTAAAACATATCAACATACATAGTTCCGAGCCACTTAGATACATTTCAAGTATCAATCAGTACATAAATAGTCTCAATTCGTGTTTCATTATTGAGAAATCGAGACTGGATTCCTTCCCTCTTGTTCTGTTAGTTCAAGTGCCGATAAATGAGCCTTGCTCCTGTTGCATACGTAGTCCAAATTCAGCTTTGTTTCATTAATGAGAATTCAAAAATCCATTACCTCTTGTTCTGTTGTTCAAGTGCTGCTAAATGAGCCTTCTACTTTTTACATGCATACTAGACTCCCAATTAGTTCTTGTGTTCGGTTTTGTCACGGTTCATTTTCACACTATGAAAGACTTAATTTAAGGCTACTTTACCCAGCATCAATATTGAGAAATAGAGAAATCTGTTTTTATTTAACGATGTTCTGTCGTTAAATGTACATGTGACACTAAATGTGGTATAAGTACTAAGTCCTATACCTATTAATTTTATATTCCCGAGCCACTTATAATAATCAGTAAGCACTACACAGCTAAAAGTATCAATTAGTCCCAATTCAATATGCTTCCGAAAGTTTCATTATTGAGAAATTGTGACTGAATGCATTACCTCTTGTTCTGTTGATTCAAGTGCTGCTAAATGAGCTTTTAAAGTACTTTTTACATACATACTCCCAATTCGATATTGCGTTTGGTTTTGTCAGTCCATTTTCACATTATGAAAGATTTAATGCAAGACCACTGAAGCACTGGACAGCTAGAAGTATCAATCAGTTCCAATTCGATATCTTTCTGATTATTGGGACTTAATTCATTACCTCTTAGTCTGTTAATTCAAGTGCTGCTAAATGAGCTTTAAAACCTACTCCCAATACGATCTTGCGTTTGGTTTTGTCACGGTTCATTTTCACACCATGAAACACTTAATGTAAGGCTACTTTACCCGGCATCAGTATTCCAATGCCTTTTTTCTGTTGTTACATGTACACGTGACAGTAAATGTGGTACAAGTACCAGCCTGATGCCAATTAATGTCATAGTCCTGAGCCACTTAAGCACTAAAAATATCAACCAGTCCCAATTCGATATGTTTCATTATTGAGAAATTGAGACTGAATCCATTACCTCTTGTACCGCTAAATGGGCCTTCTACTTTTTACATACATACTACCAATTAGTTCTTGTGTTCGGTTTTGTCACGGTTCATTTTCACACTATGAAAGACTTAATGTAAGGCTACTGTATCCGGCATCAGCAATATCGAGAAATAGAGAATTCTGTTTTTATCCAACGCTTTTCTGTTGTTACATGTACTGTACATGTGGCATTAAATGTTCTATAAGTACCAGCCTTGTGCCTATTAATTTCATAGTCCTGAGCCACTTAAGCACTAAAAATATCAATCAGTCCCAATTCGATATGTTCCATTATTGAGAAATTGAGACCGGAGATCATTCCCTATTGTTGCCGCTAAATGAACTTTACAAGCATAGTCCGAATTCGATCTTGCCATTATTGGGAAAGTGAGAATTCATTACCTCTTGTTCAGTGGATTCAAGTGCCACTAAATGAACTTTTACAATTGCCTTTTACATACATAGTCCCGAATTCGATCTTGCGTTCGCTGGGATTTTGTTTCATTTAGACATTTTAAAAGGCTTAATGCACTTCGGCTGTTTCATTTTCACTTAATGTAATATTGTATTGCGATTGACTTTTGTTTCACAACCATTAATGCTTGTATTTAATCAGGTAAAAAATCAATGACCTGACAATATCCACGTGAGTTATAATTATTAGATATACAATATAATTAAATTCATTACATATGTAGTTCATATCAAGTGTTTATTAAGCGCTATCTGAGTTAAATATCTACTATATACTGTCAACCTATATATACCATGTGTTCAGTAAGCGGTATAAATTCTCAACTGACATGTGGTGTTGTTACGACACTGCCTGACAAGCGACTTGAAAATTTCGTCATAACATAGACATAGTCATTTTTAATATTGGTACCGATTGCGGACGGATTGGATTTTTATGAGGAAAAATTAATATTTTTATGAAAAAACAAGGCTTTTGTTTTAAAAATAAGTGCGACATTCATTAAAAGAAAAAAGTGCAGTTACTGGATATATTTAATAAGGGGAATATTTTAGTTTTACCGTATATATTGTTTTAAGATGATATAGTTTTTGTGATATGTAAAAGAATTGGAATATTTTACTTAAAACTTGACAGGTAAGTGACAGATTTTTTTTAGCCAGTTTAAAAATTTGGGATGTTTTGGGACCTTTTCAGTTTCAACTTGTCGTTCAATTTTATATTGTTTTCTATAAGTTGCGTGACTTGTTTATTGCAAACTTTAAGTCTTAGTATGCATGTGAATATTAACTTAGTCAGGTGTGCAGGTTAGTGAAGGATTTTGTTAAGATTTTGTTGAAATTGAGTATGTAAACGGAGTTGCAATCTTACGAGGATTTCTTGAAAATCTTAAAATTTTTAAAATTTGAGAATTCCAATGGAAATTGTGACACCCCCCCCCACACACACACACACGCTCTCTCTCTCTCTCTCTCTCTCTCTCTCTCTCTCTCTCTCTCATGTGCGCTCGCGGAAACCAATTTCTATGGATTGCCTGGGCCACACATAACTTGATATTTAATGTGATTTTACTGGATTTCATTTTGTGTAAATATAACAGACCATGATCAAGTCCTAAGACTTGGGGCTTTTATGATAAAGAAATGAAAGATTTAAACATTCATTTTGTCGAGTTTGAATTATTGACATTAATGCAAAATCCTCTCCCATCTAATAAAAACAAAATAAGCTATTTACTACGTGTGAAATATTGTAAAGAGTTATACACGGAATTTCAAGTTAAACTTGCGTAATGATATCCGACTCTAAGGTCTTTTCCAAAATCCATTTATAGTTCGACTTGTCATTCAATATCAACCCTTAACTTTAGGATTCTGAAAATCATTACCGACAAACAAAACTGAGGAAAAAATGTTTGAAAGCATGAATGAATCATTTTGTCTGAAGCTTAGTTAAGAATTCTGATATCTTGCAGGGATGAAGCTTAACTATTTTGAGTAAGGGGTCCAGCTCACTTCAGAAAAGAAGTTGTAATAGTGTCATGGGCTACTTTTGAATTTTACTTTTGAATTATATTATTTCATAAAAATTCAAAAGTAGCACATGACAATAGTAATAAATAGATAAAATGGGGCCCAGACTGATTTTTAGTAGCCATTGGCTATTGGGCCCATGCTTATTTTCATCCCTGTCCTTGATCAATAAAATGAAAAAAAAAATGTTTGAAAGCGTGAATGAATCATTTTGTCTGATCATTTTGTCTGAAGCTTAATACAATTAAAGACCTCTCCTATGTATGTTTTCGTGGCTGTTGGAAACACTTAGACAATCATTTGTAATAGTCATGGTAATGCTTCCTGATACAAATATGATAAATCCGATCCATCATCGTTAAGTAAATATCAATTTTTACTAGTAGATACAGGAAGAGAACTGTATTTACAGTAGTAGTAGTATATTTACTGTGGCCAAGAGAGAGAGAGAGAGAGAGAGAGAGAGAGAGAAGAGAGAGAGAGAGAGAAATTTTAGTCACAATAATTGTAGTACAATAAATGCTATCCACAGAGAGAGAGAGAGAGAGAGAGAGAGGAGAGAGAGAGAGAGAGAGAGAGAGAGAGACTTTACTTACAATAATTGTAGTACAATAAATGCGATCCAGAGAGAGAGAGAGAGAGAGAGAGAGAGAGAGAGAAAGAGAGAGAGAGCGAGAGAGAGAGAGAGAGAGAGAGAGAGAGAGAGAGAGAGAGAGAGAGAACGAGCGAGAGAGAGAGGTCATGATTGTGGAAAATATTAGCTCCATCACCGACAAAGTGGTGGGGACATTTTTGTGGGGACGACCGTGACACTGTCACCGCCTAGACCTATGGTGGGTTGTACGGTTAAAATACCCAAATCGCTATAAACAAGAAAAGTAGTGTTAGGAGGTGGGAACATTTGATTTTGTCTTAACGAGAGAGAGAGAGAGAGAGAGTATTTCAAACAAAATTATTTCATATAAATCAGGGTGTCTATAGATGAAGTCGCTGAAATTAAGTACCTACGCAATTTGGGACAGGTCCAGCTTCAGTCATTTTAACAATTAATCATGAAAATCATAAAAAATGCAATTTCGCCAAATTTAATTTAAGGAAAGTAATCGTGAAACTGAGACCAAGCCCCTTTCGTTTCATGACATCTCTCAGAATACTCTCGGTTTTAATAAAGAGTTGAATCATTTGTTTACAATACAATTCTGACTGATTTGTTTTATTGCCCCCGTGTTGACATAAACTCAAATAGTACTGAGATTTATAATTGCTGTCTAGGGAATCTGACGTATTTAATTATGGATACTTGAAACTTAGACAACAAAATGGGCGAATTTTATTTGGATTTTATTAAAAGTTTTCAGATGTTTATTTCAATTTCAAATTCAAATGAGATTCAAATTGTTATTGTCACACATTACACATTATACCAGTTTTAATTTTACAGCACTAGTTGGCCGTTTTGGAATACAATTCCTCATCAGTAGTGCTTGGACCAAAATTATGAAACCAAATCTTTTTTCAAGATGACAAAAAGAAACCAAAAGGATCAAAATATATTTTATTAAATTTACTGAGCTAAAGAAATAATTTGCATGAGTGATTTGAAATTTTAAGCCATGATATAAGTACATTATAACGTGTTACAAACATGCAAAAGTTTTTGAAAAACAACAATCTGACACACAATATTACGAAATATGATGCCAAGAGACCCCTGTTCTTAGATTTACCGATCCAATGCTATTCTTTTTACCGTCAGTGCTATCATTTGGTCCGAGTTGTAAAAATGTATCATGACAAAAAAGATTAGAATAAGGTATCATTTGCAGAAACGGTAACAAAGCAATGACTTCAAGTCATTCATGTTTTTCAAAGAATGTCAAAGAATTGAAATTAACTGGAGAACTTTATAAATTCACAGAAATTGGTTATTTCGTCTCGGCTCATTTTTTCACATGACTCATCACGAACATGTATGATGTCATGTTGGAATTTTAAGAAATTTCTCTTAGGAATTCTTTTTTTAATTCGTTTGATATTGGAGCATAATTTTGGTAGTCAACATGCAAAGAAAGCAGTTTCCCACCACGCAAAGCAGTTTCTTGATTTAGAGATAGCGGATCACTTTTGGCGCGTTTTTGTATATCCGTTTTCAATTTTGATATTATTGCTGCTGAAATACTTCCGCTTTTGTTTGTCAACAAACAGAAATTAGTAGAATGGATCGAAAATGAACAAGTGAGAATTTATGTAGAAAAGAAGTTGCCTGATTCTTAGAAATATTCTGGGATCAGTCCATGATAAATACATGTATGTGTCCGGGTAGTTCAGTTGGTAGAGTACTCGCATAATGTGTGGGAGGTCCCGACTTTCATCATCGGATTTCCCCTCTTTCCGGTTGCATTATGGCAAGCTTGTAAATCTTCGGAAGTGTCTGACCCATTCGTCGGTGGCCGTGCGGTGGTTGATTTCAGTGTTGAATAGAAAATTGAAAGACAACACTGTCAATGAAATGTTAAAAATGGTTTGAATCCATCTGTCTTACAGGCCACCTCTATATAAGGACCACCTGCTTTCAAGGACCCCTACTCATAAAAGCAACTTTTACTGGTTCCCTTTGAGGGCCTTTATAGACAGGTTTGACTATGTACAGTTTCTTAGTGTTCATTTAAGAAGTGTACCTAGTTGGTGGGGCCTACCTAGTTGGTGGGGCCATACTGAACCAGGCCTTAAAATACACAAAACAGGGACTCTGGGAAATAGGTAGACTTGATAACTCAGTTCCTGCATTTTATTTTAAATTATCGATATTAAGTCAAAGAAATATTATTAATGAGAAAGAGATGGAACTGGAGTTAAAACTCAACTAAGACTAAAAAACCATGGGCTGGGGTATCCCACAAAGAGTATTTTTGTAGGACAAAAGTATTTGTGTGGTGGTCAGTAGCAAAGGTCCCACCTATATTGAACACAAAGTTCCTGACATATTTTAAATCAATATACTCAGGATTGAATACAAAGTCAAGAAGAAACAGCTCGGATGAAAATTACTATTTAAAACCAAGGTTAAAACAATACCATTATTTTTTTTCCTGTATTAAAGAAACGTTTAATCCATCAAGTTTTAAATAGCATATCCTGTCAAAAATACACATTAGGTTTAGTTAATTGATTAATTAAGTTTACTATGCAATGTGTGTCAGTCCTAGCTGTCTTCAAATATCACCTACAGGTAGTTTACTCTTAAATGTAGTTTACTCTTAAGAGTTTCGTTTCTAGTTTGTGTTAAGGCATAGGACTTTTACCTTTATCAAAAAAGTTTTTAATGATGATGACAAGCTTTGCACATGGCAACTGTAATGGTTACCAAGAGTTTTTTCAAACAGCAACTATGGTGCCTACAGTGTGGACTAGAAATAGAATTTTATACTTTTGGCATGGAGTTTGAACCCATATTTTTTTTACTACAAAAGCCAGTGACTATTACTTGGGCCAACCAAAATATACAGTAAAACCTATATATAAGAATCGCCCATAACATGAAGTACAGTCAAGTTGAAAATATGAAATAAAGGGATGGAGTGGAGTGCTTTGAGTTCCTTCCAAGATTTTTTTCAATTACTAGTGTATATGAGGGCTGGGATGATGGAGGGCACCCTAGCGCTTAAAAATAACTGATCTTTTGGCAAGTGAACTGCCAGAATGAGATTTGAACCTAGGCACTTTTGGACCATAAACCTCAGGACTTAGATGTTCAAAGTTTGATTAGGTTAATCAGTGATTAACACTGATCTATCAACAAATCATCATCAAATCAATAGTTTTATCACCACCTGCTTCAGTTTAATATAATACTATTAATTCTTTATATATTTATCGCCCACCTTTCAGAGAAAGAGGGGGATATTGAAATATGAGTTTCCGTCCGTCCTGCCTTCAGTCTGAAATTCTTGTCTGCGCTAATTCTCCAAAACTATAAAGCACTATTTCACGAAACATAGTGCAAAGTATCAACATAGATAGGAGATGCGCATATCGTTTACCCGAGTTGGTTTGCTGATTTTTCTCAGAGTTTTGGCTCTTTCATCATAATAGCAAATTACTAGAAAAAGAACCTGCTGGCAGGGGATCCTACTTCACTGAATTTGCTTGTCAGTATTGTTTTCACCACATATTTGAAATTACAGTAAGCAAATTTGAAATTTTGACTCCTCAATTGATTAAACTAACCAAGCTTTGAATAACTGGCCCTTGGTTTTTGTAGACAGGTGGTCTTTATATATATATATATATAGAAGGAATCACTAGCACATATTTTTCTCTAAATTTATTTTTTTTCTTTTAGATATGAAAGGCATTTAAGTATATGAACAGACAGAATGATGAATTTGCGTAGTAATCGCTACCTCCAGGGAGATGGTCCAAGGAGTCCTCCTAATAACTTTGGTATATCTCCTTGTCAAGAGGAAAGCAAATCACTAATTCAGGAATTCTCAGTCTCACATATAAAGGTAATTATTATATCCCCTGCAAATGAAGCTTAGGGGTATACAGGAACTGCCCTGTCAGTATGTCCGTCCATCCCAATATCGTTTCCGGCCCACATATCTTCCATGACTATGGATGGATTTTGATCAAACTTGGCACAAGTGTAAACCAACATGAGGCAATGTATCTTTCACATATAGTTAGTTCCAGGATGCTGGAAGAAAAAAAGAGTGGTAAAAAAACTACCCATCTTAGGCCAATGGAATGAAAAACTTTCTTGCTATGATTGATTGAAGAGGAATTTGAACCTGGGTGATGATAGGCACTAGATATGATTCAGCACCTTAAAAAATAACTCAGCCAACAAGCCCATTCCCACCCACTGCCCACTACCCAAAATTTAAAATGAAATGGTTAAAATAAAACATGTCACACCCACTACTATATGAAGTCATAACCATATATTAAAGACGTCATCAACCATGGATGTATGAATACTTATTCACACTAGTGTAATATGGTTTTTTATTACACAGCTTTATTGTATGGATTTTAGGGGCGATTATACAATGATGTTTAAAATCAATAATGGATTAATTGTAACCTATCTAAGAAATCAAAGGTCTCTCAACTTCGTCTGAAATAAACATTGAGCCTCTTCCCAACCAGATTATACTTCATCAAATATTTTATTATAAAAATAAGATTCCATTAATAAAAAATATGAACAATCAATCATTTAATTATTGCCATTCCTAATAAGAATTCAAATAATTATAATTGTCTAATTGGTTCTTTATTTTTAAAATATCTTGTCTTTTTAGGAAACATTTGAAAGACTTGAAATAGAAAAATTATACCAATGTTACTGCATACAGATGAAGAGGTCCTTAGTTACGGCATTGATTGCCATGGCAACCATTGCATGCATCATTATTTTAGCATATGAGATTATTACCCTTAAGGTAAAATAGATTAATTTATTAATAAGTCCATAGAGTATTTTAATTGTCCTTGTGTGGATCAATATATGAGATTATGTTTATTGCAAGAAATGCGCATTACAGTCAAACCTGTCTATAAAGGCCACCCAAGGGAAGCAGTAAAAGTGGCCTTTATAGGCAGTTGACCTTTATATACAGGTTCAAAAAAATATAAATAAAGAACAATTGGGATACAATTTTACTGGTCTTTATAAGCAGCTGGCCCTTATATAGAGGTGGCCTTTAAGGCAGGATCGACTGTATCTGGAAAAGGTTACAGTGAAATATCCAGTGTTCATTCTAGGATTTTTCAGATGGGCCATTTTAAAAATAAACAACTTTTCTCTTAAACAACACAACACCAATATTTTTTACATTCTTATAATGTTAAATATGGCTCCCTTTTAATATTATTTCTGTAATATATTATAATGAAAACAAATAGGATGCTTTTGAGTAAAAAATTAAGTTTGAACATACATTTGTACTACTACTACTAATAATAATATATTTTATTACTCAAACACAATTTAAATTATTGGTTACGGCAACACAAAATGTTAAACAAAACAAAAAAACAACAAACATACAAATTAAAAATAATAAAAACACACATTTCAGGTAAAACATTTCTGATATCAAAATGTTAAACAAGACAAAAAACAAACATTCAAATTTTGAAAAAATATTAAAACACACATTTCAGGTAAAAAAATAATATATAGTTAATCATTGTACAACATCCAAAGGAGTTTAATTACATGTTATAATTTTTCTCAGTTTACATTTCACATGCTGTTTCTGATATCAAAATGTGAAACAAGACAAAAAACAAACATTCAAATTAAAAATAATAAAAACACACATTTCAGGTAAAAAATTAATATATAGTTAATCATTGTGCAACATCCAAAGGGGTTTGATTACATGCTAAAATTTTTCTCAATTTGCATTTCACATGCTGTTTCTGGTACCAAGACTGCGAGGTATATAGTTTTGACATGTTTTATTAGAAACAACTGAAAATGATGTTTACAAAGGATTTATAATTACTGTGCATATGTTTGTTTAGATTTAGTGCGGTTTGTAAGTTTGCCATTAATGTAATTAATCAGCCGATGTAATCTGTTTAGAAGGTATTTTGCCCAAAACAGCTACAGGAAATTACAAAATTTGTTATGTAATAATTACGCTACTTCCTCAAATCACATGTCATAAACATGCATTCAGCAGATTAATAAATTCACACAGTATTATATAAATACATATATAGCATATCATTTACTGTGTAATGACCTTCATATTATTCATGGATCCCTATTTATTGATGTCAACACTTGATGAAACAAAACAAAAAATGTTATCCTGATAATCCTGATTATGATTCTCTCTCTATCTTTTGTGCTCTCTCTCTCTCTCTCTGGGCATGTCTTATCAACATAAAATTTGGGCAATGTGATATACCTTACATAAGCTCTCTCTCTCTCTCTCTCTCTCTCTCTCTCTCTCTCTCTCTCTAATATTGTACACAACTTAGAAATCAAAATGCAGCCAAACCTGTATATACATATTTAAAATTCATAATCTTGTTATTAACAGAAAGAAGAAGACATCTTTGACTTACCTGAAATTTGTCTAACTAGAAGTTGACCTGGGCTTTGGTGGATTTTGACTTTATTTGCATTGCAAAAATATTATTAAACAACAGGAAATGCAATTGTGAAACCAACTTTGAATTATTTTTTTTCTTGATTCATGTTTCATTGCGAGCATTTGATTAGTCAGATTTTGACATTTATAAGGGGGTTTTGCTATGAATTCAGTGAGACTTATGAAAAAAATTTAACAGAAATGGACTTTTCAGATTCAGAAGATGTTAGTGATAAGAAAGCTAACATAGTTGTGTAGGGGCATTATAACATGGTTTTACTGTATAACAAATTACAGGTTCTCTTTTAAATGTACCATTAGTTAGTTTCAAAACCTTTCATGAAGTGTTCCTATTGTGTTCCAAATGGTTCATGTAGTGTTCCTAAAATGTTCTGAATCTTTCAGGTAGTGTTTTTTTATGTGTTCCAAAATCTTTCAAGTAGTGTTCCGAATCTGTTCCAAAATTGTTCATGTAATGTTCCTAATGTATTCCAGAATCTTTTATATTGTGTTTCAAGTGTTCCAAAATCTTTCAGGTAATGTTCCTAATATGTTCCAAAATCTAATATATTCCTAATGTGCTTAATGTGTCTCTCAGACAGTGTTCCTAATGTGTTCCAAAATTTTCCAGGTAGTATTTTTAATGTGTTCCAAAAAATTCATGTAATGTTCCTATTATGTTAAGTTTAAGTTCTCAATCATTAAAATATTGGATTTTTGATATTAATATATGTGTTATTATTTTGTATGGATAATCTTTCGTAATTTGACACATAACTAACGGATCTATTTAAACATTGATATTGTGTCGTTTTGTATTTCTGATCATTAGTTCTATAAGCATAATTGCATCATTAGGTGCTTCTCGCATCAAACCAATTTAAAGCTCTCTCTATTAAGTTTCATTTTACCTGGTTCATTTGTACTTGAAATATTGATGTTCCTGTGGTGATGTTACATAGATGTAATGTGATACATTTCATTTTCGTGTAAATTTGTGTGAGTAACAAGAGTTGAGTTGAGTAATGGTGTTTAACATCCCAATCAAGAATCTTTCACTTATATCAAGACGTCGCCAGCTATGGGCGATAATGCAGAAATTTTGCCTGTGCTTTGCACTAATGGCATTATACAGCAGGGTTCTTTAGCGTGCCAAGAACACAATGACACGGGACTTTGTCTATTTTAAGTTCCCATCCGAAAGATCCGTGACATTCATTTCGTAATGCTGAGAGCTTAACAAAAGAACAGTCACTTTCCACTTTCAAGTCTTTGGTCAGACCTGGTCGGTTTTGGAACCCATGACCTCCTACTTACGGAGCGAGTACTCTACCAACTGAACTACCACAGTGGTATGTGAGTAACAAGACATGGAGATGAAACATAAACAGATCTTTTATTTTGATATACCTCTATTGGATTTGCACTGACCATCATCCAATGGCCTGAAAATATTAGTATGCGAATATGAAATGACGATTTTCTCGAGAATTAAATGACGCAAAAATTTTCCGATTTATTTACGGTTCCAAATGTATTAAGCTTAAGCTTTGGATCATGGAAATATTGGATTCATATTATTAATAAAAATACTACATGTACTAGTTCAAATATAAAAATGACAATTTTCTCAAGTATTAAATGACGCAAAAATTTCCCGATTTACATAAGGGTTCCAAATGTATTAAACTTAAGCTTTCGATCATGGAAATACTGGATTCATATTATTAATCAAATTACTACATGTACTACTTCAAATATGAAATGACGATTTTCTCAAGAATTAAATGACGCAAACATTTCCCGATTTACTTAAGGGTTCCAAATGTATTAAGCTTAAGCTTTCGATCATGGAAATACTGGATTCATATTATTAATCAAATTACTACATGTACTACTTCAAATATGAAATGACGATTTTCTCAAGAACTAAATGACACAAAAATTTTCCGATTTACATAAGGGTTCCAAATGTATTAAGCTTAATTAAGTTTTCGATATTGGATTCATATTACTTGTATTAATAAAAATACTACATGTACTAGTTCAAATATGAAATGACAATTTTCTCGAGAATTAAATGTCGCAAAAATTTTCCGATCTACTTAAGGGTTCCAAATGTATTAAGCTTAAGTTTTCGATCATGGAAATATTGGATTTATGTTATTAATAGATGTGTTATTATTTTGTATGGATAATTTTTTGTAATTTGACACATAGCTAACTTATCTGGTTAAACATTGATATTGTGTCATTTTGTATTTCTAATCATTAGTTCTATAAGCGTAACTGCGTTCATTTGGTGCTGCTCGTGCCGAACCAATTTAACGCTCTCAATTAAGTTTCATATTACCTGGTACATTTGTACTTGAAGTATTGATGTTCCTAGGGAGATGTTACATGGGTATTGTAATGTGATGTATGACCACAGAATCAGTTTAAGCTGTGATATTAAATATATAATTTATAATCTCCATGTACTGGAAAGCCTGTAGCCATTTTTAGTTTTGATTTTTAACATTACAGAAACAACATGAACAAGTGTTTGGTGTCCAAATTAATACTTATTTCAATTATATTAAATCAGTCATGTTTAATGGTACTTAGGGAAGAAGAAAAACAGCAAACTTCAACAAGTGAAAACTTTCCAATCTCCCCCACTTAATGTCTAGCTAATGTCATTTCCTGAGCAATGAAAAAAAACCTCTTCAGCAACTTGATTGATGAAATACATATCTTTGAATCATTACTATAAAACCTTTTTTTAATACCCTGATTTTTTTTAAATAGTAGTTATGATTTGACTAAAAGTGAAGTCAGTCAAAGCACTGTACTGTAGCACTGTAGCTTTGATGTAATGCCATCAAGGGAGATAACTCAACATTTTATCAGAACTTTTGCAATGAAATCTACCGGTATATGTTTTTCTATAGCCATTTTATTGTTTTTTGAAAAACAAAACTGCCAAGGGAGATAACGCAACATTTTAACGATATCTGTGTCATTTTATAAATATTTTTTTTTAAATCACCAAGGGAGATAACTCAACATTTTATCAGAAAGTGTGTAATGAAATTTATACATGTATTTCATATTATAGCCATTTTATTTTTATTTTTTAAAATTGAATCTACTACACTGTAACTTTTTAGATAACCTTGATATTTAGCATGATATTTGTTTAACCCAGTATAAAATCTATTTACAGAATCTAGAATCTCATTTTTACCCAGAAATAGAGACGGAGATCTATCATTAGATAAAATCAGTAGAGTTCATGTATAGTTGATACTGGCACTTATATCCTTATTGTAATCATTAGTTCATGCTAGATTTTCAGATATTTCATAGAATCTAGTAATTAATGGTGCTTTTGCAGAACCAAAATAATTTCGATTGAATTAAGAGCATAGTTTTTGCACTCATTCTTTATAAACTCTGTGTGGATTTTGGAAATAAATTAAAACAAAACAATTTGTTCTGCTGGTAATTGAGACATTAGTAGACTGGATGACGTTGATTTCTGATGGAACACATTACATCATACAATTAGGCTCCAGAATCCAGTGGTAATGATAGTGCTGCATATCCATTATGTGGTAACATATTGTGCATCAGTGCCATTCTTAAAATCATTATAATGCTCCCATGTGCAAATTGTCAGTAGCTTGAAAATTTTATTAATCCACTTTGAAAAAAAAGAAATCACAACAAACTTGCTGATTGTCGTTAAACATTTAACCATTGAACTGTCTAGAAATGGCGTTTATAGTGCTATAACTTCCATTGCCGAGCAAAGCAAACTGAATACATGTGCGACAATGGTTATATTTACATTTTGCAATTTTAGAAAAATCTTATTTTTGTTTTTTGAATCCTGAAATAAACTTAAAACACTGTTGTGTACGACATGTGATTTCAATTGCTGGAACAGCCAATCAATGACGTCACGGCTATAGGTGTAAGCAAAGGATGAGTGACCTCACTATTAGCAAATGTAATTGTTGTCCTATAATTTCATTTGGTCTCAAACAGAGTTTATACAAACATAAATGTAAAAATTTCAGTTTAACAACTATATGTGACCTGTCAGCTGATGTGCAGACAAAAAATAACACTAAAAACAGACCCCTATCAAGGGTTCATAAATAATATTGTAGTCAAGAGGCCTGGGACCTGTGACTTTTCAGTTCAACCAATATAATATTTTGTAAAATTTGATATTTTGTTCAAAAGGAAATCATTAAAATTTTGAGATTCTAGACAGTTAGAATTTTAGCCAAATTCTTGACACTGAATTGGACACAGTGATTTTGTTACCGCTTTCTACAATTAAATTCTGCAAGTTTCATTCTAAAAGGGACCATTGCCATATTATTTTGCCAAATGACCCCCTTCGTTAAAGACTTAGTGGGCCATATTTAACATTACATGATGCAAGAAAGTGATGTTATGGTGTTTTAGACAAAAGTTTTTGAAATCGGCCCCCTCTGCAAAATCAATCTCTGAAAAATCCTAGATTGAACACTGCTTCTTTGAGGGTATCTACCAGTACTTTTACTTGGTAGTAATTTGAAGCAAACAGAATCAGAGACCATTTCATACTCAGATCTGTATCTTCCTTTTTAAATTGATCTTTATTTGCCTTTACTATGTATATGTCATAAGTAGTCTAGCAGTTATGAATTTTTCTTTTTTCATATCTGATCTTTATTTTCCTTTACCATGTATATGTTATAAGTAGTCTAGCAATTATGAAATTTTCCTTTTCCATTTTCAGATCCGATCTTTATTTTCCGTTACTATGAATTTAAATGTTGTAAGTAGTCTAGCAGTTATGAAAGTTTTGATTGATGACTTAACATTTAAAATTTGATGTCTATCATCATAAATGACCCAGTTTAATTTGATTAATATTCAAATGTCTGATATTATCCTGTTATTAAATCAAATGGCATAATTTATTTAAATAACCCTCAGGAATGATAAAAAATGTGCATATATTCAGAATTTTAAATACAAAACAGAGAATACAGCCAATCCTGCAAATTTTCTTGTGTCCCATGTGTGGCCTTTAGATGACATTAATGGATAGGTTCATGTAATCAAACCTGTCTATAAAGGCCACCTTTGTACCAATAAAAGTGGCCTTAATGGGCAGGTGACCCTTAAATACAGGTTCAAATAACATTGAATAAAAAGCTATTGGGATAAATTTTACTGGCCTTTCAAAGCAGGTGATCCTTCTATAAAGGTGGGTTAAATGTAACTGGCCTTTAAAAGCAGGTGATCCTTCTATAAAGGTAGGATAAATTTAACTGGCCTTTCAAAGCAGGCAATCCTTCTATAAAGGTAGGATAAATTTAACTGGCCTTTAAAAGCAAGTGACCCTTCTATAAAGGTAGGATAAATTTAACTGGCCTTTAAAAGCAGGTGATCCTTCTATAAAGGTGGAATAAATTTAACTGGCCTTTCAAAGCAGGCAATCCTTCTATAAAGGTAGGATAAATTTAACTGGCCTTTAAAAGCAGGTGATCCTTCTATAAAGGTGGAATAAATTTAACTGGCCTTTCAAAGCAGGCAATCCTTCTATAAAGGTAGGATAAATTTAACTGGCCTTTAAAAGCAGGTGATCCTTCTATAAAGGTGGAATAAATTTAACTGGCCTTTCAAAGCAGGTGATCCTTCTATAAAGGTGGAATAAATTTAACTGGCCTTTAAAAGCAGGTGATCCTTCTATAAAGGTGGAATAAATTTAACTGGCCTTTCAAAGCAGGCGATCCTTCTATAAAGGTGGGATAGCCTTTCAAAGCAGGCGATCCTTCTATAAAGGTGGCCTTTAAGGCAGGTTTGACTATATAGAGGTGGGTGCTATTGGCAGTTTTGATAATGTAGAAAAGTGTAGAGTATATTTAAAGACTTTTAAATCTGTATTTAGGGAATTTCGATTAGGATGATTTAGGGCTTTACAAAAGTACTTTAACAGCACCAAGAAATTTTCGCTTATTTCGAAATTACTGTGAAAATTTTATCAAAGCAAAAATGTCTACCACACAAATAAATATATCGTAACATATAGAATATACGTCCATTTATATTGTTGTCGCAAAAATTACGCCCTTGTGAAATGCCAGGTTTCAGAAATTGCAAAATTTTCACTCCACGAATATAATCCCCTTTACAGTAGATTAACCATTTTGTTATAATAACTGGTGACAGTCTGAAATCAGGAGTTATTTTTATAAGAGGTCAGTATACGTGTAAATCTTGTGTTTTTCGGATACTTGATGATGCGTCAGTCCCTTTTCTGACTTATTCGGCCCATAAATATTGCAGGTTGACCAATTCAGCTGTTTTTGACAGTTTTGTACCATAATAAAAGGATAAACAGACTGGTAAAATGAAATGGTGAAATTAGATAGGTTTCTCCCATTTTGACCGTTATTTTGATTACTAAGTTCTAAAAATTCGGACTTTTTATATTGAAATTGTACCAAAATCTAACACTTAATGATAAAAAATTACCTAAATGAAACCTTGCACATTAAAATGTACCGATCTGGACAAATAAATAAATTAGATTGGTCAGCCTGATATTGTCTAAATAGCTTCTTTATTGTGCACATTGTGTATTTGACACACACACACCACACACACACACACACACACACACTTCTCTCTCTGTCTCTCTCTCTCTGTCTCTCTCTCTCTCTTTAAAACACAATATAGAAACTTAACAAAGGTTTCATTGTCCAACAGACTGGAAACAAAAAAATAAGTTCAATTTATTATATACCACATACACTTTTTTATTTAAAACAACTCACATTTCACTTAGACTCTTACTTACAGAATATGATATGTTTTATACCAGTTAATAAAGTGTGTACCTGACTAATCTCACGATATCTCCTTAATCTAATCCCAGTGATTATCACACAGATAAGGATCTTTCTGATACGTTCATCGGCTTCAAGTTTCACTTTCTCTATTTATATTGTAGATTGATACTGAGAAACACCTTCAATTGTCATACATTGTTGCATTCAGGTGCTTGCATGTAGCTTGTGTCAAATTCCCATTTCAAAAACAAAACATCAAATAATTGTTTATTTCATGCATTGTTACATTAAGGTGCTTGTGTGAAGCTTGTGTCAAATTTCCAATTTCAAAATATGATATCAAACAATCGTTTATTTCATGCATTGTGACATTTGGGTGCTTCCTTTTAGCTTGAGTCAGATTTCCAATTTAAAAAAATATATCAAAAAATGTTTATTTCATACATTATTTCGTTAAAGTGCTTGTGTGAAGTTTGTGTCAAATTTCTGATTCCAAAATAAAATATAAGAAAATTGTTTATTTCATGCATTGTAACTATTAGGTGCTTGTTTGATGCTTGAGTCAAATTTCCATTTCAAAAATAAAATTTCAAAAAACAATTTCTTTCATACATTGTTGTTTTAAAGTGCTTGTGTGAAGTTTGTGTCAAATTTCCATTGAACACAAATTTTTTTTTAAAGAATTGTATATTATATCAGATAAGACCCTTTAGATGTTATTTATAAATTTGCAAAAAGTCTGTATAGGCAAACAAGATTGACCTGCCCATTTGACCTTTTATTAGGAATTCAAATACGACAATCCACTCAATAAATAGGCAAAATGAAGATTCACAGTTTATACATAAACAATGCACATAAGAAATAAACCCCTGTGTTCCCTATGCATTAATGTAATGGTCAACAATAAATACATGTACATGAATTTAAATTAAAGGTCAAGCGAACAGGTGAAAGTTGTTTGCCTATACAAAACATAACGAGGACTTGTATATTATTTCGGATTAATGATCTTATCAAAAACAAGTAAATACAAATGTGATATTTAATACAACTTTCATATATATTTGACCACCCATACGAAACAAAAATTCTGCATTTTGTCTAATTTTCTGAAAATATCCAATTTCATTTTGATTTTTGTCTTACTTTGAAAAATGAGTTCTGAATTTTTCTGAAGCTTTCAATATGCTGACATTCAAACAAAATCAGATAAAAATTAAAACATTTGCAGATAAAATTTGATGAGGGCCTGTTACAATTTCAAGCAGAAAACAATAATTAAGATAACAATATTATGGTAATATATACCTGACAGGATCTGACCAAGACTTAAGAATAGAGAGTGACTCAATCTTTTCACTAAGCACATGGTATTTAGAAATGAAAGTCAAAGGGTCCTTCAGAAGAGATGTTTAAAACTGATACCTTGTGTCATGACAGGTCTGGCCATTAAAAACATTCCTTACACATTTGCCCTGATCACATCACAAAGGAAAAATTTTCTGCCACTTCAACTGGTGATGTCTCAATATAAGTGAAATCTTCTTAGCTTAGATGTAAAACCCAAGCAATCAATCATCCATCCATCCACCAATTAATTAATCAATCAATCAATTAATCAATAAATCAATTAATCATTTGCACTCATTATTATGCAGTGGAACGTGACTAAACTGAACTCCATCTGGACACATGAGACATTGTACTATTATAATTTATGAATATGAATGGTTTTTTTTACTTAATTGTTTAAAACTAAAAATAGTTTATTTATACTCTTATTTTTTGTTAATAAAAAAGAATCCAATTTACACTGTTTGCCATTATTATAAATTTTAAGAAAATGAAAGCATTTTCCTAATAAATTGTTTTAAAACTAAAAAT
Source organism: Anadara kagoshimensis (assembly GCA_021292105.1). NCBI lineage: Eukaryota > Metazoa > Mollusca > Bivalvia > Arcoida > Arcidae > Anadara > Anadara kagoshimensis. Next base: position 25,322,077 of record CM037875.1, on the reverse strand, counting down.
AGTATAACAGTATTTATACTCTTATTTTAATTTGTTGATAAAAAAAATAATCCACTCAGCATTTTACTTTTAGTTCTGTAAATATTCTTGTCATCAGATGTGGTTTTTCTTAATTAATGAGTTTTTATGTTAGAAATGCAAATTTAATGTTAATTTTTTATGTGGATTATTGTCCTCGGGCAAAGTTTTTCTATATTCATTTGTCTTAAAGTATATATAAATAAAGTAGTATATAGGGAAATTAATTCTAATGTTTAGAAATAGAATGATCTTTGTACTGTTGATATCGGCCTATTTGGGTCTGTGTGGCTTAGTGGTATAGATGCTTAGGATTACCGTGCCTCTCACTGCCTAGGCTCGAATCCAACTTGGGCAGATCTAGTGTGAGAAAGTTGGTCACTTTGCTTCCTGAAGTTTGGTGTTTTTCTCTGGCCTCTCTGGTTTCTCTACCATCCTTGTTTTAAAGAGTATATAAATAGTGAAATTATTTCTAATGTGTATTAATATAATGCTCTATGTACTGTTGGTATCAGGGCTTCTGTGGCTAAGTGGTCTGAAGTGTGTGCTTAGGGATTACCATTGCTGTCACTGCTTAGGCTTGAATCCCACTTGGGGCAGATCCTAGTGTGTGAAAGGTTGTCACTTCACTTGCTGAAAGTCGATGTTTTTCTCTGGCCTCTCTGGTTTCCTCTACCATCTGTGTCTTAAAGAGTATTTAAGTATTGTACAATATTGTACGCTGAAACCAATTCAAAAGTGTAGTATAAGAATGCTCTATGTACTGTTAAATCACTATGTTTGTTACAGCATATTTTATGTATCTATTACCTGTAATAATCTTCATGGTCCAAAGGTGTGTCATGACCTTGAACCAAGGTCATATCATAAAGGTCAAGTTAATGGGAAAACATTAAATTTGGGGGCAAGGGGTATTTGGCTCTCAAGAGACATTTGCTCATTAAAAGGCAATTGTAACAATGCATTACATTATATTACATATATTCTAAAACCTGCATCTCCAATTTTATAACGCCGCCTTAAAGGCAGTTTAGAGGGTGTATTAGAATTACCGTCTGTCTGTCCCAATATCATGGTCACTCCATGATTTCAATATCCAAGATTATATTTTTATAAGATTGTATACCAACATTTGTATACAATGAATACAACATAGAGTAGAAAACAATTCCCGAAACAGGGCTGCATGCTCCAAGTCAATATGATGTTTTTGTATGAACTTCTATAAAAAACAAACATATTAATCCATGTCTAAATCACAATCCAGAAGCAAACTAAGAACTGACAAGTTAGGCTAAACACATGAACTTCCACCATGGAAGTGAGGTCAGGTGCTTCGGGAGGGTAAGCATCTCTATGTATTATGATATTATTAAAAACCATGTGATAAAATTTAAGCCATTGAAAATGTTTAGAAAAAAATAATTTAATAAAAATTTTAATAATTAATAATAATTATTTTTATTTCTGTATTTTCAGACATCAGACCTACCATTAAACCAAGCATTTATAGCTCATATAGTGTGTTTAAGCTGTGGAGTTGCCTCTCTTATTTTTATTCATTTTGGTTGTCAAGGAATCATTTTACATAAAACTTTCGACAGTGATATCAGTATCCATATGGCTTGTGTTATTGTGTGTTAATGCAGTGTATTTTAGTTTCGTTGACAACGTGAAGTACATAGTGATGTTGCCATAGTATTTTTCATCATTATTATCGGTTACATGATGTTGCCGATATCTAAACGTTTATCACTTTGTTTTGGCTTGTTATCCATCCTTGTTCAGTTAATCACCTCAGGAATTTTATCCATAAGTAAGGATTATTTACCTCATCAGGTAAGTTATATATAAAATCAATTTTGTCAATCAAATGGGACCCTTGGTGGCCAAGTGGTCTAAAGTGCACACTTACAGATCACAGTGTCTCTTACTGCCTAGGTTCAACTAATTTTCAACTTTGCAAACCTGGTTGACCTTTACCTTCATTCATGGTCACAATGACTTGAAGTAGTAAAATCTTTAAATATCTTGCCATGAAAGGACTAGTAGCTTGAAACTTCCTTTATAGCATCAGGCAAGCTCTAACAAGTTTGCCAAGATGTTTGGCCTTGACCTTCATTGACTATGTGAAAGCAATAAAACATGTACAGTCAAGCCTGCCTTAAAGACCAACTATATAATGGCTACCTGCTTTTAAAGGCCAGTAAAATTTTATCCCAATTGGTCTTTATTTATGTTATTTGAACCTCTCTTATAAGAGCCACCTGGTCATAAAGAACAACTTAATTTGTTCCTTTAGGTGACCCTTTTAAGCAGGTCTGACTGTATTTTTAATGATCAGAAACTTCATATTATTCATTGGAACATAAAGGCCTAACAAGTTATGAAGCTGGTTGATCTTATTGAAATAATTTCATGAAAATTCTTATTTCTGTGGTCAAACAAACTTAAAAAGTCCAAACTAGTTCCACTTTGAAGGGTGACAAAATAATGTTATACAGGTATTTTGGAAGGTTACAGGGCCTCATGTACCCTGTCAAAGATTAACATGACATAAATCTAGGAGCATTACATCATTTAGTTACAATGGGAATAAAATTTCAGATTGCTGAATTTTTTTTCTTATAACACTAACAGTTCAAAAATGGTCTAAAATAGGTTTCAGTATAATAAAACAATTACATGTATTTACTATATACAAGGTCAATATGGGTTACCAAAACGGTCAGGTCCCTGGTCCTTATTTCACCATATTAACCTCATACATAACAAATGATTACGTAATATTGACCTTGCATTTTCAAATAATTACTTATTCCCACACTAATTGACCAGATTTTTTTAAAAATTGTTTAACTTTTAAGAGCTTTTATACCCTTAATAAAACAATTATGTTGTATAGCAATTATTGCACATAGAGGTCAATATATGTTTTATTGACCTGTGAGTAGCATTATTGACCTGGGCTACATCCTGGGTCAATATTATTAATTATATTACTACCAATGGGTCAACAAGTCAACTATTGATCTCTCATCCCTGCTATGAATCTATAATGTCACAAATTGCCTACTGGGTGGGAAAGTTTAATATTGTCATGTAAATACAATTTAAAATGAAAACAAAATCCTTTCCCCATCACCCCACCTCGGACATAGGGAATTGAACTGGTGTCACCCATTTGTATAAACAAAGGATTCTCAGTGATTTTGTTTGCCTAAAATTACTACCAAATAAAGGTAGTTTCCCCTTGGAAAACTTTACAAAATTTTCCCAATTTGATCAATAAAATTCCCAAAAGTCAACAGTGATATGCTAGCAAATTGAATCTAGTTGTCCTTGCCCACAAGATGTTAGATATTGTCACAATATAACATCTTTGCAATGAGGATCCTAAGCTATTGAAAGCATATCATTATGCAGTTTGCTGTATTTCAGAACTTCATAATTATTCAATTAAAAGGCAAAAGGTAGTTTTAAAAATGTAACAAAATAACTGTCTTTACCATTTGGCCTTAAAGGTACTCCATAGGCCAGACAGTATAAATATCTCTTAACCTGTCAGGGATTTATCAAGGTCTTTTGGGAAAAGGCCCTAAACTAAAAATTGGGAAAAACTATCAACTTTCTGCTCATTTTGGGAAAACTTCGACATCATGTCAAAAGTCGGTTTACTCACAACCTCGGAAGCATTTAATGTAGAAGTAGTATTTTCGTCTTGCTTTTCAGATGTTGTTTTAAAATAATCTAGAATCTTTTACTTGATTTTGCTGATTGGAGGGATTCACAAAATTTACTTTCGTTTTCGTTTAAGAACAACACAATTTTCTAATTGGGAATTTTCTCAGCCAATTTTGGGAAAAAATTAACCTTTTTCCCATTGGGAATGGGGCTGAATTTCGGCCCTAAATAGGCCCTTGATGAATCCCTGCCTGTACATAATACATACTATGTAGCTATAGTGCTACATTAGTTAGAAAAAGGATTTGTCTTATTTTGTTAAATAGATGTAGCATAAAAAGCATAAAATGGGATTTTTATTTGAAAACATGTTTAAAAATATTGATCATTTTTTGATATTATATGAAAACTTAAGTAAATAAATTTTGATATTGATCTCAAATTAAAGTATAGATCAATGAAACATATACCTGTATGTGTAATTCAATAAAATTCAGTGACATGGTTTTGTCAGCCAGCCCACACTGATTTTTTACCCTCTCATATTTCACATTAGTAATGAAACAATTATCGACGACAAAAAAAAAAAAAAAAAAAAAAAAAAAAAAAAAAATCTTTAAAGGCATAACAATTTTGCTCATTGATTTAAAGTTGGTTGATTCAATTAAAAATGCTCAGAATGTGGAAAGAAATACATTTCCAATTGTTCAACATGATTTCACTTTTCAATCGGGATTTGGCATGGGAATAATAGCCCTAAACATAGGTCTTTAAGATCAATGTCTTCAAAATTGGTTTTTGTCAACGCTGGATGATCACTATAAATTGTCATCTACTTATTCATTAGTGAAAGAAAATGTGATGATATGGTTTGCCAGTCAATATACACTAATTTTGACTTACTTTACTTGACTTATGCCCTTATTTCCTCGGGGAACAATGGGCCACAACAGTAAGAAGAATTGTCGGCTCACTGGTTCCCAAAGACTTTCCTCAGCTCGCTTCATATGTTCTACAGGAACACACTCTTCCCCAATCATGTCACTGTCTATTGAGGTCTCTGTGACAAGCCTTTTTAATAGGATGGGGATGTTTACCCTATGCCCAACCCTTCCCCTGTATCAGGGCTTTGGACTGGTTGGTTGTATCTTGAAGGTTATATCTTGTCAACACTGATTTTGCCACTCTCATAATTCACATTTCTATCCAGATTTTGGCATGGAAATAATAACCAAAAACATAGATCTCTTCAAAATTGGTTTTTATTAACACTGGATAGTTACTATGCCCCTGGGAACAGAAGAGTAAGAAGAGTTGGCAGTGCACTGGGTTCCTGAAGAATTCTTCAGATCCCTTCATAAGTTCACTAGAAAAGACTTTTTCCCAACCATGTCGCTTATACCTCTGATTTCCCTGGGGAACAAAGGGCCACAACAGTTGTCAGCACACTGGGTTCCCAAAGGCTTTCTTCAGCTCACTTCATACATTCTACAAGAAAAGACTCCTCCCCAACCATGCCGTTGTCTGTTGATGTAGTTTTGGTTTCTGTAACAAGTTTGGGTTTTTTTATGGGATGGGGATGTTAACCCTAAGTCCAACCCTCCTCCTGTATCAGGGCTTTGGACTGGTTGGTTGTATCTTGAAGATTATATCCAGGCACAGTAAACATTAATTTTACCCTCACATAATTCACATTTCGATATGAGTTTTGGCATGGAATTATAACCTTAAACCTAGGTTTTTATCATTACTTAGATAATTAGGCCTAAAGTAACCATTTTTGTTTTTCTGTTAATTGAACTGACCCTAAATTTTCTGATAGCATTTTGACAAGCATGGTTAAAATTGCCATCCTTGCTCCAAATGGCCAATGTGAAAAAAGAATTGTCTACCCCCTACCAACACTAATTTTTCTAAGAGCGTTAAGTAAGTTGGCTAAAAAACAGACACACACACACACACACACACACACACACACACACACACACACACATAGTCAAACAACATTGACCTGTCCGTTTGACCTTTCGTTAGGAATATTCATATAGTCAGTCTATCCAATACACACGAGGGTAGTGTCAGGATTCCTAGTTAATACATTTACACAAAATATGTGTATACATGGTTGATCCCTATTACTTAAATTTACTTGTCCATAATTAATACTTAAATCAAAGGTCAAGCTGACAGGTCATTGTTGTTTGCCTATATATTGTATTTTTTGGTCTTGCTATAAATTGTTATCTAATTCGGTTATGAAAGCAAATGATTGGTAGTAGACAATATTGATTAATTGATTGGACTAAAAACCATAAACATATCCCTGAATAAAACTATAAACACATCCCTGAATATCTGTCATCGTCTGTTAATTCTGGTAAATGATGAATCACTTGGGTTTACATGTATATAAAATAAATAAAAATTTTACCATGTGCTTGTACTATTAAAAATAAAAGATGCTTTGTTTTTAAAATTCACTGCAGATGTTGCCATTTCCTGTACTTATTTTCAATATTTTGTCGTTCTGAAAAGAAAAAAAAAACGCTGACAAAATTTTAAAAAAGTACTGGTTTAGATTATTGATTGAATCTTAAATGATTATTTAATACTTAATTCATGATTCATGTATCAAAAACAATTGTACTGATAAATGTTCAAATCACAATCTAAAAAGCAAACTTAAAACTTTGAAAACTGGCAAGTTTTGTTTAACATGTGAACTTCTACCATGAAAGTGAGACTGGGTGCTCTGGAAGGGAAAGCACCTCCCATGTACACCCTCCACATATAAAATCAAAATTGGAAATGAAAGGAATTGTAACTGTGTGATGTCAAACAGTCTCCAAATGATGATAGGGTTACATTCTTAATTTTAGGCAGTCACTTCTGAAATGGAATGATAGAGAAAACCTAAGTACCCAGATAAAAACCTTTTAAGGGAATATGTATGTTGTAATGTAGACCCATTTTATACTAATAGAATCTATCACAACTTGTGGTACCAGTTAGGGAAAAATCTCAACCCGAGTTCTAATATATATGATCCAGAATGAGGCTTGCAGAGAACCCTTGCAAACTTGGTATTCATGATAACTCGGATTTGACATTGGATGTGCAAGAAGAGGAGGCAACTCTGTGCAAACTTCTTAGAGTTGTGCCCTTTGAAACTTTACTTAGTTTAATGAAAAAATTGTAAAATGGGCATATCTTGCTCCATCTAGCAGCATTCTTGATTTAATATTTGGTGTAAATTTTCTTAGTGCATGAGTCAAAATGGCTCAGCTTAACTTAGGTCTGATTTGAACACTGGATTCAAATAATCATATTTTTAACTTTTATTTTCAGCTTGTATCTAATTTCATAATTCTTTTGAGTGGAAATCTTATTGGATTATTTCATAAATACCTAACTGATATTACACACAGACGGACCTTCCTGGAAGCTCGGAATTCCATACAGTCTATGATTAAACTGGAGAGAGAGAAGAAACAACAGGTAACATGATTAGCTTTATTATCCCCCACAGCCCCCTATTTTGTCTACTAAAATGGTGGTCAAATCCACCTGGAATTGTGTCTTGTGACCTAAAATTTGTAAATGGTGGCCAGCTTGTCCACTTTAAATTTGAACTTTTGTGAGTAGAGAACAGATATTATTTCTGTGTTACAGAATTTTCATGATACTGTTACCATTTCAGGCGCTATATTGGACACTTTACGTCATCATTATTGATATTAATAACACTGATGCATGTAAGTGATTGTAAGTCAGTTTTAAAAATGTGCATTTTTGTTCTCCATACTTAAAAGATTCATTTGGAAGAAAAAGTTGCCTGGTCAGTTGGAATTTCCACTGACCACCTGAAAATTTAAACTGATGGCCAGCTGGCCACTTAGTTTTGAAACCCACTTTGAGGACTGCCCAAAATCTCCAAGAAAGAGGGGATATTAAATTTCAACTTCTGTCTGTCATTCCATTGGTACAGACACTTGTGGGAGTAATTCTCCAAAACTGTGAATTGAAGCAATATTTTACGAAAATTGGTGCAAAGCATCAATATTTATAGGAGATACAGTACAGACCTGTCAAAAGTTTAACACTAGACTGAAGAATTAGTGTCAAATGGACTGTTCAACTCTAACCCTGGCTAGCTATATCTGGACAGTTTTTCAACAGCTACTATCTATCTCTCGTCCACTAGCTATCTGTGTCTCTGTCACTCTGTAGCCGAGCTTTGACTCCTTTTTATTAACTCAGTGTTTAACTTTTGACGGGTCTGTACTGTATGCATATTATTGACCAGAGTTGGTGGCTCATTTTCCTGGGAGTATTGGCCCTTTGAATATAATTGCAAATCACAAAAAATCATGGGATCCTAATTCACTGAATTTGCTTTTTCTGAATTTTAATTTCACCCTGAGAAAAAGTGAGTGATAGGTTTATCACTGGACGTCTTTATAAAAGTGAAATATTCTTGACTGGGACTTTTAAAACCATTCAGTCACCGGTGTTCTGGTGTCATGCATTAGTTCAGTAGTTTTCTTGAAGCACTGTACTTTCTCTACCATATCCCTGAACTGGCCATCTTGATATAAGCTATGTTTCAATTCCTGGTCAAAGGTCAAGTCACAAGGTCATATCTTAGATTTGGTACCCGCAAGCAATGTAAAATAGGTTAAAAGATTGCTCAAGCTATGATCATTTTCTATTTTCAAAACAAAACAAACCATATTTATTCACTTTTAACAAACCCAGTCTTGGCATCAGTCCCAAAAAGGTATTTTAAAATTGCTGCAGTCATTTATCTGAGTCTCTAATATTTTTATACTTTATATATTTTAGAAGGTTAAATGCAGCTGTAAATTTTGGCATTATGACGTGTTTTCTTCACCTGTGTAGTGTGTCAAGTTTGACCTGGCCGTTTGACCTTTAATTTGAATATTCAAACAGAGATATCCATTGTGTAATTTGAGGGCTACATGCTGATATATAAGAATAGTAATTCTGGGTGTCTGTGCTTATGGTAATGAAACATGCTGTCTTGCCTAAATCACACAGTCTATTAACCCAATCTAATATTCAAATTAAAGGTCAAACGAACAGGTCAAACTTGACGTTCTATATATAATATGATATATTTTGATGCATTTTCTTGTAGTCAACTGCTATAATATTTATATATGGAATGTAGTTCCTTGTTTATATACCATACTGTTGTTGAGAAATTTCTGTGAGAAACTTAATCTAGTGATTTTAAGTACCAAGCATGTGTATGTGCAGGTATGTGCATGTGTACATGCATCACCTACACCTATTTTTGACTTCTTCTCTGAAACTACTGGACAGAAATGGACAGATTTTAATGAAATTTGGGCAGAAGTAACACTACCTTTTGAATTCCATTATGAGCTCAAATCATGACACATGGACTGGTAATGAAAGGACCTTAAAATGGGTGCAAAGTTAAAGGTTATCAAGGGTTCAAAATCCCAAAGTCCAAGGTCTGGAAACTATTGGTTTTACCTATCCAAATGTAAAAGTCCAATGGACCTGGAGTTTTTTTAAAAGGGATAATACTACTGTACTTCTTTTCTATGTGATAACATAATTGCTTTTCAATGCTGATAATGGACTTTCAAAACTTTATGTGGGACCTTCCAAAAACAAAGGCAAAAGGTCCTGGACCTTCCATTACAAGACACAATTTTAGACCCCTGAGTTATGGCTTAGCTTTTGCTTTGTACACATTTTCTTCTATTCTGGAAATTCCAAATAGGCTAATAAAAGTAGTTTTAAATTTAGCTATTCATATTTCAAAACTGCTAAACACACTGTATCTTGCCAGCTAGATGTGAACTTTTAAACTATTGCTAATAAAAATAGTTTAGCTCTTCATATTTCAAAACTGCAAAACGCACAGAATCTTGCCAGTTAGTTGCGAACTTTTAAACTACTAGTACACATATTGCTTATAAATACAGTTTGGCTATTCTTATTTTAAAAAAACTGCAAAACACACCTTCTCATTAAGAAGGGTCCCTGTAGTCGTCAAGTGATCTGAAGTGTGCACTGCTGGATCTGAGTGTCTCTCTCGACCCAAGTTCAAATCCCACTCAGGGCAGATCATAGTTTGAAAAAGTTTATCAGCTTGCTTACCAATGGTCTGTGGTTTTTCTCCAGGCACTCTGATTCTCTCCACAATCTCTGAAATGACATTGTGAAAAAAGTAAAATAAAATCTTGACTGTGGTATAAAACACCATTACTTAATTCATCTCGCTTTCTCATTGAGACCAGTTTTACTTTAACTTTTGTGTGTCCTCTATAGACTATGTATTGTCCAAGTGCAATGGCATTATTGTCCAAGTGCAATGGTTTTATTGTCCAAGTGCAATGGTGTTATTGTCCAGAGGTGCAATGGCGTTATTGTCCAAGTGCAATGGTGTTATTGTCCAAGTGCAATGGTGTTATTGTCCAGAGGTGCAATGGCGTTATTGTCCAAGTGCAATGGTGTTATTGTCCAAGTGCAATGGTGTTATTGTCCAGAGGTGCAATGGCGTTATTGTCCAAGTGCAATGGTGTTATTGTCCAAGTGCAATGGTGTTATTGTCCAGAGGTGCAATGGCTTTATTGTCCAAGTGCAATGGTGTAATTGTCCAAGTGCAATGGTGTTATTGTCCAAGTGCAATGGTGTTATTGTCCAGAGGTGCAATGGCGTTATTGTCCAAGTGCAATGGTGTTATTGTCCAAGTGCAATGGTGTTATTGTCCAAGTGCAATGGTGTTATTGTCCAGAGGTGCAATGGCGTTATTGTCCAAGTGCAATGGTGTTATTGTCCAAGTGCAATGGTGTTATTGTCCAGAGGTGCAATGGCGTTATTGTCCAAGTGCAATGGTGTTATTGTCCAAGTGCAGTGGTGTTATTGTCCAGACGTGCAATGACATTATTGTACAGGTGTAATGATGTTATTGGCCAGGTGAAGCTCTGTTAGAGATTACGCAGTTTTATTGCATCAAAAGAAACAAATATCTGTGGGGTATTATTAGCCTATCCTGTATGTGTGTAATTGTGTGAGGTTGGGAAAGTTGTACTTTAACCTTGAATACTTGTTTTTCATTGCATCAGATTAAAGTTAAAACTGAAACAAACATCCCAGGGCCATCTTTAGCTCATTCAGTGTTTGTACAGATGATTTATTTACATCCCAGGGGCATAGTTAGCTCATGCAGCGTGGTATAGGTAAACAACATTGACCTGTCCGTTTGACCTTTCATTAGGAATTTTCATATAGGAGGATCCACCCAATGCATGGGTAGCGTTAGAACTCGCAGTTAATACATATACACATTGCCCATGATTAGTGTTCACATCTTACAGACGAAATATACAAGCCTGATACCTATTACTTGAATTTACCTGTCCATAATGAATATTCAAATCAAAGGTCAAGCGGACAGATCAATGTTGTTTGCCTATAACTTATGATATATTTGTTTTGCCAAAGAAGTTTCATCTTCTGGTTTATTTGTTGTGTCAATAATGGAGCATGCTGTTTTATTGTATCAGTAAACTGAAACAAACATCCAGGGGGAGTGGAATTGAGATAACATTGAAATAATGTTTTAGGTACCATCAAGATCTTTCACTTATACCGAGACTGTCAATTTGGAGATAGTGGGGAATACTGGAGTGCCTGGAGGAAGCCACTGACCTTTAACAAGCAGACAAAACTGTCTCACATTGGGATCTGTCAAAAATGGGATTTGATTCCAGGCAGTGGGAAGCACTTTGATCCGTAAGCGTGCACTTTAGACCACTTGGCCACTGAGACAACTAATTCGAACCCATGTTGCCAATTAGTAAAGTGAGCGCTCTACCATTTCCAATAAAAGGTATCCCATAGGTGAGACAGCAGTTGAATCAAGTTGCATTATAATAGTGTTGTTTTTACAGTATCATGGATTAACTTTTTATGGCATTAATCTAAATGAACTGCGTATGTACATGTATCACATAATATCTGTAATTAAAATTGCCAGAGGTTATTGTTTGTTTGTTACATGTTGATGAAAGCTGATTTCATTTAACAGAAATCATCCAGTGCAACTAGGGAAAATGTTGATGATTCAATTAAATGGAATTACAAAAGCGCTGTATTATGATGTTTTTTATAGCACTAGGAGTGCTCGAGGATACCTGAGGTTTTGACCTCTTGTCATTTGACTTTTATTTGTTGACTAAATCAATATTATTGTGTAATTAGGTAATAAACCTTGATGTCATAGAGTTATTTCAGTTGTACAACTCTGAAATGGTGTTCACACACGTGAGTGTCTTGCATGACCCTCTAGGTTCATAAGGCTAGTGGTTATTCCAATTTCAATTTAAGTTAGGGTCCAAGACTACAATACCCCCCATCGGATTAGAATCTCTGTTCTTGTATCTGGGCTACAACTCATTGCTGCGATGGATCTACACACAAATGATTTCCATTGTTTAAGGATATTTCTTGACAATGAACCAAGGTCATATCTACAAATACAATGCAACAGAGCATGCTTGTCTGTAACTCCTTGTTGCTTGGGGGGGGGGGGGGTCATGATATTTCACAAAAATGGTCTCCATGGCTTAAGGATGTGTCATGACATTTAACCAAGGTTACATCTTAATGGCCAATGCCATGGAGGATGCATAATTGAAAAAGGTATCCAGGCTTGTTGCTGCTTTAGAAATATTTTATGAAATTTCACACAAATGATCTCCATGCTGCAAGAGGTCATATATTAAAGTTCAAGGTCAAGGAGGGTGTTTTGAAAGTTATCTGGGACATAACTCATGTGCTACTTTTGAAGGGTTTATGAAATTGAAACAGGGGCCTTTATGGTCCAAAAATGTATTAGGTGTGTCATGACCTTGAACTAGGCCCGGGTCATATGTTGATTGATAAAGTCTCCAAAATAATGGTGTGTGTTGGTCATGAACAAAGATCATACTTTGAAGGTCAAGGTTACAAAGGGTATTTGTGTGTATATCAGGCTAAATGAAGATCCAATATGTCAAACAATTCAATTTAGTTTAAAACTCACTTCTAATGGCTGTCACTGCCATAAAGTTGTCAAAAGTAAGAGATTGTTATAGGTTGTTTATTATTTCCTGGTTTATTTTAATTTCTTTATTTTTCCCCCAATGTTGGTTAAGTTTTCAGTTTCATTTCCTTGTTCAAATTTTTAAATGTCGTCGAAAAAAAAGCAAGATATGTTTGATTTATTTCACAAATATGCTTTAAAATGGTTTATTATGTACTTTAGAAGTTTGTACCACGTAATGAGTTTTTTTCTGTTTCCTTTTGATCATCAAGAAAATTGGAAATGAAATTTACACCGAGTCAAATTACAGAAATGCATGATTCCCACTTCTTTATGTCACTTAATTCACTTTTTTTGTTGTCATATTGATTTTCTCTCTTACCACCTATTTAAACTTAGTTGTCTAATGCTTGCTTACAATTCAAGGCACTTCTCACTGCCTAGGATCTAATGTGGGCAAGTTTGTCAGTTCATTTGCTGAAGGTCGGAAGTTTTCTTCATTGGCATTCAAGTTTCCTCCACCATCCATAACTGACTGTCGCAATTTAAGGTGAAACAGAATAATATTTTTGTCAACACTGCAAAACTGATATTAAAAAGATGACTGAATTTGGTCCACTGACAGTATATTTTGGCCTGTACCGGCACTTTTATTTTGGGGCCACTACCGCAAGGGCGCCTTCTAGATTGATCACTGCTCGGGAAACACTTACTCCCTGTATGTAAAAATAAATATGTTAGCAGCAGATAAAGTTTTTGTTTATATCCCAGAGTCCAGACTTGCTACCTTGATATAAGTAAAATATTCTATATTTGAGCATCACTATAATACTCTATGTACACATGTAGAAATACTGTAGATTTGGAAATTTTCGTGTCATCTAATTTTCGCGTGAACGCACTTTAATATTAATTCGCATCTTTAATTTTCGCGTGATCGCGACTCTGTAGTTATAATTTTAATTACTGCTTATTTTTTGCGAAGCTTTTATTTTCGCGACTCGTTTCACTCATGAATTTACGCCAAAATAAAACGATCGCAAAAATTTCCCAATCTACAGTATATAAAAGAAAAATGTATGAGGCAATGCTCTCATTTATTTTGACCGCAGATAAATATTATGTGTGTATTACAACCGTCATGCATGTGACTATTTAAAGTAATTCATATTTCATAGAAGAGATGTAACGATGACAGTTGTAACCCAGATCTGCCATCTTAACTGCTTAAATATAAATTGTGAATATAGGCATGCATGTTTTTAAAGTTCATGTTAAAACTAGAATTTTTAGAGCAAGGCACATAAACATTCATAATATTTAAGATTTTTTTGTTTTTTGAAGTTATGCCATCTTAATACCACAAAATATGAATGCATTATGAATGTTGTTAAAGTTCTTATAAACTTTGTCAGAAATTCTAACCAGCTCTTGAACTTATAAGAGAATATTTATAGTTTAAATTCCTTGTAGTCATAATCACTATTCAATGGATTCGAATTTCTGAGAAATTCTTTCAAAAAGTAACTTATTTCAGCATTTTTGTAAAAAAAAAACTTAAAAAGGATTATATTTTCACAAATTTTGGAATTTGGTATCTAATAATTTTAAAAATTGTGAAAACCTTGTAATATTACATTTACAAAAGAAAAGTTACAGGGATTTTAAAAATATTTAAAAAATATTTTTAGAGAAAGTTTTATACACAGTGCTGATGGATTTTTATAGCTTTTGAATTTCTTGATATCTTTGCCTCTAAAATGCAATAAAATATGAATATGGTATATGTGTTCTGGGTTTCCACAATAAAATTATAAGTAGGCGAATTTCTGGAAATGTATTTTTTTATGAAGTGGTTTACATTATGTAAAACCACACATTTTGCCTGTTTTAAAGTGAAAATTAATCAGCAGTCATTTGGGCATTAGTTGTAACTGGAACTCTTGTTTTATAATATTCTCAATCCCAGATTATGTTACTGGGTCAGGATGAACCCTTAGATAGAACGTGTTAACACATTTGTAATCCATATTGATTACATCCATAAAAGTGCAAGTACGAAGCCACCATCTTATCACCATTTGTAAATTAGTGTTTCTCTTACAGTTCTATATCTTATGTCTCCTGCAGTGTTTATTTGAGAAGGTACCACGAGGCCATTAATCCCTTATTTTCCAAAATGAACCTATTGTTAAGGACCACTGCGGTAGCTCAATTGGTAGAGTGCTTGCTCCATAATTGGGAGGTCACTGTATTCGTTTCCGGTCCAGGTCAGACACAAAACTTGAAAGTGCGTAGTGACTGTTCTTTCACCAAGCACTTGGCATTATGAAATGAAAGTCACAGTTCTTTTGGATGGGAACTTAAAATAAACAAGGTCCTGTCATGGTGGGCATGGCACACTAAAGAACCCTGCTGTATAATGCCATCAGCACAACACACAGGCAAAATTTCTGCACCTTCGCCTATAGCTGGGGACGTCTCGATATAAGTGAAATATTCTTGACTGGGAAGTTAAACGCCATTACTACTACTACTATTGTTAAGGCCTTACTTGGCCTTACTTAACATTTCATGAATGCAGAAATATGTTGTTGTGGTGTTTTAGAGGAAAGTTTTTGAATATGTCCCTCCTCTGAAAAATCCTAGATTAAATATTGTCCCTGAGTACACAAATTAAAACAAGGGCCAGTCATGTGTTATAGATGGTCGAATGTAGTATGGGCAGACATAACCAAATAGGTCTAGACAGGCGATGAACTTAGTGATATATTATATGTACAGTACAGACCTGGTGAAAGTTTAACACTGAGCTAACAAAAAGGAGGCCAAGCTTGTTTGTTGATGGCAAATATCTCAATAGCTAGTGTCTAAATATCTGCCAGAAAAGACAGATACTGTAAACATATTTAATTTCACATGTAGAGTCAAACCTGTCTATAAAGGCCACGGAAGGGAACCAGTAAAAGTGACCTAAATGGACAGGTGGCCTTTTGATACAGGTTCAAATAACAGGAATAAAAAACAATTGGGATAAAATTCTACTGGCCTTTATAAACAGGTGACCCTTATATAGAGGTGGCCTTTAAGGCAGGTTTGACTGTATTTATTTTTCGCGCTATAGGAAATTTAGACATATCAGGGTAGTAAAATTTTCGTGTTTTTGAAATATGTACTATAACACAATCAGCATAATACAATTTTCACTTGGTATAAATTTTCATGCAAAACTGATGACGGCGAAATAAGCGAAAAATAGTACACCGAGAAAATAAATACATTTACCGTAGCACTTGTTGAAACGATGTCTAGATATTGCTAACGAGGGGTCAAGATGAACTGTTGATTGGATACTCATCTATAACCTTAGTGTTAAACTTACGACTGGTCTTTCCTGTATACCTGGTCACTTGTAGATTCCGTCTATTGCTCATAAAGGAAATTTTTTTAAAAAGGTCTAGACAGTACAGACCTGTCAAAAAGTTTAACACTGAGCTAACAAAAAGGAGTCCAAGCTTGTTTGCTGATGGCCAATATCTCAATACCTAGTGTCTAAATATCTGCCAGAAAGACAGATACTGTAAACATTTTAATTTTGCATGTATTTATTTTTGCGCTATAGGAAATTGAGACATATCTGCATAGTTAAATTTTTGTGTTTTTGAAATAGGTACTATTACACAATAAGCATAATTTAATTTTTGCTTGGTATAAATTTTCACGTAAAACTGATGACAGCAAAATAAGCGAAAATTACTACACTGCGAAAATAAATATGTTAACAGTATAGTTAAATTTTTGCGCAAAACAAACGACCACGAAATAAGTGAAAATAAATATACTGCAAAAATAAATATGTTAACAGTATAGTTAAATTTTTGCGCAAAACAAACGACCACGAAATAAGTGACAATAAATATGTTTACAGTATAGTTAACGAGGGGCCAAGATGAGCTGTTGATTGGATACTCATCTATAGCCTTAGTGTTAAACCTATGACTGGTCTTTACTGTATACCTGGTCACCTGTTTTAGATTCCGTCTTTCGCTTAAAGTGATTTGATTTACTAGCTTCCCCACAAACACTGATGAATTGGTCTTATTTGAGATGAGTCATGGATTCAGTACTTATTCAATAGCTTAGTGTTAAACCTATGACTGGTCTTTACTGTATACCTGGTCACTTGTTTTAGATTCCGTCTTTTGCTTAAAGTGATTTAATTTACTGTACTAGCTTCACCACAAACACTGATGAATTGGTCTTAACCGAGATGAGTTGTGGATTCTGTACTAATTCAATAGCTTAGTGTTAAACTTTTGACCGGTCTTTACTGTTATACCTGGTCACTTGTAGATTCCATCTTTTGCTTAAAGTGATTAAATTTACTAGCTTCCCCACAAACACTGATGAATTGGACTAGACAGAATTTTTTTCTGATGTGACATTTTAACATTTTTCATTTCTGTCCAATATTTATCCACCCTACGTTAGTTATTTATAATATATTAATAAAACCGTTTTCATGACTTAAGGTGTTTTTTCCTTTACGTCAGAACATTTTTTTTTATTTTAATAGAGCTGTTCTTTTAATGTGGTGTCATCAGCTTTCAGTTACAAGATATAGTTTTACAAATAATGATGATTAATAAATCTTATTGCAAAATCGTGCTATGCTAATGCTACTTCCAGCTTTTCCAATGTGCTTTTTAACTAGAGTTACTGTAAAGGGGATTATTTTTGCAGGGTGAAAATTTCGCATTTTCTGAAAACTGGCATTTCACGTGGGTGTAATTTTTGCATATCCAATACCGGTATAAATGATTGTATATGCTGTATATTATTATACGTTACCCAGTTTTGGAGACATTTTTACGTAGGAAAAATTTTCGTGGTTATTTCTTAAGCACGAAAGTTTTACCCACGCAAAAATTTCACCCTTTATAGTAAATCCAGAAATGCATTTAGTGGAGTCATCTTTGCCCATGTCTTTCACATGTTTTCAAAAAATGGCCACATTAATAACATATCTTTATAATTTTATACAAAAAAAATTATAAATGAGAAGAAACTGGACTTACTTAAAACTCAACTATGATTAATAGATAGACTAAGATTGACCCACAGATTTTTGTGTGACAAAATTATTGTTTTAGGACCAATGGCACATGGGTCCCTACTAGATTGAACATGGATTAAGCTCGTCTGCATAAAGTGAAAAGTGAAAAAATTACCATTTTGATACTCCAAATGTCTGTATTCAATGTCAAGTTTATGGGAGTGGAATTAGAGGGTATTATGCATCCCAGTCAAGATTATCACACTTGTACCGAAGTAATGAGTGAATGGTAGAGAAAATCAGAGTGTCCTAAGAAAACACTGACCTTTGGCAAAGTAATGGAGCAAATGTTATAAAATAATATATAGAGAAGCTATCAGGTGGCAGTTGCCAACATTTGATTTTACTATAAGTATACTGTATAATGCCTATATTTCGCTGTGGTTTTATTTTTGATAGATTTGTTGTCTAGTTTATTCCTGCGAAAATAAAACCCTCGTGAAACTACATTATTTTGAGGCATTTAGTAATGTTTTTAGGTATTTCAGGGTCTTTTCAAACATTACTAAATGCCTCAAAATGATGTATTTTCGTGATGGTTTTATTTTTGCTATATTTGTTGCCCAGTTTATTCCTGCGAAAATAAAAGCCTCGTGAAAATACATTATTTTGAGGCTTTTAGTAATGTTTGAAAACACCCCAGTTCACCTGGTATCAGTATAGTGGACTGGGGGAGTGGGGTTTTAGCAATTTTTGCAATGATACAATATAACATATTTATATACCGGTATGTCTTAAATTTCCATTCCTGGTAGCCAAGATCACCACTGGCTTCTAATTTCTGAGAAATTCTTTCAAAAAGTAACATATTTCAGCCTTTTTGTGAAAAAAAAACTTTAAAAAGGGCTATATTATCACAAATTTGACATCTTGGTTTCATACCCATCACGATCAAGTTGTATAAGATGGGAGCACACATGTAAATGTTACATGTTTTGTTTGTTTAAAGTGCAAAATTTAATCAGCAGTAATTTGAGCGCCAGTTGTAACTGGAACTCTTGTTTCATAATATTCTAAATCCCAGATCATGTTGCTGGGTCAGGATGATTCCCCTTGGATAAAATGTGTTAACACATTTGTAAGCCATATTGATTTTAGCAGCATACTAATTTAGCAATTTTTGCAATTATACCGTAGCGCTAATTTAAATCCACCGCCAAATGAGATTTACCAGTCATCAAAGTGCACAGAGTGATTCAATGCGCTTTACACTAATTGAAATCCACATGAATATACCAAAATTATGATTTGTGCCAAAATTTCTATATTATGTTTGCAGTAAATGCATTTCTTCACTAATTGTAAAAGTATACCAAGTAATTTAGTTGAGAAAAATGGAAGATATACATTACCAGGATGTTTTTTTTCCAGAAGAATTATTATGCATACCAAATGATCTACAGTAAAACCTCGTTATAATGCCCCTCGATAACTTTGCCACCTTGCTTATTGCCACACTATTTTGAAGTCCCAAAATCCATTTTGTTTACGTTTTTCTTTATTCGCCTCCCCCAATTTATCGCCAAACCCCTTTATAACGCCAAAATTTGACTGAACAAATGGTGGCGATGAATCGAGGCTTTACTGTAGTTGAAAAAATTCAAGATATACATTATATTTTTTCAGGAAGAATTATTGAACAGTTGTATACCAAGCGACCTCGTCTCGGAATTACGAGAGGACATTACGAAGAAGATGATGAGCAAATCGCCGCAGACGTCGACATTTCATGATCTGTACATACAGCAACACACTGATGTCAGGTAAATTTTGATCTTGTTTTCATTGAACCAGTTTGTTGAAACCTGGTTCTTAGATTGACAGTATTTGAAGGGTGGCTGGGCAGGCAATTTCAAAATGTATATTGCCGCAGATGTCAACATCCCACAATCTATACATACTGCAACACACAGATTTCAAGTAATTTTTTTAATCCAGGTTTTCGAAAAAACCTACTTCCTAGCTTGACAAATTTTGGAAGGCAATGTAAAAATGCAAATCTTTGCAGATATCAAAATTCCACAATGTGTACATATAGCAACACACAAGTTTTTATAGAAACCCGCTATTCGCCAGATACAGTCAACATTTCACAATCTGTAAACAACACACCAATGTCAGGTAAATTTAAGGTAAAAAATTGTGTTTTGGCTTATGCTGAGCCTCTTAGAAATATTGGGGTTAGTAGGTAGCAATTTTATAAAAAAAAAAATTACATATGCAATATGGGTCAAAGCTGTCAACTTTAACAGGGATTGTCAAAATTTTGTCATAAAAACTTCGGGTTAGACACAAAAATTAAGGGTCAGTCAGGTTAGCAGAAACACACTTATCTTAACAAGGTTATTTGTATAAACTTGGTATTTATATTTCTGGATTTCTGTGGGTGTCCGGGGATGTCATAGTGGTTTCTGGATAGTAATCTAAACAGTTACAGACACTTTTTTAAAATAACTTCACATATGGATAAATTGCATACATCTATGTTGTTGAGTGCATGCTTATGGATCACATCACCTCTCACTGCTCAAGTTCAAATTCCACTCAGGGAAAATTCTAGTGTAAATAAGTTCCCTTGACTAAGATTGGTGGTGTTCTATAGGCACATTGGTTTCTTCCATCATCTGTGAACTGACTGCTTTGATATAAACGAAAGAATCTTGACTGGGGAGTAAACACTAACGGCTCCACTTTACTCTCTCATGTCTTATCACCAAGAAGAACCATTTATCTATTACCAATACCTACCACTGCAGTAGCTTAGTTGGTAGCATGCTTGCTCCGTATGTGGGTTCGAACCCCAGCCAGGTCTGACCAAGACTAGGTAGTGACCTTTCTTTCACCAAGCAACTGGCATTTAGAAATGAAAGTCATTGAGTCCTGAAGAGACCTTTAAAACTGTGTCATGGCAGACATGGCACATCAAATAACCCTTCCTGCACATTGTCCAGAGCACCCTGCAAAGGTAAAAAATTCTGTCACTTCACCTATAGCTGGTGACATCTCGATATAAATGGAATATTCTTGACTGGGACTTTAAACCCCATTCAATCAATCAATGAATCAATATAACTGATAACTAACAATGATTAAAAATTTTTTTTTTTTGCAGTATTCTGTATGCAGACATAGTTAACTTTACTCCATTAGCAGCAGAATGTACAGCATCAGAGCTTGTCAAAATGCTGAATGAGTTGTTTGGAAGATTTGATCAAATCGCAAAGGTAAGCATTTAATCTTATCACCTATAAGTAATTTGTTGAAGTCCTGTTTCTAATGAGATATATAATAGTGAGGCATTGTATTTCTGCCAGCCTGTCAGTCAGTCCGTCCATCCATCTGTCCATGTACTTCCGGCCGCCTGTCAGTCAGTCCGTCCATCCATCTGTCCATGTACTTCTGCCAGCCTGTCAGTCAGTCCGTCCATCCATCTGTCCATCAATAAAAAGGCAGACTTTCATTGAACTGACAGTTTACCGGTAGTTAGTGGGATCATCCTGGCGCATGGCCTTGAAAAAACAGGGGCTGTGTTTTTGAAAAATGTATCTTATTGAAAAAGCTCAGTATTAAATTTAAAATAATATAAATGAGAGAGAGAAAAATGTGTTTTCTCCAAGCACACTCGTAACTTTCAGTATGCATGAACTAACAAACTAGATATAAACTTAAGAATCTTGACTGGGGCATTAAACTCCATTACTCCACTTCATATTCTCAGGGTTTCATTTCCAGCCAGAGGTTATGGTGTACAGGGGTATTCAGCTGCAATGGTTTTTAATTTCATTTTCAAAAGAGTTCTGCTGTTTCATGCACAAATAAATTAAAAAAATTTACAACGTATTATTTCAAATTTTTTTTGTTAAATAATAAATTATGTAATACTTCATCATTATACACATTCACGATTAATAGCTTCTATAGATATTACTGTTATTTCCCCGAAGATCGCTGATAGAATAAACTTTTGGATTTTTATGACTGTTTTAAAGTCCTTAATTCTATTTCATCTAAATTTTCCTTTGTCAACCCTCTTCATTTTAATGTCAAACCCCTTTGTAATCAGACTGAAGAAATGATGGTGATGAATCATGGTTTTACTGTATCATGAAATCATTTCAATGAACTCCTGTAAACCAACTTTTATTCGTGTGTGATTAACTTTCGCATGTTTCGTGAGGACAAAATAATCACTAAAGCTATAGGCGAAGGTGCAGAAATTTTGCCTGTACGTTGCGCTGATGGTATTATACAGCAGGGTTCTTTATCATGCCATGCCCACCGTGACACGGGACCTCGTTTATTTAAAGTTCCCATGCGAAAGAACCGTGACTTTCATTTCGTAATGCAAGTGCTTGGGGAAAGAACAGTCACTACCCACTTTCAAGTCTTGTGTCAGAACCCATGACCTCCGACATTCAGAGGGAGAACTCTACCAACTGAGCTACCGCAGTGGTAATTTATGGTTTTAATAAGAGAATTGGGAAGTTAATATCTGTGAATAAAAGTAGATTAAAACAATGGATTGACAGGAATGCAGTTTCCTCAGGTTGTTGGATTCCCCGAGGCACTTCAGTTTTCTCCACCATCCACAAACTGACAAACTTGACATAAGTGTAAAACAAATCTTGACTAGGTTAAAAGAACCCTGTACCGTACTCCACTAAACATTCTCAGGGTTTTATTTCCAGCCATAGGTTATGGCGTACAGGGGTATTCAACTGCAATGGTTTTCAATTTCATTTTCAAAAGAGTTCTGCTGTTTCAGGCACAAATAAATAAAAATTTACAACATGCAAATTTTTTTCTTAAATAATAAATTATATACAACTTCATTATTATACACATTCACGATTAATAGCTTCCATTGAAATTACTGTTATTTCCCTGAAGATCGCTGATAGAATAACCCTGTTGGAAATGAAATTCCGGCACTGAATTATATCATGTGATGGATCTTTGGTTTTGTATGAGTTCTGCTGGTATGACGCTGAAAAGCAAACTTTCATTGTGATAAGAATCAATAAACAAATCTACCTAAGTAAATAAATAATCAATCAATCCAATTTTCTATTTTTTTCTCTCTATCAATATATATAAGTCAATATACCATTCCAGTTCCATCATTAAAACCAAATCTGTTACCATTATAGTGACAATAGGTCTTGGAGTCAACACATTTTTTTCTCTCTTTCAATATATTTAACTTAATATAGCATTCCGATTCCATCATTTTAGACCAACTCTGTTACCATTATGATTATAATAAGTCTTGTAGTCAACACATTTTTTTCTCTATCAATGTATTTAACTTAATAGCATTGAGATTTTATCATTCCATCACCAATAATTTATCAGTTAGTCAACACTGTTTTCTATTACTTTCTGTCTATCAATTTATTTGACTTTAAATATCATGCGATTTTATCATTTTAAAAAAAACTTCACTACCAATAATCATGATCAGTCAGTTAATCAGCACACTGTTTTTTAGCTCACCTGACCGAAGGTCATGTGAGCTTATGGCATAGCGCAGCGTGTGTATGTGCGTGTGTGAGTGCGTGCGTGTGTGCGATGAGTGCGTGTGTGCGTGCGTGCGTGCGTGCGTCGTTAACACCTATTTTTGACTTCTCCTCTGAAACTACTGGACAGTTTTTAATGAAACTTTGTCAGAAGTATATATGGGCCGGTGCAATTCAGATTTGTTCTTGGCATTGCCATGGCTACCATAACTAGGTCAAGGTGACCTAGGGGTGCAAAAATCTTAAAAAATCTTCTTCTGCGAAAGTACTGATTGGAGAAAAAATCTGATGTGATATTTGGCTTCTCTAGGGTCTTAAGCCTATGGTTTGTTCATTTTGTGAAATTCGGATAAAAAATAGGTTACGCGTTTTTGCGTTTAATTTTGAAAAAATCGTAAAATAGCTACAAATTGTTATAACTTGACTATTTGACCAGATAATGACATGGGGTTTTCAGTTTTGACATTTTCTTGTTAGTATCTTCAAAATGAGGTCAAGGTCAATTGTGAAGGTCGTGACCTAATTTTTTTTTACCTCTGATTATAATTATTATCTCCAAAAACTATCAACTTTTGTATAGGCATGTATATTAGAATGTTGTAGGTATTGATACAACGATTATTTTGATGTATAGAAAAAGGTCATGGGTTCAAAGGTCAAGGTCACAGATGTCAAACAATACCAAAATGGTTAATTATCTCGAAAACTATAAACTTTTTATATAGGCATGTATATTAGAATGTTGTAGGTATTGATACAACAATCATTTTGATGTATACAAAAAAGTCATGGTTCAAAGGTCAAGGTCACAGATGCGAAACAATACCGAAATGGCTAATTATCTCGAAAACTATAAACTTTTTGTATAGGCATGTATATTAGAATGTTGTAGGTATTGATACAACAATCATTTTGATGTATAGAAAAAGGTCATGGGTTCAAAGGCCAAGGTCACAGATGTGAAACAATACTGAATGGCTAATTATCTCGAAAACTATAAACTTTTTGTATAGGCATGTATATAAGAATGTTGTAGGTATTGATACAACGATCATTCTGATGTATAGAAAAAGGTCATGGGTTCAAAGGTCAAGGTCACAGATGCAAAACAATACCAAAATGGTTAATTATCTCGAAAACTATAAACTTTTTGTATAGGCATGTATATTAGAATGTTGTAGGTATTGATACAACGATCATTTGATGTATAGAAAACGGTTATGGGTTTAAAGGTCAAGGTCACATATGCGAAACAATACCAAAATGGTTAATTATCTCGAAAACTATAAACTTTTTGTATAGGCATGTATATTAGAATGTTGTAGGTATTGATACAACGATCATTTTGATGTATAGAAAAAAGTCATTGGGGTTTAGTATTTATGTTGTCTTTAAATCTATCAGCTAGCCATTAGTTATCAGGTGAGCGTATCAGGCCCATGGGCCTCTTGTTTTCTGTCTATCAGTAAAACCTGGTTATAATGGCCCTCGATAACTTTGCCACATTGCTTATCGCCACACTAATTTGATTCCATAGTCCCAAAATCCATTTTGTTTTTGTTTTTCTTTATCTGCCTCCCATAGTCCCAAAATCCATTTTGTTTATGTTTTTCTTTATCCGCCTCCCCCGATTTATCGCCAAACACCTTTATAACGCCAAAATTGACTGAACAAATGGTGGCGATGAATTAAGGTTTTACTGTACATGTATTACATGTATTTAACTAAATATCAATATTAATGCAATTTTATCATTTAAAAAAAAACCTACACTACCAAAAATCTTGATCAATCAGTTAGTCAACATGCTGTTTTTCTATCATATTTATAAATACCACTGCAACATGTGTTCCATGAGGTGTGGGAGGCATATAGTGTGTGATATGCCTGTCCACATGTCTGTATGGCATTGTCTGTCTGTCCATCTGTGTATATGTCCTGCATTGTCTGTCTGCCTGTTTATCTGTCTGTCTTGCATTGTCTGTTTGTCTTGGCATGTTTAAGAACCCTCCCTGCATTGTGCCCTGAGCACACTGCAAAGGTACCAATTCCTACCACTTCAATTATTGCTGGTGATGTCTAGATATGAATAAAATTTTCTTGACTGGGATGTTAGTCCTAATTCAATCAATCAATCAGTCTAATTGGTTGGTTATGTCCTAATCAAGAATATTTCACTTACTGGTATATCGATATGTCACCAGTTATAGGTGAAGTGGCAGAAATTTTTTCAGTCTATGGTGACACAGAGCATTAGTTTTTAAGGTCTTTCCCAAAGGACCCTTATGGCTTTTATTTCTAAATGCCAAGTGCTTAGCAAAAGAACAGTCACTACCTATTTTTTCAAGTCTTGGTCAGACCCTGGTGTGAGCGAGCACTCTAATCAACGGAGCTAATATAGTGGTAGAAATTGATTTAGAAATTGATTTATACGGTCCAACCTGCCTTGAAGGCCACCTCTATCTATATAAGGGCCACAACATATGTTGTAATATATACTGGTACAGATGTACAATCAAACTTACCTTAAAAACCATCTCTATATAAGGGCTGCCGGCTTATAATTAAGACCAGTAGAATTGCATCCCAATTGTTCTTTATTCAGGTTATTTGAACCTGTATATAAAGGCCACCTGCTTATAAAGGCCATTTTTACTGGATCCCTTGGATGGCCTTTATAGACAGGTTTGATGGCAATTGTTCTTTATTCATATTATTTGAACCTGTATATAAAACCCACCTGCTTATAAAGATCATTTATTACTGGATCCCTTGGATGACCTTTATAGACAGGCTTGACTGTAATTTGAACTGTAAAAAACTTGAGGACAAAATCATTATTATAATCCATTAGCTATATTAGCAAGTTATTGAATATTGTTTAAAGTCAGACATAAATAAATGTTTTATATTTACATTGCTAAGCAGGCATAATTAATATGTTTATTTATCCATTGAATCGTGTAGAAATGGCATTTATAGTGCTATAACTTCCATTGTTGTGCAAAGCAAACTGAATAAGCAATATTAGCAGGTTATGATTAAAACTGATCTGACTGAGAGGTCAGCGATTTTGTTTACTTAAAATTACTACTGAATAAAGGTACAGCCAAACCTGTCTATAAAGGCCACCCAAGGGAACAAGTAAAAGTGGCCTTTATGGGCAGGTGGTCTTTATATACAGGTTCAAATAATATGAATAAAGAACAATTAGGATACAATTCTACTGGCCTTTATAAGCAGGTGGTCCTTATATAGAGATGGCCTTTAAGGCAGGTTGGACTGTAGTTTCCCCTTGGGAAAATGACTAAAATTTCCCAACTTGTCCACAAAAATTCCCCAAAACAACAATGATGCAGTGAAAAATTAAATATAGTTGTCTTTATATTCACAAAATATCAAATAGTGCCACAATATACAAAGTAGTGTCTTTGTAATGAAGATACTTTCTATTGCCAGGATGTCAAAATGCAGTTTGCTAGATCTCAGAACTTCCATTTTCCCAATCTTAAAGGCAAAAGGTAGTTTTTAAAAAATGTAGCAAAACTACTGGAGGTATTTGAACCTATGCAAGTAAGATTGGCTTATTGATTGAATGGGGTTTTATGTTCCAGCCAAGAATATTTCACTTATATTGAAACATCACCAGCTGTAGGTGAAGTAGCAGAAATTTTGACTTTTGCAACGTGCAGTTGTGCAATGTGCAGGGAGGGTTCTTTAACATGCCACACCTGCCACCACACAGGTCATTGGTTTTAATGTCTCTTCTGAAGAACCCTGTGGCTTTCATTTCTAAATATCTAAAAGTCTTGGAATGATTTAGGTTCAAACCCATGACCTTCTGCATATTAAGCAAGCATTCTACCAAATGACCAAATGGCCTACTATAATAAGAGGCACTGAGATTGGTAGGCTAACAATGTTGTTTGCTTTTATCTCTGATTAAGCTAATCAAAAAATTTCTGAAATCAGCACCATTACTCTACTTTATTTTGTTGCCATCATGTTAAGTAAGTAAGGGGTTTGTATCTCATGATATTGTATTAATTATGTATATGCTGAAATTTGTTATCTTTAGAGATTCCTTATGAGAAAATGAGTACCTCGGTAAAAGAGGGGTTTATTAAGTACAGGTTCATAAAGTCATGGTTGTTGTCATGTGGCTAAATTATTAAATAAATTGAATGCCATTATTCTCTGTAATTTACCTTTGGGTTACTTTGCTTTTAACAAAGCTTTCTACATAATTAACACCTGGTACCAGTTGATGGAAGCCTGTTTATTATACTGTATAACAACTACACAGCCAATTTTTGCTCACGTGAAATTCACGTGAAATTAACGTGAATTTCACATGAAAAATTTCACGTGAAATTAACGTTAATCGAGCTTATACGTTAAACTCACGTGAAAAAATTCACGTGAATCTCACGTGAAATTAACGTTAATTTCATGTGAATTTCACGTGAGATTCACGTGAATTTTTTCACGTGAGTTTAACGTATAAGCTCGATTAACGTTAATTTCACGTGAAATTTTTCACATGAAATTCACGTTAATTTCACATGAAACTCACGTGAAATGTTGGTTCACGTGAATTTCACGTGAATATTTTCATGTGAATTTCACACGAAATGAGCTATCATATCAAAATTTTATTGATAGGAATTCCAAGTGCATATTGCTTTAGATTGCTCATAAGTACACTTGTTAAGACTTTTTGCTACATTCTCCATAACCCTGGCCCCAGTTTCACAATTATTCCTTAGCTAAGATTTACTTTAACTTATATTTAGCAAATTTTGGTAATTTTTTTTTCTTGGTCAAAACTAAATTCAAATGTTTTAATGTGGAAGTTTCTTAAAATGAAACTTTAAATTCCTGAATATCTTAAAAATTAACAAAATTATAAAATTTAAAATTTTGAAAGATTTAAGTTAAGGAAAATCCTGACCAAGGAATGATTGTGAAACCGGGGCCTGTACATGATGATAGAACCAGTTGATTTAAATGCATTGCCTTTTAAGCACTTCCTTTAATTCAGATTACACTGCAATCTGAAAATAGAGTAAATGGTGCTCATGGTTACTTGCATTAGGACTTTTTAAATAATGCATACTATTTTTCATGACACAAAGACTACTTCATGTCTCAATATCAAACAAAGACAACTGTAATTTTCAAACGTTTTATATATAAATTATACACTTCATAAATAATCATAAAATTCATTAAACTACATTCTTGTGAGTGCCTACAAACACAGAGTTTTGTGAAACTGTTTAGTAATACATATGTAACATATGTAAAAAAGTTACATAATCATTACATCACTATTTTGATTATTATAGTCAGATAATTAATATTGTTGAACACGTAAAATAATGATTCACTGAAAAACTGATTTAAATTGCCTTTAGTCTGTTAATAAGCATCACTTTTGATACACAATACTATGATCCACTTCAATCCAGTATTCCCACGTTGTTGCGCGCAGTTGCTCAATCTGCAAATATAAATTAAAATTTAGAATTTTAAAGAAATTTTACAACTGTGTTTAAAAAATATTTATTTCATCATATGCCTACCTACCTATCCTCTGTGCTCCTAAAATACCACTGGGTAGTTCAGTTGGTAGAGTGCTCGCTATGTAAATTCTGGGCATGTCCCATCCCCACAGAATTTTTTTTTTAAAAAGCGCAAAATCCTGCAATCTGGAGAAGTTTAGATTATATATTCATTAGAGCTCTGTGTCAAGTATATGAACTTATTGTTTTGAGATAAACTACTAGCCCATCGGGATACTGGTAAAACAACATTCACTAGCCCTGACCAATTTTTACTAGCCTAAGGCTAGCAGGCTAGTGTTAGTGTCGACCCCTGCCCATGTCACAATTGGAATGGCACTATAAAGAACCCTGCAGTATAATGCCATCACTGGCATTAACGCAATACACAGGCAAAATTTCTGCATCTTTGCCTATAGCTGGTGATGTCTCGATATAAGTGAAATGTTCTTGACTGGGACATTACTCAACTCAACTCCTTGCACCTAAAATTGCATCATATATTTGTACTAATATATTTAGTTTTTGAACATATAATACTGATGCAGACTACAAACCAATATTGCACCCCAATATCACACCCCTTCTCCGATCCTTTCAACTTATATATGTGTGATAGGTGACTGTCAAAAGTCTTCTTTGTGTATTATTCAACTAAATTTGCATATTTATGAGAGCATTGTTGAGGACCTTAAATAGTTCTATTTCAACACCACAGACATTATTTTGTAAATAAATCTAGTGTTCTACTGTTAAATGTGCGTTCAAAGTCGGTAGTTTTATAATCAGTAGTCTAAATATATGTTTGTCCTATATTGTTTTTTATCATATACTTTGTATTAATGTAGTTTCTGCATACTTTGATACGGCTAAAATGACACAATACATATCACCGACTGCATGTGCCTAGTTGGAAAATCTGTATCATTGGTCCGATATCGATATCGGAGCGGCTTTTGGAACAAATAGATTCAACCACCATATCATTTGAGAAATTTTGACGGCATCAAAAGGCCTTACAAACGTCCGTCTGATGAGAAATATGCGATGTCGGGATTGGAAGTACCAGTATTTGGAGTAATAGATTTTTCGTCTAATTGCTGTAAAATTAATTTTTTGTCATATTTAAGGCAAATGTCTGTATGAATTATTTGTTCTAAAATGTGAAATTTTAAGTATATGATAAACAGAATAAAACATGGTGAAATCCATATCATATGCCATACTGGACCTCGACCAATATCAGACCTCTGGCTAAAGCCTGAGGTCTGATATGGGTGGTCTCAGTCAGATATGGCATATGATATGGATTCCACCATGTATTATTCTATATATAATTATTTGCTGTTTCTGTTAATAAATTCATCCAATTCTTAAATATAGTACCAATAAATGTTTAAATAAGCATTGTGCATGAATGAAAAAAGTGTGTTTGTAAGAGTTTCTAATCACACTTATATACAAAACCAATCTTTTACACATCACCAAGTTTTATAGGTTGAATAAGTGCTTACTTTCTATTAATATCTCCCCACTCTGTTGCAGACTCTCCATTTGTCCTCAGAGATATCACCAAAGATATCTTTGTGAAAACTCTTGAAGAACCCCCAATTTCAATCTCCTAAATTTAGTGCCTTCATTCTGCCTTAATTGTCTGTTAATGGCAAAAGTCTGAAAAAATCATATAACATAATTAATAACTATTAACTACAAGCTATTTTGTTCAATACATTGACAATGTCATTGTTACATCATGTAACATGTAGTTTTGGAGAAGTCAAAAACATGTGTTGAGGTTTACACAGAAACATACATGTTGCAGATTGTATAATACATGTTGCCACTACTGGCGCTAGCTGATTTTGGCTAGAAGGCAAAATGAGAGTAGTAAGTGAGATCAAGTTCAAAGTTGGAGGTGATGACCTAGATTTGGACTTTGTTTTTGTTATTTGCTTTTTATTTTAACCTACAGTAAAACTTGTACTGAAGATATATGCACACAAACATGTTTCACTCTCAATGATTCTGTGTCCACTGACAAGATAATGCTTGGCTATGGTCAGTTATTGTTTTTGGACACTCCAGTTTCCTCCAACATCCATGAATTGATCATTGCAATATAAGTAGAAGAGTCTTCACTGGAATGTAAAACTTACTTACTCCACTCCAAACAAATGAAGATATATATGGTTTAGCGACTGAAAAGGATCTTTAAAGTTTAAAAGTTACATTTTAAATAGAGTGTAGTCATTAGTCATAATAATAATAAATAATAAATAAATCTTTATTTAAAGCCAAATTTTAAAACTTATAACATAAGCTTTAGAGAGTTTTTGATTGGTTCCATAGCATATGGCCCTCACATGGGGAGAGACCAAAGAGCATATTGTCCGATTGCATTCTATTGTATGAAATGAATTGATCTTCATATTGTGAACACATGTACCATTCCAAGTTTACAGTTTTACTTGCTGTATAGCAGTTGAACTGGTCACTAAAATGACCCAGCATACCGGTCCATGGTGCAATAAATTTTAGAAAAATTGTGTACCCTCTTTGCATATTCTGCCAAATTTTATGAAGAACATGCAATCAATTTGTCTTCAAGAAGACTTCTGCTAAATATCAGAACCAGTGAAAATAAAAATCAAACATGTTACTGTAATACTTGCCCAAATCACAATCCAGAAGCATTTAGTAAAAGTAAAAAACTTTTAAATGACAACCATGACCATGTGAACTTCAACTAGGGAAGTGAAGCTGTGTACTCCTGATGGGTAACCACCTCCTGTTTAGCTAGCTACACTGCCATGTAAACAAATACTGGTGATATCTTTTTCTATAGACAATAAAAATCCAAGTCCATCAAAACCTAAAAAGATTCTTGGACCTACTTGAATTTTTCTAAAGGTGAATAAAAAATTATGAATGTCACCACATGCACTGTATCAGGGATGAAGCTTAACTTTTTTGAGTTAGTGGCCCAGCTTACTTCAGAAAAAATGTAATAGTAATAAATAGCTAAAATGTGTAAACATTAAGGGACCCAGACTGATTTTTAGTAGCCATGGGCTACTGGGCTCCTGTTAATCTCCATCCCTGCTGTATTAAACATTGGCTTGGTATCCATTGATTCAACTTACCATTGTTATCTTGATGTTTGTGCCATTAATGATCTTCAGGCTAAGTCTCACTGCTTACTAATGGCAATCACTGGTCATTAGTCCTGTAGTCGTCTGCTAAAAACCATCACTGGTACTGACCAGTCCAGCTTGATTAGTTTTTTTGGGGTTTCAGTTCAAAACAAGCAATACATTTGTATGAAATTTTCCCCATGCATAATAGTCTACACTACTGGTACATTATATCCTCTGATTTTTCAATAAAAGTCCCTTTTCAAACTGAAAATCCACTGCAACCTAAAACTGCTGCATCATTTTGCAATGATGAAATTTCCTCTCCTCAAAAACTGAAGAGCGAACTTGCTGTTATCATAAGTAGTTTCTGCAGACAGCATGAGCACCCAATGTGTATGCTTTAATTACTTAACTAAAGTATGACATTTACAGTTTGTGTGTTGTCTACTATATTGGAATAAGAGATTATTATTATTTTCATTAATAAAATAATAATAATAATATTATTATTATTATTATTATTATTATTATTATTATTATATGAGTGAAAAAACAGTATGAACAGCTAGAAGCCCTATTGAAAATATGCAGTTTTGCTTTCAGGCTATGTATAATTATACAAGATCACAGTTTTATTTTCCTTCTCTATTAAACACCCTACTACATTATATTCCTACATTTTCTCCTGTTGCTAGTGTTCTTCATCAAACAGTGATTGGCATGGTTTATTTTTTACGATATTCCATTTAAACTGTCATGGAGGTGATATGATGACCACCCCCCCCCCTCCCATTCATTTTGAAAGTTACTTTAACAAGCAAACCTGTTGTATTGACTTTGTAATCATAATACATAAATACCACTGGGAAAGTGCCCAATGATCAAATACTTTCATTTTTAGCAATGTTAAGCTACATAATTTACCATACCTACCCGCCCTTCCTCTTTACTCTCTTTAATAGAAATTCCAGATTTAGACATACAATTCAGACGACATCAAACAATGTTTTTTTTTACATATTATATCAACTTGAAGTTTTTTATGTGAATTTCACGTGAAATGTTTCATGTGAATTTCACGTGAAATTTTTCATGTGAATTTCACGTGAAAAAATAAATTTTTCAAAAATGTGTGCATTTACAAAAGTTTATGCTTGGTGATATTTTTTTTCAATTTGCATGTCATTTATATTTTTTCACGTGAAATTCACATGAGAAATTTCACGTGAAATTCACGTGAAATAAATTCACATGAAAAAATTAACGTGAAATTCACGTGAACTGAAATTCATGTGAATCTCACGTGAAATTCATGTGAATATCACGTGAATTTCACGTGAATCTCACGTGAATTGAGATTCACGTGAATTTAACGTGAGCAAAAATTGGCTGTGTAATGTTAATGATTATAATAATTATATTAATATTTGCAATTTTCATGGTCAAGACTCAACTGTGAAAATAAGTTCACCACTAAGTTTTCTACTTACTAAAAAATATACAAATTGGCCACATACCAGCTCTTCAATCTTTAAAGTAGGTACACATGAACATATTTTTGAGTGACAAACAAAACATTCTACCCCCAAATATTTCTCTTTATATAATACCATCTAACCTGTCTATAAAGGCAACCCAAGGGAACCAGTAAAAATTGGCCTTCATAGTCAGGTGGCCCTTATATACAGGTTAAAAAATATGAAGAAAGAGCAATTGTGAAGAAATTTTAATGGCCTTTATATACAGGTTCAAAAATATGAATAAAGAGTAATTAGGATACAATTCTACTGGCCTTCGAAAGCAGGTGGCCCTTATATAGAGGTGGCCTTAAACACAGGTTTGTCTGTTATCTTGTGATTGATCAAAATTTGTTGTTGTTTTTTTTTTTTTTGCATATTATCAAATATTTTGTAAAGACCAAAAAATTAATAGAAAATTATTCAAGAAAACTGGCAAATCATGCAAAATACCTGAACTGTAACCATGAAAATGCATATGGCCTTGTGCTCAGGGAGGGTAACTGTTTGTCAATCTCAATGACTACTGTAGCTCAGTTGTTAGAGTGCACTCTTTGTATGTAGAAGGTAGTGGGTTGGAACCCTGGCTAAGTCTGATTAAGACTTGGAAATAGGTTATGACTGTTCTTTTGCCAAGCACTACATATTTAGAAATGAGAGTCACTGGTTCCTTCCCAAGAGACCTTGATAACCAATTCCCTGTGTCATGGTAGGTATAACATGATAAAGAACTCTCCCTGTATGTTGCCCTGAGTGCATTGCAGAAGTAAAAATTTCTGTCAATTCACCTATAGCCGGTAATGCCTCGACATCAGTGAAATATTCTTGACTTAACAATAAAAACCCATTTAATCAATTAAATAACAATGGATCTTATAAGCAGATGACACAGATTTTAAACAAACCCATGCTAATAGAACTTTGATGTGAAACTCAAACACAGACATGCCAGGCCATATTCAAATCACAGTCTCAAAATCAAAGAAAAATCTATGAAAACCAGACAGCTTCAAAGTTCAATATATGAACTTTCACCAGAGAAGCGAGGCCAGGTGCCCCAAAAGGATAAGCACCTCATGTCTAACTACATGTAAATGTACTTTCTACAACCTATCCTCTTTGCTTCCAAAGGAGCAAAAGTCAAGGCTCAGATCTCTCCACTCCGTCCTGTACATAGCATCCAGCTATCTCAGCTCTCTTCCATTTCTTTCTTTTTCAGTTGTTCTTCCCCAGGTCTCTCTTGGTCTTCCTCTCTTTCTTTTACTTTCTGGAGCCCAGGTCAATGCAATTTTTTCATTTTTGTTGTTCTCTTTCCTTAAAATATGTCCAGTGTATCATGTAAATGTACATATTATTAATAAAGTTAAATAAACATGTTTTCATGTGTTTATTTGACTTTCTAATTTTTCACAGTCAGAAGGGTCCTATCGACGTTTACAAAATTCAGAGGCCACTCTGGTGTGTTATTTGTGAAAATGGATTGAAACCAAAAAAATCAAATCCAATTTGTAATATCTAATATGATAAACAAATCAAAGAGTAGAAATAGGATTGAATGTTAAATTAGATTCTTATTTGTAAGTGATTATGGTAAAGCTCTAACTAAGGTTATTGACATTTCAACATTTACGAGCTGCATAAAGGTAGCATGAGAAAAAAATCTTAATTGACGTTGTAACTGATGTTGTATTCATGTCACATCGATGTTAAATACTTACTCTGCGAGTATGTAGGCGGACTAGACAGAGTTATGTGCTGTAATTGGTTTCTATGTTAAGGGTTGTGGGTTTAAACCCCTGGGTGCTATTTGTAAATATTTTAAAATGATTTTTAAAACAGCCAACACTTGGTTTTTTAAAACAAAGCTGACTGTGTCACAACAGGTACTATGACAAAAAAGAACCTTGAAAACTATTTTTTCCCTGAAAACCCTTTTTTTTCTAGAAAAACAACTTGTTGCATACATTTAGATCTTAAAGGGTACATATCATTTTCAAATGCAGTCAAACCTGTCTACAGTAAATCATGTTTATAACGAAGCCCTCGGGACTCTTTTTTTAACTTCGTTATAAAGCCATTTCGTTATATTGTTATATATAGACTTATATAGAGGAGCGATTGGTGCCAATATTTGACTAGGTACTATCCATGTATTCGTTGTAAGCGTGTTTGTTATATTCGTGTTTTACTGTATAAAGGCCACACAAGGGAACCAGTAAAAGTGGTCTTTATTGCCAGGTGGCTTTTATATACAGGTTCCAAAATTATGAATAAAGAATAACTTGGATACAGTTGTTCTGGCCTTTATAAGCAGACATTCCTTATATAGAGGTGGCCTTTAAGGCAGGTTGGACTGTACTGCAAAAATTTCAATATTTCGATTCTACAAATAAAATTTGACATGATGATTATAATATACCAGATAAACCTATGGCAAATATGAATTTGTATACTCATGTATATTTTCTGATAATAAGTTGGTTAACATATTTCTTTGTCAATAAGTGATGTAAAAAATAAGACAAAACAAAAAAAAACAAAAAAATTAACACAAAAACATGTGTACAAACAATAAGTGATATTGTATGACAAATTTAGTAATATTCTGAACTAAATCAGATAGAGGAATACATATAAAAAATCAAATGGTAAGGTGAATATACTTAAAGCCTGCTAATATACAAAAAAGTCCTGTTTAATTAGAGAGTGAGTAATGGTGATTAACGTCCCAGTCAAAAATATTTCACTTATATCAAGATGTTGCCAACTATAAGCGATAGTGCAAGAATTTTGCCTGTGAGTTGCGCTGATGGCATTATACAGCAGGGTTTTTTATCATGCCAACCCCCACCGTGACAGGGGACCCCATTTATTTTAAGTTACCATACGAAAGAACCTTGACTTTCATCTCGTAATGCAGAGTGCTAGACGAAAGAACAGTCACTATCCACTTTCAAGTCTTGGGACAGACCCGGTCAGGGTTGAACCCACGACCTCCCACTTACGGAGGTCCAGTGTTATAATAGGCTTAGCACAATAAAGAATCCTGCTGTATAATGCCATAAGCACAACACATAGGCAAAACTTCTGCATCTTCGACTATAGCTGGCGATGTCTCGATATAAGTGAAATATTCTTGACTCAGTGAGGCCCCATCTAGAGAGATAGGGAAAATTGAAGGTCATGATAAAACGTTAAATGAACTGTATTTCAACCTAAATGGCTATTGAAAAAAATAAATGAGAAAAACCATGAAAAATAGAATAGAAAGAAGAAAACAAGAAAAAAAGTAAATTTCTTCCCTTCATTATTTGTTTTTCTAATTTCACCACACACACACAGTTTTTTACAACCATAATTTAAGATTTTACATACCTATATTGTTACAAGACATAAATCTGTCACCTGTAAGGCATTGACATCATTCTTTTAACTTTGTATTACTTAAAATAACTAATTAATTCCTTGTTTTCATATTTATTTGTCAACTAAATACCATTTACCTTTTTAATGACAGATTTGTTATACAGTCAAACCTGTCTTAAACAGATGTCCTTTCAATTTCCAAGTTAAGCTAAAAGTCTTTCATGTAATGTCAAAAATGATCTACCTAAGCCTTTTGCAAAATAAGTGTTAATAGCCCCATCTTGTTTCTAGTTTGAATTTATACTCTGTTTCCTTTGTGCTGCAGTGGCCTAATGAATAAGACGTCAGTCTACAAATCCAGGGTCTCTCACCACTGTGAGATCAAGCCCCACTCAGGCCAACATGTTTGAAAGTGAATTTTCCTTGCTGTGGCCTTTACTCAGGTTCACCTGGTATAAGTATAATGTTACTGGGGAAGTAGTATACTTGTCAATGGCATACTGACTCAGTGAGCTAGCATGTTAAAGATGCCCTGAGTGTGCACTAGTACAAAGCAGACCATAAAACACACTTGAACTTCACATGCATACACCAACTTGTTCATAGATTAATCCATAAAGATTAATTAAATAGTTCTCGTGGCGAATAGCTGAAAAATTGCGGATGCTACATTAAGCAACATTCAACCAACCAACCTTTGTATAAAGGTTAAAATATACTGTTAGTGAAGTATTTGCGGTAAACTAATTTTCGCTTATTTCAAGGTTGCAAATTTTCCACAAATATTTGTACCATATGTGAAATAATACACATTTATGTAAATAACAAATTTATTCTATTGTGTCCATAATAAGATGACAATGAGAACTCTGAAAATGGAAGTTTCTCTGTCATCATGACTTTTGTATTGAAATAAAAATCTGATTTCACTTCATTTAATGTCAATCAAGATAACAATTACTTAATTGATAGTTTCAGGTTAGGCCCTAATTTTTATTTGATCTCCAATATACAAAAAAATCGGTGTTTAAAGTCCTTCAGCCAGCCTCTATGTAATGATGACTGATTAAGTTTGGTAAGTGACTGTAGCTCCAGGGTAGGACTTGTTTTAAAAGTGCATGCTTACATATTACTGTGCCTCTCACCGCCTAGGTTCAAATCATAAGATGAAAATGTTTTCTAGTTCCCTTGCTGAAGGTCAGTAATTTTTTCTGGACACTCCAGTTTCCTCTATATCCATGAACTGACCACCTCAATATGAATTCAAGAATCTTAACCAGAGCCTAACTCCATCACTCTACTTCATGCCTCTCCATTGAATATTTAATGTCAACCAAAACAACAATTAGATAATTGATAGTTTCAGTTTCAAAGCCCTGATTTTTATTTGATGTAGGTTAGGCCTTAATTTTTGTTTGATCTCTATTGAGGAAAAAACATTCTGTGTTTTAAGTCCTTCAGCGATTGTTACGATAAGTAATGATGAATAATTAAGTGTTGTGACTCTTAGCTCCAGAGGGTCTCTGTGACTTAGTGGTCTAAACACAGGAACTTGTAATTAATGTCTAAACTATACTATCCGAGTCAAGTGTCCAAGTGAGATTTCCATGCTCGCCATATACAGCGATTTGGCTGAAATATTGTCGAATAAACCAGTTGCTGGAAAAAATTGTGGTCACAAACCCAAAGAAAAATATGTTCTTTAGTTATAGTTGGGAAGGAGGCAAAACTGCATGGAAAACTTGTCTGAGGCGGCTGGGGGTAGATCGAGTGTCTGTCCTTGTTATTTTTCTTGGTGCTAGATAGTATACGGTAAAAGAGCTGGATAGTATAGTCTAGACATTAATTACAATTTTTCTGTGGTCTAAAGCACAGGCTTACAGAACACGGTGTCTCTCACCTCCTATTTTCAAATCCGACTCAGGACATATCCTTGTGTGAGTTTTCGTTATTTTAATCCGCTTACTGAAGGTCAATCATTTTCCCCAGGTACTCTGGTTTCCTCCATCATCCCAGAACTTACTGTCTCAATATAAGTGAAAGAATAATGAATTGAAAACAAAACTCCATTATTTACCTCATGCCAATCCATCCATTCAATATTCAATGTCAATCAAGATTACAATTTGTTAATTGATAGTTTCAGGTTAAGTCTAGATTTTTATTTGTAAAGGTTGGGCCCTAATTTTTGTTTGATATTTATTGCGCAAAAAAAAAAAAAAACTTTCCGTGTTTAAAGTCATTCTGCGATTGTTATGATAAGTAATAATAAATAATTAAAGTTGGTGATTGACTTTTAGCTCCTGTGGTTTAGACATCATGGAGAGAATTATTGACTAACGCTCAACTGTTCTAACAAATTGAAAAACAGTTAATGTTATTTTTTGGTAATTGTTTTAAGCTCATAAATATTAACCTCATGAATATTTATAATTTGATTGTTTTAAATGGAACTTGACTGGATCAAAATTTTGAGGGTCTTTAAAATGTTTTGTCATAGGCTTTTAAAAAACAGAATTTTATGGAATGACTTAATTTATAAAAGCAGAAATAAACCTTGATATAAAGGTTATTAAGAGGACAGACTGCAGACTGTTTACCCAGTGTTAGTACATAGTATAATGTCTTGGGAAGTGGTATGTTCATCTAAGACATACTCACTCAGTGACCTAGCACCTTGAGTGTATTCTTAATCAAGACAGTACACGTGTGTAAGTTTTATGTTGGTACATTGTATGAATACTTGAAATGTCATGACTGTCCTAAAAGTTAATATACTTGACACAGTTATGATACTCTAGCTCAAATGATACTTTGTTTACCACCAGAAGCTTTGTGGTCTTTACCCCTCATCCCCAGGACTTGAAATCAATGCTAACTAAATGAATATTGTATATGTAAACATACTTATTGGTAAAATCAATTCTAGACAAAACAAAGACTTTATGAATATACATTATATACAAATATTTGTAAGACTGATGGCATAAATAAGTGGTCTAGTGATACCACCTAGCTTTAGGAATTAAGGCAGCTCTTGGGTAATAAGCAAGCGAGTTAAATTTTTGTAAAACTGGTAATAGAAATCAGTGCACAAGTAGTACCATCAAGGTGGCTCTTGGTTAATTATGGAGTGTCATACTTACCATAGTCTTTTATGGAGACGCAGCTCTACATGTGTATTATGCAAATTAAGGTGGTTCTTTGTTAACAAGGGGATGAGTAAAAACATCATGATAGAAATAAGTCACCAAGTAGTACCCCTTAACTTAAGGTAGTTTTTGGTTA
Organism: Anadara kagoshimensis; assembly: GCA_021292105.1. Lineage (NCBI taxonomy): Eukaryota > Metazoa > Mollusca > Bivalvia > Arcoida > Arcidae > Anadara > Anadara kagoshimensis. The sequence continues at coordinate 25,281,777 of CM037875.1, read as the reverse complement.
ATAAATGGGTGAGTGAAAACAAACTTAATCTTTTTTTTTTTTTTTTTGAGATGCAGCTTTATGCAAAAGTGGCATTTAGTTAATAAGGAATGAGTGAAATCTTTGTAAGACTTATGATAGAAATAAATACATGTAGTCGAGTGGTACCTCTTAACTTTTAGAATTAAGGTTCTTAATTAAGGTTAATAATGGGGTAAATGAAATGTTTTTAAGACTGATGGTACAAATAAGTGTTCAAGTCATACCTCCTAGCTTTTAGAATTAAGATGGGGCTTGGTTAATAAGCAAGTTGGTGAAGTCAAACTTATAAGGGTTTGAGTGAAATCTTTGTAAGACTGATGACAGAAATAAATGTTCAAACAGTACCTCTTAGCTTTTTGAATTTAAGTGGCTCTTGGTTAATTGTCAAGTGAATGAAGTCTTTGTAAGACTGGTAATAGAGATTAGTGCTTTATTTGTACACTCCACTCAAATGTATTTCACTGATATGGAGGTGGTCAGTTCAGGGATGGTGAAGGAAACTGGAGAACCTGGAGAAAACTAATCTTGGGCAATTAAACTGACAAACTTTCTTATACAGTCAAACCTGTCTATAAAAGCCACTTAAGAGAACCAGTAAAAGTGATCTTTATACACAGGTGGCCTTTATATACAAGTTCAAATAATATGAATAAAAAACAATCGAGATACAATTTTACTGGGATTTATAAGCAGGTGACCCTTATATACAGGTGGACTTTAAGGCAGGTTGGACTGTACTAGGATTTGTCAAATGTGGGATTTTAACTTACTGCGGTAAATGTGCTGTGATTCATAATCATGTTCTCTAGACTACTTGCCTCAATAATGATGAAAAAAATTTGACTGGGGGCATAAAACACCATTACCACTTCACTCAATGTATTTTATAAATTAAAACAGCATTGCTAGTGTTGCCTTTTATTGAACAACTTTACTTTAAAAATTAAGGTAGCTCGTCGCACATGTTGCCTTTAAGGCTTTTTGATTAAGACAACCCTTACAACTGCTCTTAACATTATTGTAATTTGTACCCTATTTGTACTAATAAAAACAGCTTTATCATAGAACTTGTAAAATTCAGGAAAACAACATGTTAATGTTGTTGTTTTTTATTAAAAAAACAAAATTACATTTTTTTTATGTTTTTTATTGATTTTAGGGAAGGAATTCTAGAAAAAAAGAAATTGAGTTTTTGTTTACCAAGTTAAATACCGTCATTTTTATTTTTCTGAGAAATTAATTCTTTTTTTTTGCATCATAAAAATTTCAGTGTAATTAATGATTAATATTCACTCCATGGTTCCAGTCCAAATTTTCCACAGAATTGGTTACTTAGGTCATTAAAAAACGAAAATCAATTTTTAGGCAAACAACATTGACCTGTCTGTTTGACCTTTCATTAAGAACACTCACATAGGATGATCCAACCAATACATTGTATATGGGTTCACAGTTACCAATAACACCTAAACAATGCTTGTATAAGCTATTTCCCCATGTTGTAGAGAAAAAAAGACCTGTCTTCCCTGTACATAAATGCATTGGCCCATAATAAATACTTAAATTAAAGGTCAAGTGGACAGGTCAATGTTGTTTGCCTATACCAAATTTATATTAAGTTTGTTTACAATCAAGTTTATTTTGTCTGTAACACGCATTAACAAATTCTTGACTGGAGCTTAAAAATTATTTTAGTCCATTCCTCTTTACTGTACAAATGAACTTTATAAATGAAGGAAGCATTGCTAGTGTTGTCTTTTATTGAACAACTGTGCTTTACAAATTAAGGTAGCTCGTGACACATGTTGCCTTTAATGCTTTTTGGATAAGACAACCTTTACAAGTGCTCTAAACATTTTTGGGATTTGTACCCTATTTGTACTAACAAAATAGCTTTTCCCTCATAAAACCTGTTGTAACATGTTGATGTTGTTTATTTTTATTATAAAAAACAAAATCACATTTTTTTATGTTTTTAATTGATTTTAGGGAAGGAATTCTAGAAAAAAAAATTGGGTTTTTGTTTACCAAGTTTAATACCGTAATTTTTCTGAGAAATTAATTCTGTTTTTTTTGCATCATAAAAATTTTAGTGTAATTAATGATTGATATTCACTCTATTTCAGTCCAAATTTTCCGCAGAATTGGTTACTTAGGTCATTAATAAACAAAAATCAATTTAGAGGTATACAGCATTGACCTGTCTGTTTGACCTTTCATTTGGAATATTGGTATTGGATGACCCACCAGATACATGAGTTTGCAGTTAATACATAAACAGTACTTGTGTACACTGTTTCCCATGATGTAGAGAAAATAAACATGTGCTCCCTGTACATAACTGTATTAGTCCATAATAAATACTTAAATTAAAGGTCAAATGGACAGGTCAATGTTGTTTGTTTTACCAGTTTTATATTGAGTTTGCTAACAAGGTTTGTTTTACCTGTCACATACATTAGCCTTGTGATTCAAGATCAGGAGTGGAATGAAGCAATGGTGGTTTACGCCTAATTCTAACATGACCTGCGTTTTCCTTATATGGAACATAGAGAGAGCCATTTGTGGTATAACAAACGATATACCCATCGCTGTTACGTTTTAATGACATACTCCCTTGCTTATAATATGACGTCATGCGATGTTTGGCGAACAATGGTTGTGACGTAATTTTCATTCATAAAATCATTTATTTCAATGGAGGTAAATTCAACAGCCGAATTGTTTCAATGGACCTTTTTGCAAATAGATAGTCAAATGTACATTCGAAGAAAGAGTTCACAATGTTTATGTCAATCTTTTTTATCCAAGTCATGTTAGAATTGAAATGATCAATATGTACCGGTGGTATATTGTCGAATAATACAAGGGCCATCGCTAACATTTGGCAAAGCCATTTCGTGATATATTCTTCTGCATGTGAGCTCCGGCCCGTGTATTATTCGATGATATACCATGGGTAAATGTTGATCATTTCTTAAGTCTAATAGTCATAGCAGAAATAAAGCAGTATGAAGTTAATATTGAGTCAAATATACCTACAGTAGTAAGAGTACACTCCTCACTTAGAGCTCAGTGGTAAAGGGCTTGCCTCAAGAGTGGAGTGAAGTAATGGTGTTTATGCGTTAGTGAAAAAGTCAAAGCAGAAATAAAGCATAATAAAGTTGATATTGAATCAAATATAACACTAGTAGAAAAAATACACTCCTTACCAACAATTTAACACCCAACTGTTGGTGAGGAGAAGAGAAAGGGTATTTTACACATCAATCAAGATTGTTTCATTTATATGGAAGAGTTCTGTTAAATGGTAGAGAAAACCAGAGTACCCAGAGAAAACCATCAACCTTCAACAAGCAAATTGACAAACTATCTCACACTAGGATGTGCCTAGAATACCAGTATGCAGCTACAATTTTGCTCCGATGGCTCTGTTTATACTCCCCCACAAACAATTTTGAGATGGGTATGTAGGAATTACCATTTCTGTCTGTCTGTCCATCTGTCTATTCATGTAAAATCTTGTCTGGGCCATATCTTATAATTGCTTTAGATGACTGTCATTAAAACTTCACATGAATAATCTTCATGGTCCAAAAATGTGTCATGACCTTGAACCAAGGTCATAATGAAAAGTCCAAGGTAGTGGGTAAACATTAAACCCTAGTAGATGTTGGGGGTGAGGTTACTTGGCTCTCAAAAGACAGTTCTAGTTTATATTGGTGACCTTGGTAGCCGATTGATCTAAAGTGACAGCTTATAGTGAAAACGAAGATATCTTTCACTGCTGTCTTTATGGAGTTTCCAATCTAGAATGAAATATGTATATTGTATAATCATTTGTGAAATATTTTATCTTTTCAGAAAAACCAATGTATGAGAATTAAAATATTAGGTGATTGTTACTACTGTGTCTCAGGGTTACCCACTCCAACACCAGACCATGCTGCCAACTGTGTCAACATGGGACTAAGAATGATTGATGCTATCAGGTAAAAAATTTATACAATGAAATACTGTCCGACCTGCCTTAAAGGCTACCTCTATATAAGGGCCACCTGCTTATAAAGGCCAGTTTAATTGTATCCCAACTGTTCTTTATTCTTATTATTTGAACCTGTATATAAAGACCACCTGCCCATACAGGCCACTTTTACTGCTTCCCTTGGGTGGCCTTTATAGACAGGTTTGACTGTACTATGTTTTTAAGGATTTTCATTTCTACCCTCTACTAAATGTTTTTGAGGGGCTGGGTCTGATCTAAAATGAGCACTTGCGGATCTCAACGCCTTTTTTGGCCAAGGTTCCAACTCCACTCGGGACAGATCTAATGTGAGAATGTTTGTCAATTTGCATAACGAAGGTCGGTGTTTTTCTCTGGGCACTCCGGTTTCCTCCACCATTCATGAACTGATACCCACAATATAAGTGAAAGAATCTTGACTGGGGCATGAAATTTCATTACTCCACAAAAATTTAAAATTTTACTGAAACGACCAAAAAACTGACAAAACTAACAATTTTGAACATTTTGCGAAAAATATTTTTTTTCAGAATTTTTACATAGAATAAATGTTGGGTTACAAAAGGAGGTTCTAACTTGTGTTGAAGCATCTTTCAGGCAATTGTGTGTATGCCACAGGCTTCAATTTAAATATGTAAAAACTTCTTTTATAAAATGTACTGTAATCGAATGTGCTGTAGGAATCAATGAATTTAGATGAATTCATCACAATTTTTACAAAATAGCTCTTCTAATCCAGAAAAGAATTTTCTTTTCTAAGAAATCTGCTAAATATTTTATCAGCTTTTTTTCAAAACTGGAAAATGAATTTACTGAAAGTGTTTTGATCCCTAGAAATCTGCAGAGTATTTCAAACTGAAATGAAAAAAAAACAAAATTCATTTTAAAATCAAGTAATTGAAATTAAACACAGCAGTAATACCTTTGATGATTTTGTAATTTTATTGAAATTCCACGAAAAATATTTTTATTTTCCTCTTTGCTAAATATTTTATAAACAACAGAAAAAACAGGGAAAATAGATCTCAAAATGGACCAATCAAAATTGAGCTTATGAATAAAACTTGACTAATGATTTTTTTTAAATGACATTGATCGACGATTCCATAGCCACCAAAACCAATGAATGTCACTTTTTGAAATTCTATACATTTTGTATTATTTAGTAGATGGCTTACAGGTATTTTTGCGATTAACGCTCAGATATTCTGTTTGTCATATTGATGTTTAACTTAGCATTCAAACAATGTACTTAGCGATTAAAATGAAAGTCCACCATCAGTTAATTAATGCCATAAGCTACTTTGGTGATTTTACACCAAATTCAGGCAAACCGTTACCTGAAAAATAAACCATTGAAATGCCAATTTAAAAAATTGAAAACACACTTGCATCTTACTTTAGTAGCGTACCACATGATCAATACCCCTAAACATTTTGGAAAAGGTTTATATCGAAAATTTCCCAGAATAACGTCATTTTTATGGTAAAACATATACTGAAACAATTCCATTTCCGATGGAAATAATTGTTCTGCAGAAACATTATTGTGTATCACTTGGTACACTGACGAATCCAATCAAACTGATATTCAACTGGTCATTTGACTCTCTCGTGTCTCTGACCAACAGTTTGCTGTCCATTAAATTTATAAATAGGAAAATTAACTGAATGATCACCTTCTAAATACACTGCAAGAAGCAGTTGTTGTGAATTCTATTCATTGGCACTAAAATGGTTTGTTTATTAAGTGACGGTTTGCCTGAATTTGGTGTAACATGTCACTCAATACATTAACAATTTTTTACCAATTTTTGTAAAATATTGAATTTTAAGCTTTGGTATTAATTTATTTTGGTTTTAAATTTAGATTAAAAGATTTTGAATGGTTGAAGGTTGTTTAAAGTCAACCATCAGTTAAATAACGACATTAGCTACTATGGTGATATTAACATGTGACTAAAATTGACTCAAAACATTTTTAAAAAAACAACAAGACTGGTATATAGATTTGTTTAAAAGTATATGGGTTTCAGCTCTGGTATCTATTTATTTTGGTTTCAAAAAAAATAAAAATACCAGTCCATGTCCAAATCACAATCCAAAAAACAAAATAAATACATGTACTTTGAAAACTGGCAAATATAGTTTAGCACACTAACTTTCCACAACAAGTTAAGCACGTTAACTTCCACTAGGGAAGTGTAGCCGGGTGCTCGGGAGTCACCATGTTCTGTTTTGCTAGCTACACCCACCACGTGTGAAATCAAATTTGAAATAAAAGGAACATGGAACTAGGGGACAAAAATATCAAAGATAATTTTGGGAACAGTCACATCATACATATATTCATCATATAAGGGCATCAGTGGCCAAGTGGTCTAAAGTGCATGCTTTTCAGATCATATTGCTTCTCACCGCCTAGGTGTGAGAAATTCTGTCCTCTCATTTGTCGAAGGCCAGTGGTTTTCTCCAGGCACTCCAGTTTCCTCCACCATCCATAAACTCACCAGTTTGATATAAGTAAAAGACTCTTGACTTGGGCATAAACTCCATTATTCAACTCCACTTCTTAGGATAAACCTTATTTTTTTTTTCAGGGAAGTAAGAGATGGTACAGGTGTTGATGTAGACATGAGAATCGGAGTCCACTCAGGGATGGTGTTGTGTGGTGTTCTGGGGTTGTGTAAATGGCAGTATGATGTATGGTCTGATGATGTCACGCTAGCTAACCACATGGAGTCTGGTGGTGTACCAGGGTAAGTGTTACATATAAAAATATGGGTCCACTCGAGAAGTTGCCTTCTGGCATTCTGGGGCTGTGTAAATGGCAGTATGATGTACAGGTCTAACCCCATAAAGTATAGCTAATAACTGGATACATCAGTTTGTCAACTTTGAAATTTTTATTCCCCCACAATCTAGTTTGAGGGGGTATATAGGAATCACCATGTCTGTCTGTCTGTTTGTGTGACTGTCTTTCTGTCCATTCGTCTGTCCTTGTAAAATCCTGGCTGGGCCATACCTCGTAATTGCTTTGGAGAACTGTCATAAAACTTTACATGAATAATCTTCATGGACTAAAGGTGTGTCATGACCTTCATCCAAGGTCATATCAGAAATTTCAAGGTCTCAGGAAGACATTAAACCTTTGTAGATAATGGGGGTGGGGGTATTTGGCTCTCAAGAAACAGTTCCAGTTTTGAAAGTTATGATGTTTTAATATCTGCATATATCTAGCAGACACCGTTTTAATGCATAGTTATTACTAAAGACACAGTTATCTCCCTTCATAGAGGTTGGACGCTAAAGGAGCTTTCCTGGGGGTCACAATTTTGAATGAGAACAAAATTAATGCTTAAAAAAAGATCACATCTGTTTTTTTATGTAAAATCCTACTGTAAGACAACTTTTTGAGTAGGATGTCAATATCGGAAAATGCATTTTCTTTCAATATGCTTGCCAGATAAGTTTTCTGCCATTTTTAAAATGGAATACAGTCCAACCTGCCTTAAAGGCCACCTCTATATAACATCCACCTACTTACAAAGGCCAGTAAAATTTTATCACAATTATTCTTTATTCATATTATTTGAACCTGTATATAAAGGCCACCTGCTCATAAAGGTCACTTTTTCTGGTTCCCTTGAGTGGCCTTTATAGACAGGTTTGACTGTACCAGTATTTTTTCTCAGACTTTTTGGGTAATTTGAGGCTATTTTTATTCCTATGACTTTCATGCCTGTTTCTTTTGTTATGATAATTTGGGTGGGTTGGTTGGTTAAATAGAGTTTACATCTCAGTCAAGAATATTTCACTTATATTGACACCTCACCAGCTATAGGTAAAGCATCAGAAATGTTTACCTTGCAGTGCAATGTGCATGAAGGGTTCTTTAACATGAAACGCCTGCCATGGCATAGGTCATCTCTTCTGAAGGTCCTGTTTCTTTTGTTATGATAATTTGGGTGGGTTGGTTAAATGGGGTTTTACATCCTAGTCAAGAACATTTCACTTATATTGACACATCACCAGCTATAGGTAAAGCATCAAAAATGTTTACCTTGCAGTGCAATGTGCATGAAACGCCTGCCATGACACAGGTCATCTCTTCTGAAGGTCCTGGTGACTTTAATTTCTAAATGCTTATTGCTTGGCAAAATAACAGTTGCTACCTATTTTTAAGGCCTGGTCAGACCTGTCAGGGGTTTGAACCCACAATCTCTAACATACGAAGCGAGCACTCTACCACTGAGCTACCATAGTGGTGGATAATTTGGGGCTAAGTATGAAATTTCTGTCATTGACTTTTTATGAACCTGTTTTGTTTTGTTTACCATATTTGTTCTCAGAATTTGTATGTTATCAATATATTAGTCTTAAAGAAGATTAACTTTTTTTAAAGAAAAACTCGAAAATACCCATAATTCTCATTGAAAATGGCGTAATTTCAAGCTAATGAAACTGGAAAAAACATAAAAAAGCGTGTTAGGATCACATTATTTCTGATACATAATAAGATTATTTGACAAAATCTTGATTAATTTGTGATTATAACTCGTTACGTCTGACATTGACTTACTTCTTAACGAAACGTGGTCATAATCGGATTTTGTGTCACGCTGAAATTGACAGTGAAATACACGTATGTCCATAAAAGAGATCTTTGGATTTTGTTTTTAATTATATAGCAGGGTTATCAAGCCCTATCAGGTCGGATTGTCCATGTTTATAAGGCCTCACTTGTCTGTTTCCAAGAACCAAGAAAAAAACAATTTATAGTTGTTATAGACCATATAAATTTGGTTGAAATCGAAATCAGATTTTGTATCAGGCTGAAATTGACAATGAAAAAACACATGTCCATAAAATAGTTCTTTGGTTTATGATTATAATAATATAATGATGTTATCAACCCCTATCAGGTCGGATTTGTCCATGTTGTACAGCTTCACTTGTTCGTGTTTCCTAGGACGAGGAAAAAAGCCAATTTATAGTTGTGGTTGATGGGGATATAACTCAAATAAATGTGGTCGTATTCGGATTCATATCAGACTGAAACTGACAATGAAATAAACATGTGTCCATAAAATGGATTTTGTTTTTAATTATATAATAGAGTTATCAAGCCCTATCAGGTCGGATTGTCCATGTTTATATGGCTTCACTTGTCTGTGTTTTCTAGAACAAGAAAAAAACTATTCTCAGTTAGTTCTCGATTAGTTGGTTGGTTGGTGGGGTGGGACGGATTGGTGAGTTGACAGTTTTTTTAAGTCCCACTCAAGAATTTTTCACTGATATTGAGATGTAACCAAGCTATCAGTAAAGTGACAGAAATTTTTACCTTTGCAGTTTGCTTGTTACTGTAACATAAGCATAATGCATTAGTATAAAATTTTTCTTAAGGCTGGTTACATCTCAATATAAATAATCTTACCCATTTTATGAAAACCATTCAATTAATCAACCCCTTCTGTTTCTATAGATATGTTAATTGTCGAGGTAACAGGTAAACATTAATTGTAATATCACTTTTAATACAATTCTTCTGTAAGCTGGTAAAAACTCGATATAAGTGAAATAATCTTGAAACAAAATTAATCGACCAATCCCCTCTTGGTTCTATAAGTATGTTAATTTTTCTGTCGAAATGGTAACAGTTAAATGTAATATCACTATATATAAAATTCTTCTTTAAGCTTGTAACATCTCAATAAAAGTGAAATAATCTCTAAAAACTATTTAATTATTCACTCAACACTCACTCCTGGTTCCTTGTATATATGTTAATTGGCCTGTCAAAATGGTAACATATCTATCAATAAAAGCTGGTAATATCTCAATATAAGTGGAATGATTTCTTAAACATGGTTTAATCAACACACCCAATCCTGGATCTATGTATTTGTTAATTGTTCTGACTAAAACCAACAGTTAATTAAAAAACCCATTATATTTGTTTTAAGTTGTAGGATTATTTTCAATCCAACATTGATTTAGGTATTTCATTAAAAATACTCAAATTTCAATACCAATAGTTAAATAGTAAAAAACGGAAATAGATTGACATTTGTGATGAATGTCATAATTATATTTTATTGTTGTAATATGTCTGTTTATTATAATGTTAGTTATTGAATGATTCATTGAGACAGGGGTTGGGAAATGTGACGGACCAACATAAAGCTTGTAGCATCTTAATACATGTATAAGTGAAATGATCTCTAAACACTATTTAATCAAATAACCTCTTCCTGGTCGTATAAATGTTATGTTAATTGTTAAGTCAAAATTGTAATATACAATATATTTATATATATTAAAGCTGGTAACAACTTAATATAAGTGAAATGATCTCTAAACACGATTTAATCAACCAACACTCTCCTGGTTCTATAGTTCTGACTAAAAATTAGCAATTAATTTGAAAAAAAAAAATCATTATATTTGTTTAAAGTTGCAGATTTATTTTTAATCCAACATTGATTTAGGTATTTCATTAAAAATACTCAAATTTCAATATCAATAGTAAAATTGTAAAAACGGAAATAGATTGACATTTATGAAGGATGTCAGAATTATATTTTATTGTTGTAATATGTCTAGTTATTATGTTAGTCATTAAATGATTCATAAGCTTAGGGGTCGGAAAATGTAACGGACCAACATACAGCTGGACTTTTAGAAATACAAATGTATGAGTATTACAGTGTCATAATTTGAATGGTATAGGAAACCGGAGTGCCCAAAGAAGTCAGGGTTATAGATTATGATGCCTCTCACTGCTTAGGTTTTGATCCCAATTGTGTAGATTCCAGTGTATGAGAAATTTTGTCAGTTTGATGAAAGTCTGTGGTTTTTCCAGGGCACTCTGGTTTTCTTCCAGTATCCCTGAACTGACTGCCTCAATAAAAATGAAAGAATCTTGACTGGGACATAAAACACCATTACTCCACTCCCGCTCCTGATAAGTAAACAGGTTCTGACAGCAACACTCTGCAATGAATGGGTGTGTCATCCAAAGGGGCCTTGTACCCACCAGCACTGTGATTATAACTGCTGTTAATTTCACTCATATGAATGTTAATGGTCAAATTTGGCATGATTGAGTGAGTAATGGTGTTTAACGTCCCAGTCAAGAATATTTCACTTATATCAAGACGTCGCCAGCTATAGGCAAATGTGCAGAAATTTTGCCTGTGTGTTGCGCTGATGGCATTATACAGCAGGGTTCTTTATCATACCAAGCCCACCGTGACACGGGACCTCGTTTATTTTAAGTTCCCATCCGAAAGAACCGTGACTTTCATTTCTTAATGCCGAGTGCTTGGCAAAAGAACAGTCAGTACCCACTTTTAAGTCTTGGGTCAGACGCGGTCGGGTTCGAACCCAAAACCTACCACTTACGGAGCGGCATGATTGAGGAAACTGTAGCAGAGTTAAATCAATCAATAGAGTTTAAGCCCCTGTAAAGATCTTTTTCACTTATTTTGAGCTGGTTAATTCAGAAATATTGGGGGAAACTAAAGTGCCACAAGAAAACCACTGAAATTTGACTAGCAAACAAACAGACTTTATCATTCTAACCTAAGCAATGAGATGCTTTGTGACCATAAGTGTGGCTTTGGACTGTTTAAACACTGAGTCATCGATAAAACAGGTCCCCGGCCGCATCTGACCCAAGACTTTAAAGTGGGTAGTGACTGTTCTTTCGCCAAGCACTCAGCATCACGAAATGAAAGTCACGGTTCTTTCGGATGGGAACGTAAAATAAACGAGGTCCCGTGTCATAGTGGGCTTGGCATGCTAAAGAACCCTGCTGTATAATGCCATAAGCGCAACACACAGGCAAAATTTCTGCACCTTCACCTATAGCTGGCGATGTCTCGATATAAGTGAAATATTCTTGACTGGGACGTTAAACACCATTACTCACTCACTCACTCGATGAAACAGGAGTGCTTTATCTTTGGTAAATGAGTCTTGTAAAGGAATATATTTTATCAACATCATTAAAATGGTGCACTATATAAGAAGAAACATTTGCGAGGAAAAAAAATTTGCGATTTTCATGGTAACACTTGGATCGTAAACATATTTTCTCAGCGAAAATCATTCATTTCCCTTGGTTCACTTTTCATTCTGTCGGAGCCATGAAAATTTCTTACCTTAAATAATTAGGAAGGCCAAAACATGAAAGTTTCCTACTGATAATAATAGAATCTTACACCAGTAACAGGGTAAGACAGAGATATCTCAAACGAGGATGAATATTTTCCTGTCCTGACTCCAGAACGAGCTTTAGCGAGTTCTGGACATTGAAAATATTCATCAGAGTTTGAGATATCTCTGTCTTACCCTGTTACTTGTGTAGGATTCATTTTCTCACACGTTTGCAACATAAAACATGATTTGTAAACAAAAAATTGCATAAAATGTTTAAAAGTTCTCATGTCGCCATCCGTGCCTGCTGAAAATGATGTAATCAATTTTTGTTGACGTTCTCACGTAAAATGATTATGACGTCATCAATTAAGCGTGTGTAAGTGATTGTGATGTTGAGAAATTGTTGATTGACTTCGGAACTTTTCTCAGCTTATTAAGTCCTCTTAACGATAAATCCAGAACAGGTATAACTATGCGGGAAATTTAGCGTGTAGCCTGTCTCAACCCTAGGGTGAGACAAGGAAATCCCACATGGGTAAAAACGTGGGATTTCCATGTCACAGGTGTGAGAATATTTTTTCTTATACAGTATTTCAATTAAGCATGTTATATAATGTATTTGTAGGAAGGTACATATTACCAGTAAAACCAAAGAATACCTAGGAGATAAGTTCCAGGTAGAACCCGGGAACGGCCACGAGAGAAGTTCGTATTTATCAGACCACCAGATAAAAACCTACCTCATTGTACCAGCTACAAAAACAGTAAGTACTGATATAACCATGGGAGCCACCTGTGCCCCACTTAATATAGGCAAACAATATTGACCTGTCTGCTTGACCTTTGTAATTTAAATATTTATTATGTATGAACAGTGTGGGTCAACCCAGTTCTATCTCCTCCTCAGTAACATTTCATCTAATTACTAATCTTCAGAAATGCATAGAAAAAATGAAACATGGTCCCTATTTTAGGTCTGGGCCAGGATGATCCCACGAACTGCATTTCTGGATATATAGGGAACATTAGTCTTTATTTTGTTTACACAATGGGAACAATATTTTCAAATAGTAAACGTGCATTAAATATGTATTTACCGGTACTGCGAATCCTAACACTACCCATGTATTTGGTGGTTCCTTCTATATGAATATTCTTTATGAAAGGTCAAGTTGACAGGTCAATGTTGTTTGCCTATATCATTTGTCAGTTACAAAGTTTGATGTTTTCCCAATTGAAATTGTTTTATTTTTATATTTTCAACTAGAATTTTTGTCAATAATTAATAGAAACATGAATTCCACTCAAACATTAGGACAAAGTCACAGAAACACTGTTTACACCCCAGTCAGCAGTTGGGGTTCCATTACCCCAACCAGTTTGTCCCTTTTGAGCATCCATAGCAAATGCTGACAACATCTGTTAACAGTACAAACTTGTAAATTGTCCAAAATACTTCTCTGTCCAGTAAACAATGAATTAAATATATTGTGTTATTGTCCACAATCTGGTGGACATTATTAATTTCATGATTAAAATGACCTAAAGGTTGTAATAATTTGTTTTGCTTGTCAGTCAAAGTTAAAAATGCAATACACATTATATATACTAGTATATATATATAGGCAAACAACATTGACCTGTCCGCTTGACCTTTGATTTAAATATTCATTATGGACGAGTAAATTTAAGGAATAGGGATCATATGTGTATATTTTTTCTATATGATGTGAACACTCATCATTGGCAATGTGTATATGTATTAACTGTGAATCCTTATGCTACCCATGTATTTGGTGGACCCTCCTAAAGGAAAGGTCAAACGGACAGGTCAATTTTAGATAGCTATATACAAAAGCAGACTAAAGGATAAAAAACAAGTGTCTTAGCACTTATATTGATCCGTCTCAAGAAAAAATAAACAAATTATTTTTCAAATGCTCACACTACATTTGACAGAATATGTTTTTATCAATTTTATTTTTTGAAATGTAATACTTAATGATTTGGCAACAAAGGTATAGATGGGATTTCATTTACTGAGATACATCAGAGCTGTCCATCTGCTTAATTTCGGGGCCAAAATGAGCCCACATCCCCAATGTGATGATTATGATTTCCCTATATATTTTGGTATATTTTCCAAATTTGAATAAATTCAGTATAGTACTGCAACTATTATATCTTTAACTGTATTTTATTATAAGGATTTGCAACTGATTTTATTAATTAAGTTTAAAAATATTTTACATTAACATTTCCTGAATCTGGGAAATCTGAACAAGGGAGATAATCTCTGAAGAGTTGAGTTGAATTTATTACAAATATCACCTTGTCTGACTCATTTAATCAATAGGTTTTATTAGTATCCTGTGCTACAATGATGAAGCCCATTTTTTTCAGTAATTTACTAGTTTTCTTGATTTTATGTTTACAGTTCGACGAGAACAGACCATTACGATCCAGATTTGAAAGCAGTCTAAGAGCATCACTTAGAGTGTCCAAATATCTAGAGAAATGGAACGTAGACAAACCATTCGCTAATCTACAGGTCAGCACCATGGCAACCAAATTACTCAGTGTTACGGTAAGTTTTAAGATTTATGTACACCTGTTCTTTTTCCCTGTTGTGATGAAGGCAGTTTGTTAAGACATTCTCACTACAGCTTTCCAGGGTTTTCATAATTTACAATTTAATTAACAAACGGAATAGGCAGTTTTATTTTAGCACACAAACTTTTTGTGTGTATATCTAGTCACTTATGCTAAATTTTAGCAGAAACACTAGACCACAAAAAGTGTGAAATTTAAGCAGTACCAATTTGCAGACATTTTATACCCCCACAGAGTAATTTGAGGGGTTATATAGGAATGTCAGTCTGTCAGTCTGTCTGTCAAATTGTGTCTGGGCCATTTCTCAGTTGTTTTGGACGGCTGTTATTAAACTTCACATGAACAATCTTCATGGTCCCAAGGTGTGTCATGACCTTGAACCCAGGTCATATCGGTGAGGTCAAGGTCACAGGAAAATATTAAATCCACGTAGATGTTGGGGGCTTGGGGGTACTAGTATTTAGTTCTAGTTTTAATCTATATACATTGTACAACCGCACAATATATATTGACCACTGTTTTAACAAAACACAAATGAGGTTGATCTCTATTTAGTATGTATATCCTCGTAATAACTTACCGTACTTGATTAGACACCAGACAATACGACAAGCCTTTGCGGCTAATGAATGTCCAAGTATGAAGTAATTTAATTGCTGACTTTATTCTTATGAATTTCACATGAAATGAACATGAAATATATACACATGAAATGAACATGAAATATATTCACATGAAACATTTCATGTTAAATACATGTGAAATGCATGTGAAGTGAAATTCATGTTAATTTCACTTGAATTGTGTGTGAAAATCACATGAAACTTGCATGAAATGTAATTTATTTTAAATTCATGTGAACAAAATTTGGCTGTAACACCTATGTGAAAAAATTTGTATATTTATTTACTACCACACATTATATTGACCACAGTTTTAGACATGAGTTAATTTACAAACACAAATGAGGTTGATCTCTATTTAGTGTGTATATCCTCGTAATAATTTACCATACTTGATTAGACACCAGACAATCTGACAAGCCTTTGATTATGTACCAGACAATACGACAAGCCTTTGCCACTAATGAATGTCAAATAGGAAGTAATTTAATTGTAAATTAACGGACTTGATACAGTTCAGTTTTGGTTAATTCTTCGCTGCAATCTTCATTTTGTGGTCTTGTTTGGTCATTGGTGACTTAGAGTATATATCTTCATTGATTAAGGCTTGATTAGCAATTATCTGTGTATTAACACAACTGTCGAAAATTAAAATGGCTGTCTATGATTTATTTTATTTCGCAAAAAAAGATAAATCATAACTTTTTTTACAGATTAGCTAGAAGTACACCTCCACACACCCCCCATTCAATTAGGTAATTGATTTTTAGCATAAATTGACACAAGTGTTGAAGAAATTAAGATTACTATGATTAAATTTTCATTTGGAAAGAAAAGACAAAAACATCATAATTTTCTGTAAAAGTAACCCACCCACGCATCCACCCACCCCTAAATGTAAATTGGTTCATTGGCCTTAAGTGTCCTTATTTCATGAAACTTGATTAGGGATTATACATCAATTTACACAGTTGTTGAAGAAATTAAAATCACTATGATTAATTTTTTTATTTTGCAAAAAAGAAAGCCAAATATATCATAACTTTCTGCAGATTAGCTAGAAGTACCCCACCCACACACCTACCCCAAACCAAATTAGTTCATTTCTTTCAAAAAAAGAGGGGGATATAAAATTCGAGTTTCTGTCCATCCGAAATTCTTGTCTGTGCAAATTTTCCAAAACTATGAAGCACTATTTCATTGATAGAAGATTTGCATATCATTAACCCCAGTTGGTTATTAACTTTTCTAAGAGTTATTGCCCTTTGAACATAAGTGCAAATCACAAAAACAGAATCCTAATTCAATGAATTTACTTGTTAGTATCTTAATTTCTTAAAACAAGATTTGTAAATATTCACGATAATTCATAACACTATAATCATTTTAGTTCTTTTTTTAACAAAAAGAAAAGAAAAAATACCATGTAGATAATATCTTTAAAAGAATACACCAAATTGATTTGTAAATTTCAGTTTTGAGAATTGTCCTCTGTTATTTGATAGGATTTCTTTTTTTGTCATGACAAATGAGGGATTGATTCCTTAAGAATCCAAGAAATTATAATCCCTATGGTTGATTTTTTCTTCCTTTTTTAAATTTTTTATTTGTATTTTTTTAAGAAGAGAAAATTATATATTGTATCAGCTTTAGAAGAATGTACAGATTACTTCATTGTCTTTGAAGATTTTCATTTGTGAATTAATTAGTGATTATTCATGAAAAATGACAGAAAATTTGTGAAAAAAACAGTTCCAAGAAATTGGTATGAAATTAGGTTTCCAAGAATAAACAATGAATCTGATAGATATAATAACTATTTAGCAGTTAACAAGACCAAAAAAAAAACGAATGCAATTTGGCTTTTATTGATTTTGAGGATTCAAACGTTTTGTTGATTAGTGATTATTCATGACAGAAAATATATTTTCAAAAAAACAATCCTAAGAAATTGGTATGGTTTTCAAGAATAACATAAAGAAAGAATCTGAAAGATATAATAGCTATTTAGCAGTTAGCAAGACAAAAAAAAAAATAAATAAAAACAGAATGCAATTTGGCCTTTATTGATTTTTGAGGATTTCAGACGTTTTGTTGATTAGGGATTATTCATGAATATGACAGAACAGTCTCAAGAATCTTATATCATTATAATTGAAAACCTTAAATAGAAAAAAATACTTATCTAAAAAAACTAATGAAGAGAAAATTTGATCATCATTTTTGAACATTTTTGTTTTTTCAACAATGACAGAGACAGTATGACACAACAGTCTCAAGAACTTTAAATCACTATGATTGAAATATTTTTAAAAGAAAATAATATATCAAAAAAAATCTAATGAATAGAAAATTTGATCATTGATTTTTAGGAATTTTATTTCTCAAAAATGACAGTGCTGGACTGCTTTTAAGACACAACAGTATCAAGAAACTTATATCACTATAATTGAAAACCTTTAAAAGAAAACAATTATACTTATATAAAAAAAACTAATGAAGAGAAAATTTGATCATTGATTTTGAAGATTTTTATTTGTCAAAAATGACAGAGCCAGTATGATGCAAGTCTCAAGAAATTTAAATCACTATAATTGAAATCTTTTAAAAAGAAAATAATTTATCCAAAAAAAATTCTAGTGAATACAAAATTTGATCATTGATTTTTGAGGATTTTGATTCGGAGGGCTTTGCTGAACAATCGCAATAATTAAAGCGTTTTAGAAGAAAAATATATATTTTTGTTTAACTGAATAAAAAATTAGATGTATCAATATTATAAATGATTATAGTTTAAAAATGACAGGAAATAATACGACAATCAAAGAAGTTACAATAGATGAAATTTTTTTCCTGACGATATACAAGAAAGCATAGTCAGTAAAAGACTATTAGTATTGTATAAAAGTTACAAGCATTGTGCTTTGTAGCAACTCCTAATGAAGTACAACACCTAATGAAGTCCGAAGATTGCGGCTCCAGACGAGAAGTCTTTTTGGTACATGTATTACAAAATAAAATTATTCTTAGAATTAAACAAGGGTATTTGACTTCTCGTTGGGAGCTTCAATCTTTGGACTCATTAGGGGTCAAAATTGTCAATGGTCAATAGGTGTTGCAATTTCAATGCTTATGAAGTACGGACTTCATTAGGCATTGTACTTCATAAGGAGTTGCTACAAAGCAAAAGTCCAGACTTCATAAGGCGTTGTAATTTCACAGCCTAATGAAATCTGGACTTCATTAGGAGTTGTCACAGTGCTTAATTGTCCAAAACCTGTATATAAAGACCATACTATATAGATAGGTGGTCTTTATATAGAGGTTTGTTTTAGTTGAAATATGAATCAGCAAAGGGGCCTAAAACACTGGCCTTATTAGACAGGTGGTTGTTGTACAGAAGTGATTATTATAACAGGTTTGACTGTATTAGATACAGTATACCGGAATATCGTTAATTAAGTTAATTATATTTTAATTAAAATTTTTGTACAGATTATGCCTGTAAGTATTTCTTTTAATTATGTACTATATACAAAAACTAACAGTACTAACGATTGGGAGATTTATTGGTGTATATACGGTAATACTAATATTAAGAAGTGGGTTTATATAACATAGAGGGTTATTTTAATTATCTAATCAATCAGTAATTGACTTATTATCCCCATAATATTTTTTTGTTATTTGGTTTTTTATAATACCGTTAATGTGTTAAATGTCCCTCTTAATGTTCACTTATATCGAAGTTTTGTATGGTGGAGGAAACTGGTTTGTCTGGAGAAAGCCATTCACCTTTGGCAAGCAAACTGACAAATTTTCTCACACTAGGATCAGCCCTTGTGGAATTTCAATCTAGGTGATGATAGACATGGTAATCCAAGAAAAAATCACTGACTTTCAGAATTGAGTTGACAAACTGTTTCATTAATTAAGATCTGTTCCAAGTACATATCGACCTCTGACTGTTAAAGGCACTGTGTAAATAAGGGTTTTTTTTTAGACCACAATGCCTGTGGGAATATATTGCTTGATATAAGTCATTAGGTTGCACAGATTTAATTCATTAAAGAAAAAGAGGGATAAAACATACTATATAGATATAAATTATATATAGCATGTTCTTCTTTATAAATCATTATTTTATACTCATATCCTTCCAAAAATTAGGTAAAGAAAAATATTTACTGCAGGAAAAATTTGGATTTATAGAAATTTCTTTTTTCTGTATCCTTCCAAAATTAAGTATCGGTAATGAAAATTGTTTAATGTAGGAAGAATATATGCTTAAAAGATTCATAAATCATTGTTTTATACTCATATCCTTCCAAAAATTAGGTAAAGAAAATGTTTACTGCAGGAAGAATATATGCTTAAAAGATTCATAAATCATTGTTTTATACTCATATCCTTCCAAAAATAAGTAAAGAAAATTGTTTAATGCAGGAAGAATATATGCTTAAAAGATTCATAAATCATTGTTTTATACTCATATCCTTCCAAAAATTAGATAAAGAAAAATGTTTAATGATGGAAAATTTGGACTTCTAGGTATTTCATTCCAAAAATAAGTACCGGTAATGAAAATTGTTTAATGCAGGAAGAATATATGCTTAAAAGATTCATAAATCATTGTTTTATATTCATATCCTTCCAAAAATTAGATAAAGAAAAATGTTTAATGATGGAAAATTTGGACTTCTAGGTATTTGTTTCATATTGTATCCTTCCAAAAATAAGTACCAGTAATGAAAATTGTTTAATGCAGGAAGAATATATGCTTAAAAGATTCATAAATCATTGTTTATACTCATATCCTTCCAAAAATTAGATAAAGAAAAATGTTTAATGCAGGAAAAATTTAGATTTCTAGAAATTTCTTTTTATTGTATTCTTCCAAAATTAAGTACCAGTAATGAAAATTGTTTAATGCAGAAAGAATATGCTTAAGATTCATAAATCATTGTTTTATACTCATATCCTTCCAAAAATTAGATAAAGAAAAATGTTTAATGCAGGAAAAATTTAGATTTCTAGAAATTTCTTTTTATTGTATTCTTCCAAAATTAAGTATCGGTAATGAAAATTGTTTAATGTAGGAAGAATATATGCTTAAAAGATTCATAAATCATTGTTTTATACTCATATCCTTCCAAAAATTAGGTAAAGAAAATGTTTACTGCAGGAAAAATTTAAATTTCTAGAAATTTCTTTTTACTGTATCTTTCCAAAAATAAGTAAAGAAAATTGTTTAATGCAGGAAGAATATATGCTTAAAAGATTCATAAATCATTGTTTTATACTCATATCCTTCCAAAAATTAGATAAAGAAAAATGTTTAATGATGGAAAATTTGGACTTCTAGGTATTTCATTCCAAAAATAAGTACCGGTAATGAAAATTGTTTAATGCAGGAAGAATATATGCTTAAAAGATTCATAAATCATTGTTTTATATTCATATCCTTCCAAAAATTAGATAAAGA
Source organism: Anadara kagoshimensis (assembly GCA_021292105.1). Classification (NCBI taxonomy): domain Eukaryota; kingdom Metazoa; phylum Mollusca; class Bivalvia; order Arcoida; family Arcidae; genus Anadara; species Anadara kagoshimensis. Next base: position 25,260,845 of record CM037875.1, on the reverse strand, counting down.
AAAATGTTTAATGATGGAAAATTTGGACTTCTAGGTATTTGTTTCATATTGTATCCTTCCAAAAATAAGTACCAGTAATGAAAATTGTTTAATGCAGGAAGAATATATGCTTAAAAGATTCATAAATCATTGTTTATACTCATATCCTTCCAAAAATTAGATAAAGAAAAATGTTTAATGCAGGAAAAATTTAGATTTCTAGAAATTTCTTTTTATTGTATTCTTCCAAAATTAAGTACCAGTAATGAAAATTGTTTAATGCAGAAAGAATATGCTTAAGATTCATAAATCATTGTTTTATACTCATATCCTTCCAAAAATTAGATAAAGAAAAATGTTTAATGCAGGAAAAATTTAGATTTCTAGAAATTTCTTTTTATTGTATTCTTCCAAAATTAAGTACCAGTAATGAAAATTGTTTCATGCAGAAAGAATATATGCTTAAGATTCATAAATCATTGTTTTATACTCATATCCTTCCAAAAATTAGATAAAGAAAAATGTTTAATTGAGGAAAAATTTGAATTTCTAGAAATTTGTTTCATATTGTATCCTTCCAAAAATAAGTAAAGAAAATTGTTTAATGCAGGAAGAATATATGCTTAAAAGATTCTTTTGTTAAGATATGATTTGGTGTAATATGAAATATAAATATTAATAGATTTATCTATATCTATATGTATTATGAAATAGATGATTTAAAAGCTTTTTAGATAAATCTAAGGCTTGTAGAATCAAATGATATCGGAATTGTTTTTAAATTATAGATGATGAGTTATATTTTGTAATAGACTCTTTTTCAGATGCTTTTGCTAAAGCAAACATTGTTCATTAGGCTTCCGCATAACCATATACAGTCCAACCTGCCTTAAAGGCCACCTCTATATAAGGGTCACCTGCCTATAAAGGCCAGTAAAATTGTATCCCAATTGTTCTTTATTCATATTATTTTAACCGGTATATAAAGGCCACCTGTCCATAAAGGCCACTTTTACTGGTTCCCTTGGGTGGTCTTTATAGACAGGCTTGACTGTACATTTGTAATCAGTAGAGGGAGGCAGGTGGGTGTTCTTTGTTGACTATTATTACAGGATGTCAAAATGAGTATCTCCTTCTTCCCATAATATGGATTTTGTCAGTTGATTTTAACCAGTTTCATCCCAAGGCCCTTTTCCCAAAGTGGCGAGAAAAAAATCCCTGATATATTTCTGTTTGTCTTTTGATTTAACTGGTTATGAATTAGAATAAAAATCATATTCCAACATAATCAATATATCCATCCTTCGGTCACTTCCTTGACCAACTATGAATGACAAGATTTTATCATAACCACATCAGAAGTGTCAAGTGTCCAATAAGAATACAATGTACATGTATTTTATTTTATCTCCTTCCATTCAAAGAAAGAGGGGGTACTAAATTTGAGTTTCTGTCCATCCATTCATCCTTCCATTCATCCGAAATTCTTGTCTGCGCAAATTGTCTAAAATCTCGAAGCACTTTTTCTTGAAACTTGGTACAAAGCATCAACATTGAATGGAGATGTTCATATCCTTAACCTGAGTTGGATTGCTTATACTGCTTGGAGTTATTGCCCTTTGAACATAAGTCACAAAATTAGAACCTCCTTGTGATCATAATTCACTAAATTTACTTGATAACTTTTTACTTTGGTTTTTGGATAGTTATTTTGGCCATGGACTGCTATGTTTGTGTTCAATTACCTAATTAAATCATAAATTTGATTTGAAATTATTATAATGATTTGAGAAAAATAAAGAACCAAAATTGCTTGACTTCAAGTGCTTTGAATAACACTCTTTCTCTTTTCATTGTTTTATACAACTTTATTTGAATTATGCCACCTACCAGCCCTTTCCATAAATTTGAACGTAGAGGACAAATTTCTTAAAGTAGGCAGCAAGCATGGTGTACCGTAATATGTATTGCCAAACTTATTCAGAAAATGTAAACTTAGTGGAAGCAGGTGACAAACTTAATCCAAATCCTAAAAAGTAGCAGACAACTTTTGTAGCCTTGCTTGCTTTATTGAAACCACTGGCCTACTTATTCTTCTGCCAATGCTCTCAGTTTTGCTAATTGAATAAAATCATACAACAAAATTAAATTTACTTTTGTATAGTACCGGGTATTCATTCAATTCCAACATTGCTTATAAATTAATTTACGAATTTTTGGTCTGTGGCAATTTAATAATATGTTACATATAATAGATTTTACCAATCCTTATCAAATACTTCAACAAAAATTAATTTGAAGAAAAAATTAATAAAATGATTGAAGCCAACAGTTAAAGTTATAGATTCTACCCATTCTTAACAAAGTCTCCAAGAAAAAATTTAATAATAAAAAAAGGGAAAAAAAAAGATAATTTAATCAACAGAATGCATTCAATTTCGAAATTCTCTTATATTTACCAATCTTTTTAAGAAATTCTTCAAGAAAAAAAATTAAGAAATAAAATACAAAGAATAGTTTACAAAATGCATTCAATCTCAAAATTGTTTGATTTTTTCAGTCCATGATAATTTATTATTAAATGAAATCTTAATTCTTGAAGCCAAAAACTTAGAAATCATGATTTTTTTTCCAATCTTTTGCACACTTACTGGTACTAAAAGTTAAGAAATAAGGATTTCGCTATTACATTTATTTGACAGGTTCCCAATAAAATCATTTTCAATTACTTTTGGAGATTGATATTTATGTCTGTATTTGTAATTCAACAAAATTTGAGTACATGTTTTTCTAAAATGAAATACTTTGTTTATTGAATTATGTTCCATGTCAAACTTGGTTTGTTTCCGATTAAAACGATTAATGAGTTTAACGTCTGCAGCACTTTTTGAGTTGGAGGCTAGATGATGGTGTGCTTGAGTCTGAGATGTAATCGGATAAATTTAATAGATTTTAAGCAGTATTTTGGGTCATGGTTGTGTTTTCTTAAAAAGAAATGATTTTTAAGAAAAAATAACAATCATGTATAGATCTTCTAGGAAAAAAATTGAAATGAAAAATTAATAAAAAAAAAAAAATACAAAATGCATTCAATTCAGAAAGCTTAAACTTTTTTTTAAAGAAATCTATAATGCATGACAATTTATTATTAAATCAGTTGTAGATGCTTGAAAAAGTTAAAGCATGACTTTACTCCAATCTTTTGACATGCTCTCTACAAAAATGCAATCAATTTCAAAATTGAGAAGTAACTGAATTAATTTTATTATCCTATAATTGAAATATTTTTGGGGGAATGTAATTAATTGATTTATAGACGTATATCTGTGGTTATGATACTGCTGCAAATTTAGTTTTATACACGATGCTTTAAAAGAAGTGGGAATGATCGATACATCTCATTTAAGTAGCTTGAAAGTTCAATTTATAATCATGAATCATCTCATCTATGGAATTATTTTTAAAAATCAATCTAAAGTAAGTTACTTTATTACATTTACTTCTAGAAATCTATGATTAAAATGAACTTATTTGATGAGTGCTTGAATGCTTGAAGAAATGGTTTTAAAAAGGTTATGGTTTATGCTTTTCAGAGAATTTGTTTAAAAGGCTCTTATTTAGTTTCAGGCTCCGGTTTCACAATCATTCCTTAGCTAAGATTTTCCTTAACTTAAATCTTGCAAAATTTCAAATCTTCATAATTTGTTAATTTTCAAGATATTCAGGAATTTAAGGTGTTATTTTTAAGATGACCTCAAGATTAAAACATTTGCATTTAGTTTTGACAAAAATATTCATCAATAGTTCCAAAAAGAGAATATCAAAATTTGCTAAATTTTATGAAAATCTTAGCTAAGGAATGATTGTGAAACGGGGGCCAGTACAAATTTCCATTAAGAAAACTATATGCAGAAATCCATTCCACTCTACTCCTGTTACAGCCATTTTGTCTGCCTGCAAAGAACAGGGAACTTTATTCACAGTCTGAAAATCACCATAAGCATCAGCAATGACATCCAGTGTTTAAGTCTTTGATAAAATATTTTTTGTAAAGTAGATGTTAGAATAGTGGATGGTAGAGGAAACTGGATTGCCCCCAGGAAACTACCAATCTTCAACAAACAAATTGAATAAATTTCTCACACTAGGATCAGCCACAGTGGGATTCAAACCTTAAAGTCGACAGTTGTTGAGATTTTTAAGTGCTAATTTTAGGGGCGCATTGCATTTCCGCAATTTTTTCACAAAGTTATATTTTCATTTCCGCATGAATTTTTTTTTCATTTCCGCATATCGTTTTATTTTTATTTCCGCAATCAATATTTTTACAGGTACAGGTACAGGTAAGTATTAGAAATCGACATGAGTTTTAGGTTAACTCAGTATGAGAAATACCAATCAGAGCAACTTAGTAGAGCTGAATTTGTGAGAGGTATTGGCTATAAGTTTGCTGCGAGAACGGACATGTTGTGAAAATATGTATAACTGACCGATTTAAGTTCTAGTGCTTGTGCTTTTAATGTTTTTAGAGTTTTTAGTTTTAAGTGCTCAGAATCCCACTTGCACCTCCTCGTGGTGAGCAGGGGGGAACAGATGAAAATGTAAAACGAAGGATTAACAACAGGAAATGCGGAAATAAAAAGAAAAAAAATTGCGGAAAAATCATTTTATTTTTGCGGAAATGACATCTTTTTTTGCGGAAAAATCATATCAAATAGTGGAAATGAAATGCACTGAATTTTAGACCACTTTGCCATTAGGTTGACCATAGCTGAAATATCAAACTCTGTAGTTTCTTTTTAGCTCACCTGAGCCAAAGGCTCAAGTGAGCTTTTCTGATCACAATTTGTCCGTCGTCGTCGTTGTCGTCGTCGTCGTAAACTTTTCACATTTTCATCTTCTTCTCACGAACCACTGGGCAGATTTCAACCAAATTTGGCACAAAGCACCACTAGGTGAAGGGGATTCAAGTTTGTTCAAATGAAGGGCCACACCCTCTTTAAAGGGGAGATAATTGAGAATTATTGAAACTTTGTTGGTATTTTTCAAAAATCTTCTTCTCAAAAACTATTCGGCCTGTAAAGCTTAAACTTTTGTGGAGGCATCCTTAGGAAGTGTAGATTCAAGTTTGTTCAAATCATGGTCCCCGGGGGTAGGGAGGGGCCACAAGAGGGGGATCAAGTTTTACATAGGAGTATATAGAGAAAATCTTTAAAAATCTTCTTCTCAAAAACTATTAGGCCTGAAAAGCTCAAATTAAAATGGAAGCATCCTGAGGTAGTGTAGATTCAAGTTTGTTCAAATCATGGTCCCCGGGGGTAGGGAGGGGTCACAAGAGGGGGATCAAGTTTTACATAGGAATATATAAAGAAAATTTTTAAAAATCTTTTTCTCAAAAACCAGGCCAGAAAAGCTCAAATTAAAATGGAAGCATCCTCAGGTAGTGTAGATTCAAGTTTGTTCAAATCATAGTCCCTGGGGGTAGGGTGGGGCCACAAGAGGGTCAAGTTTTACACAGGAATATATAGAGAGAATCTTTAAAAATCTTCTCCTCAAAAACTATTAGGCCAGGAAAGCTCAAATTAAAATGGAAGCATCCTCAGGTAGTGTAGATTCAAGTTTGTTCAAATCATGGTCCCCGGGGGTAGGGAGGGGCCACAAGAGGGGGATCAAGTTTTACATAGGAGTATATAGAGAAAATCTTTAAAAATCTTCTTCTCAAAAACTATTAGGCCTGAAAAGCTCAAATTAAAATGGAAGCATCCTCAGGTAGTGTAGATTCAAGTTTGTTCAAATCATGGTCCCCGGGGGTAGGGAGGGGTCACAAGAGGGGGATCAAGTTTTACATAGGAATATATAAAGAAAATTTTTTAAAATCTTTTTCTCAAAAACTATTAGGCCAGAAAAGCTCAAATTAAAATGGAAGCATCCTCAGGTAGTGTAGATTCAAGTTTGTTCAAATCATAGTCCCTGGGGGTAGGGTGGGGCCACAAGAGGGGGGTCAAGTTTTACACAGGAATATATAGAGAGAATCTTTAAAAATCTTCTCCTCAAAAACTATTAGGCCAGGAAAGCTCAAATTAAAATGGAAGCATCCTCAGGTAGTGTAGATTCAAGTTTGTTCAAATCATGGTTAAATAATAGTGTATTTTCCATGCTGTATTCTTTTATATAAGTATTTTGATATAAAGTTAAATATATTGTTCATGAGAAATATATTAATTGTACTTGTATTTAAAAGCTAATTTTTAATGTAAATCCTGCTGTATTCTATAATTTCTATTTGCCATTTCCCGATTACAGTATTCGGCCTATGCATTTTCTCTCTTTTGAGATTGGTAGATTGCATGATGAAAATTTTTTTTAAAATTATTTCATTGGTTGAAATGCTGTAAGAAAAAGGTAACGGAATAAGCCGAGGCTTGTCGAAACATCAACCTTTTACGGTACATAGAAATACTTACAAATTGTTTAGTGAAAAGCATCGGTAGGAAGTATAGATTTCAGTTTGTACAAAACCTCCCTCCCCTGCACTCACTTCAATACTGAACTCATTTCGGCTTCTACCTAGCAAGTTGCTCAGGTGAGCGATGTGGCCCCTGGGCCTCTTGTTATTTTTGACCTACACTTTTTAGAATCTTATTAAATAATACACAAATACTTATGTTTTTATTTATTTATTTTTTTCAGAGTCTTGCATTTCTAGATTCCAACTTAGTACTGAATTCTATAAATGAAGAAAAAAGGTAAATCATTTGATAATTTATAGCCAATATTACACAGCCAAATGCGTAATATTTTTTTTATTATTTTTTTTTATTATTTTTTATTTTTTTTATTATTTTTTTTTTGTCATATGAAATTCATATGAACAAAATTTGACTATGTACAGTGAAATTTCAATAACTCAAATCTCACGGGTTTCAATTAAATTACAAGTTTTTGTAGAGTTTGAGTTTTAAAATTCTAATGAACAATAACAAAACAATTGTTTGTACCAAATAAAGACTTTGGATCATCAGTGATATTCTGTAGTAGCTTATTTTGTAGAGTGTTTGCTCTAGATATGGGAAGTCAAGGTATGAACCCTAGCTTGGTCTGACCAAGACTTAAAAATAGGTAGTGTTTATTCTCTCACTTCAGCAACACACATTTAAAAATGAAAGTGCTTCCTTCGGAATAGACCTTAAAAACTGATTATCTGTGTCATTGTAAGCATTTCACATTAATGGACCTTCCTTGCACATTGTCCTGTGCACATTGCAAAGGTAAACAAATAGTGTCATTTTACCTGAAACTGGTGCCATCTCAATATAAGTGAAATATCCTTGATTGGGATGTAAAACCTTTGAACGCAGTACTTTAATTTCGTATTTTAGTCTTGCATACCTTTTCATGTTTCTTTACTAGCATAACTAGACTTCTGTTGTGTACTTACAAGTTACTTTCCTTTTTCTGCTAATCATTACATGCACATACCGCAAGTAACTCCAGCAGATTTACAAATATCATAAGTTATATAGGTCTTTGGCAGGTTACACGGTCCCATGTACCCCGTCAAAGATGAATGTACCCTTCGCCGCCTGTATAACATTTTTGTCACCCTTCAAAGCGTTACCAGTTGGGTCTTTTTAAGTTCCATTTCATATTATACGTTGTCGCCATGTTTGTTTACCGTAACTAGACGTCAGAGATGTACGAGTTTCTTCCCTTTTACCACTAAACGTCCCGTGCGTCCATGTACCCCAGCAGATTTCCAAACATTGTTCTATGTACCCCGGCAAGTTAACCAATCGCTATGCGAGAAATTTCTTTAAAGGGTGACAAAGTTTCATGTACCCTGGCTATATGAGAAATTTCTGTGAAAGGTGACCAATGGTTACAATCTAATTTTGATTTTAGTTACTGGAATCCTCAATAAGTTTTATGTAACTATCTTCTCATTGGTTTTTTGTTTGTTTTTCAGTTCTGGTAATATAGTTGTAGCCCAGCAGTTACAGGATGATGTTAATGCAGAATTAGCCAGGAAATCTAAAAGTCTCGGCAAGAAAAAGTGAGTACATGTATAACCTAGAGTAAAAAATCAATTTTTTTGCCTCATTTGTTCAACCAAATTTTGATACATGTAATATAAAGGGTTTTGATGATAGTACAGTAAAATCTCAATTAATTGCTTCATTTGTTTAACCAAATTTTGGCATTAAAAGTGGTCTGATGATAAATTGAGACAGTTTTATAAAGAATGAAAATACAAGAGATGGTTTGATAATGTTTGGCAGAAAACAAGTTGGGGCATTATAATGAGGCATTATTGTACATTGGTGTGTGACTTATTACAAGCAGTCACATTTCACCACTCCACTGAAGACCATCAGGCCCATGTTTCACAATCTTTCCTTAGCTAAGATTTTCCTTAACTTAAATCTTGAAAAATTTCAATCCTCTATAATTTTGTAAATTTTGAAGATATTCAGGAATTTTAGGTATCGATCTTAAAATAATTTCTAGATTAAAACATTTACATTTAGTTTTGACAAAAGGATTCACCAGTAGTTCCAAAAAGAGATTATCAAAATTTGCTAAATTTAAGTTAAGGAAAATCTTAGCTAAGGCATGATTGTGAAACCGGGGCCTGCATCAGTGTGTTCTACTGTACAAACAACCTCAAAGTCCTCATCTATTATAATAATGTTCAGAAACAAACTATGGCATAAATCACACAACACAGCGTTTTCAGTAAATTTTTTATACAAGCATCATATGAACATATAGTGCAATAACATATTCGCCAAATGTAAACCTACCTACCTACCTATCCTCTTCGTCCCTGGTGGGACATAAGGCCACAACTAGTTGCCTCCACTTCACCCTGTCCTTTGCCATTTTTTGTGCCTGCCCCCAGGATAGTCCAAGGTCTTCCAGTTCAGCCTTTATAGTTCTTCTCCAGGTCTGTTTTGGTCTTCCTGGCTTTCTTTTTCCTGGTGGTGTCCAAAAAAGTGCTTGTTTTGGTATGCGTTGTTGTGGCATTCTCAAAACATGCCCTAACCATCTAAATGTAAACCTAGTGCAGTGAAAGTAAGTGACGGACTATCTCAATCCAAAAAAGGAGCAGATAACCCAATCCAAAAAAGGAGCAGATAACCCAATCCAAAAAAGGAGCAGATAACCCAGTCCAAAAAAGGAGCAGATAACCCAATCCAAAAAAGGAGCAGATAACCCAATCCAAAAGAGGAGCAGATAACCCAATCCTAAAAAGGAGCAGATAACCCAATCCAAAAGAGGAGCAGATAACCCAATCCAAAAGAGGAGCAGATAACCCAATCCAAAAAAGGAGCAGGTAACCCAATCCAAAAAAGGAGCAGATAACCCAATCCAAAAGAGGAGCAGATAACCCAATCCAAAAAAGGAGCAGATAACCCAATCCAAAAGAGGAGCAGATAACCCAATCCAAAAGAGGAGCAGATAACCCAATCCAAAAAAGGAGCAGATAACCCAATCCAAAAAAGGAGCAGATAACCCAATCCAAAAAAGGAGCAGGTAACCCAATCCAAAAGAGGATCAGATAACCCAATCCAAAAGAGGAGCAGGTAACCCAATCCAAAAAAGGAGCAGATAACCCAATCCAAAAAAGGAGCAGATAACCCAATCCAAAAGAGGAGCAGGTAACCCAATCCAAAAGAGGAGCAGATAACCCAATCCAAAAGAGGAGCAGATAACCCAATCCAAAAGAGGAGCAGATAACCCAATCCAAAAAAGGAGCAGATAACCCAATCCAAAAAAGGAGCAGATAACCCAATCCAAAAAAGGAGCAGGTAACCCAATCCCCAATCCAAAAAAGGAGCAGGTAACCCAATCCAAAAAAGGAGCAGGTAACCCAATCCAAAAAAGGAGCAGATAACCCAATCCAAAAAAGGAGCAGATAACCCAATCCAAAAAAGGAGCAGGTAACCCAATCCAAAAAAGGAGCAGATAACCCAATCCAAAAGAGGAGCAGGTAACCCAATCCAAAAGAGGAGCAGATAACCCAATCCAAAAGAGGAGCAGGTAACCCAATCAAAAGAGGAGCAGATAACCCAATCCAAAAGAGGAGCAGATAACCCAATCCAAAAGAGGAGCAGGTAACCCAATCCAAAAGAGGAGCAGATAACCCAATCCAAAAGAGGAGCAGGTAACCCAATCCAGAAAAAGGAGCAGATAACCCAATCCAGAAAAAGGAGCAGATAACCCAATCCAAAAAAGGAGCAGATAACCCAATCCAAAAAAGGAGCAGATAACCCAATCCAAAAGAGGAGCAGGTAACCCAATCCAAAAGAGGAACAGATAACCCATTCTAAAAAAGGAGCAGATAACCCAATCCAAAAGAGGAGCAGATAACCCAATCCAAAAGAGGAGCAGATAACCCAATCCAAAAAAGGAGCAGATAACCCATTCCAAAAAAGGAGCAGATAACCCAATTCAAAAGAGGAGCAGGTAACCCAATCCAAAAGAGGATCATATAACCCAATCTAAAAGAGGAGCAGGTAACCCAATCCAAAAAAGGAGCAGATAACCCAATCCAAAAAAGGAGCAGATAACCCAATCCAAAAGTGGAGCAGATAACCCAATCCAAAAAAGGAGCAGATAACCCAATCCAAAAAAGGAGCAGATAACCCAATCCAAAAGAGGAGCAGATAACCCAATCCAAAAGAGGAGCAGATAACCCAATCCAGAAAAGGAGCAGATAACCCAATCCAAAAAAGGAGCAGATAACCCAATCCAGAAAAGGAGCAGATAACCCAATCCAAAAAAGGAGCAGATAACCCAATCCAAAAAAGGAGCAGATAACCCAATCCAAAAAAGGAGCAGATAACCCAATCCAAAAAAGGAGCAGATAACCCAATCCAAAAAAGGAGCAGATAACCCAATCCAAAAGAGGAGCAGATAACTTGTGTATTTGTCTCATATTTAATGGTCATCATGAATTGTCTGTATCATGTGCCCTAAATATTTTCATCTTGTGCATTTTTCTGAGTTTAACTTTCCTGTTGTTTCTAGCTTTTTCATTCATCTTGTACTTTCTGTCTATCTTTTTTCAGCACCTGGAAGAACAGAAAGGAGTTTAACACCTGTTTACTTTGGTTTGACCAGAAGTTAGAAACAGAATATTTCTACAGAAAAGATCTGTCTTTTAGACTTAGTCTAATATGTGCTTGTTTGATATTTATTGGAGTAGAAATTGTAACAGGGATTATGTCTACCAGGTAAGGATGAGCGAGTGATTTTTATTCTGATCAAGATTATTTATATCAAATGTGGCCAGCTATAGTTTTATTTGTGCATGTATGTGATTCATTGAAGTAGATATTGTATCAGGGATTATGCCTACCAGGTAAGGATGAGTGAGCCAGTTGGTGGGTAGGAGAATGTTGATATGTGGCTTTACATTCCAGTTAATATTATTTCACTTATATTGTAATGTAACCAGTTAAATTGGTCTTTAAGAGTGTCTGTCTGATATTTATTTAAGTAGAAATTGTAATAGGCATTATGTCTACTAAGGATGAGTGGGTGAGTTGGTGGGTGGATTTGAGTATGTGGTTTTACATTCCAGTTAAGATTATTTCATTGGTATAAAGATGCCTCTCTCCAACACCTAGGTAATATTCTTACTCAAAGTTAAGGTTCACCTGTCTCCTAAAGGGTTTCAAACTCCATCTGTATGAGTGAAAGAATCCTGACTGGTACAAATAACACCATTCCCCCTTTCATACACAAGAGCCTTGTTGGGTGAGTGTTCTAAAGTACACACACTTGTGGATAGGTTTGAATCCCACTCAGTCAGAACAGATTCAAAAAAGAGAAAGTTTGTCAGTTCTCTTGATGAAGGTTGGTGGTTTTTCTCTTAGCACCTCAGTTTTCTGCATCATCCAAAAAGTGATTGCCTCTATATAAGTTAATCTTCACTCCCAGCTTCATTGATTTGGTGATGGTTCTTTTACAGATTAAGACCCCATCCATTTTTCAAATGTGAATCTGAACTATGTTTATATACATATGTATTGTAATTAAAGACTATTGTATCTTCAGCTGGATAAAGATAGCACATATAAATATTTCTTCCGTTTTTTTTTCCATTTTCCAAATTGTGCATATTGATAATTTTTCATATTAATTACAATGTTGTTATATTTTACATCATTCTAGCAGTTGGTCTGGTTGAACAGGATAAAAATGGAACATATTATAAAGGTTTTTTTTCTTCATTTTTCGTTTGCAGGGATGTTGGATTTTACATCACTCTAGCAGTCGGTCTGGTTGTATTTGGTGCTTTCATACTTCTGTGTTTCATAGGTGATATTCTTGTAAGTATATCATTTACACTAACTCTTTTATTCAGCATGTAGAATAGGGAAATCTCACTCTTAGAGTTTATCATTTACACTTTGCTATTCACCAGAACATAAGAATCCATGTAGAACAGGGAAATCTAACTCTTAGAGTTTATCATTTACACTTTGCTATTCAGCAGAACATAAGAATCCATGTAGAGAGGCTTGAGTCCCTGATAGAAATTTTCAACCCAGAGAGCGAGATTTCTCTATTCTACATTAATACTCATAATAGATTCTTTTTCTTCCATTTTAATGCCAATGTTGGCTAGTTGGCCATACTAGTAATTGACATAGACATTGATGCAATGTTTGTAAAATCTAACTTTGTTATAGAACAATGTTCAACATTATTACAAATATGACCAAAAAAGGTCACCATCAGAAAGAATGTACCTAATTTTATTTTTTACAAAATGTATTATAAACAAAGTTATTTATTCCAAACGCCTAGAAATAGATATGGGAAATTAAGTCTAGCACATGAATTTCCACTAGAGAAGTGAAGCTAGGAACGCTTCGGAATGGTAAGAAACCCATGTTTTGCTAGATACACTCGACACATGTAACATCGAAATTGAGAATGAAAGAACATTGAAAGTTTCTAAATTTCAGAGGCTTGAGTGTGATTTTCCTGCAAGATGACATCATCCTCTATAAGTATGTTTGACTGTATATTTCTTGTATTTTCACTCAGGTACCAAGACTACAGAAGAGTCACTTGTTGTCATGGATATCCCGCAGCGTGACAGATAATCCTATCATCCGAGTCATCATCGTTCTAGTGTGTGTCAGTGTAATCTGTGTAGCTTCCGTCATTAATGTTGTAAGTATCTTTCGATTAGTAAAAATCAGCAATTAATTTTAACAAAAAGCAAGATATTTTTTTTTTTTCATTTTTATTTTCAGCATGTTGTCAGGTGACAGTCATTTCAATTACAAGTATATTATTTTCAATTCAAATATTTTAGTTTTCCCAATGAAAGAATTGGACATATTCTATTTGCTACATGAATTGTGCAGTGTGTAAAATGTTATATTCTTTTATTTTTTCAGTAAAACAAAAAAGATTTTTCCTTTCTATACTATTTTTAATATGCGAAATGTATAAACATGCACCAGAATCTTGCTGCTTTGCAATACTGTTCTCTGTGCAGTTTTCCAGCACATTAGACATGGAAATCACTCTGCACATTTGTCTGTCCACCCCAAGGTTATACCATTGTCGTAACTTGTTTGTCTGTAAATAGATTAACATCAAGCTATACCAGCATGAGAAGATATGTCACATATCTAACTCTGCCCATTTGTCTGTCCACCCCAATGTTGTACCAATTTTTTATGTGTTTCTCTATAAATGGATTATCATTAAGCTATACCAGCATGAGAAGATGAGTCACATACCTAATTTTCTTTGAAATTTTATTATTCTTATATCTATACCTTTATTTTCAGACAAGTTGTGATAAATCATCATTAAATCACTTCCATAAATCAGGAAATTTTACCATGGAAAAACAACATAAAAACTGTGGTCAACCAGTGGTAAGTCTCTCTCTCTCTCTCTCTCTCTCTCTCTCTCTCTCTCTCTCTCTCTCTCTCTCTGTGTGTGTGGGTGTTAATATTAAAATGGTGAACCTCTCTGAAAGATTAAACAGCATTGTGGATATCAACTATCATTGTGGATGTATTTTAAAATAAATCACATTGTGGATATTATCTAGCATTTTGAATAGCAACTAGAATTATATTGTGAAAATATATATAGTTAATTGGCATTGTGGATATCAACCAGCATTGTGGATATTAACTAGCATTTTGAATATCAACTGGCATTGCGGATATATATAAAATAAATTGGCATTGTGAATGTCAGCAAGCATTGTGGATACCAAAATAGCATTGTGGTTGTACATGTAAAATCAATCAGAATTGTGGATATCAACTAGCATTGTGGATATCAACTAGCATTTTGGATATCAACCAGCATTGAAGATATATATAAAATAAATTGGTATTGTGAATATCAACAAGCATTGTGGATATCAACTAGCATTGCAGATATCAACCAGCATTGTGGATATATATAAAATAAATTGGTATTGTGAATATCAACAAGCATTGTGGATATCAACTAGCATTGCAGATATCAACCAGCATTGTGGATATATATAAAATAAATTGGTATTGTGAATATCAACCAGCATTGTGGATATCTACCAGCATTGTGGATATCAACTAGCATTGTGGATATCAACTAGCATTGTGGATATCTACTAGTAAAGTGGATGTATATGAGATAAATCAGCTTTGTGGATGGCACAAGTACTTGCAGTTCTTTGATTGTATCCCCAAAACAAAGTAGGGGACAGACATATAGTGTTTATTCTATTTCTTCTGCCAACATTTTATCTGCCAATTTTATCAAATAACTATTTAACAGATCTTTTTGAAACTTCACAGGAATAATCTTTGGGTGGAGTAGATGTGCTATTGGCTATTTGTATTTTGATCATTTACATGGTTTGGGAAATAGGGATTTCCCAGTTGAGATTTGTTTACTATTGTAAAGTCATCCCCTTTTAGTTATAACTTGCTTAAAATATTTTTTTTTCTATTTTTCTTTTGTAGTACTGGCTTTTATGCAGTTTATTGGGGCTAGCAGTAACAACAGTATTTCTACAAATAGGGTTCATTATTAAGATGTTTGTAATGTTGGTTGCCATGGTTTCTTATAATTTACTATTTCATCTAGATGACTTTCTGGAATACAGCATATATTCAAGGTATGTTGAACTATTTATCAGTTACAAAATTGTATTCAAAACCTTATAATTTCATTTACTATGTGATAAATATATTGAATTATCAATAGGATAGATCAGTTGGTAGAGAACTGGATCTGTATGTGGAAGGTTGGGGTTAAGTCTGACGAAGATTTGAAAATAGGTGGTGAATTTCCTTTCACCAAACACTTGGAATTTAAAAATAAAAGCCATGGGTTCCTTCAGCAGGATCTTAAAAACTAATGCCCCAATATCAGGGTAGGCATGACATGATAAAGAACCCTCTCTGCACATTGCCTTCGGCATACTGCAAAGGTAAAATTTTCTGCTATTCCTCTATAAGTGAAATATTCTCGACTAAAACATTCAACCAAATCAGATAATAGATATATTTGACATCAGCAGAAATTGTGACACCATACCATTCATCAGGGATAAAAGTAAATCATTGTTAACTGTTCCCTGATTTCAGTTTAGGGACCTCAGCGGCCAAGTGGTCTAAAGTGCATGCTTATGGACCAAAGTGCCTCTTACAACCTAGGTTCAGTCCCAGCTGGGGAAGATCTTAGTGCGAGAAAGTTTGTCATTTCACATACCAAAGGTTGGTGGTTTCCCTCAGGTACTCCAGTTTCCTCCACCGTTCCTGAACTAATTGCTTCAATACAAGTTAAAGAATCTTGACTGGGGCATATAACAGCATTACTAAACTCCACTTCTTTCCAATACAAAAATTTGACTAAACAACTACTTGTGATGAATCAAGGTTTTACTTTGAAATTTTCATTCTATTTTAATGTTTTGATTTCATTGGTTGTAGGTCAAATCCTGGATTTTCATTGGCTACATCCGTGTCAGTAGTTTTAGCAATTTTATATTTTACTTTGATTCTGTTGGATCGACAAGTAAGTGTGACAGTTAAATTGTTATTGTTATTAATGGAATTGGCCGCTGTACCACGTAATGCACTCTAACGTTTGTGCGGAACACTTATTTCCAGTGGATATGGAATTACATAGAATGACGCTTTCCTGTAACAATGGCGTTATTCCGGGAATTTTTGAAGTTAACATTTCCAAATCGTTTCGCACAAATGTTAAGAGGTATTGATTATGTGGTGCAGCGCGAACCCCATTCTCAATGATACCAAATTCAAAAGAATCCTTTTGTAATGTTAATACTAGTTACAATGAAAAAGTTCACCCAATACTGTGATTCAAACCCTAATTGCCCATTTGTATATCAAGAGCTCTACCATTTCATCTCAAAAACTAACGAAAGTACCACAAATAAAATGATAAATGGTTATAGATTATGCTTTTGCCATGTGACCTTTAAGGTTTTATCTAAATTACACTAATAAAGAATATAGTCCCTACCAATCTTTAAAATGTTTAAGTCTCAGTTCTAACCTGTCATATTACACTGATTTCACATTCGGTTCTTATATCACTCAGAATCTAAATTTTAAAATTTAGATTATTATAAGTCATTTTTCTTTGATTCTTGTAGGTTGAATACACAAACAGATTAGATTTTCTGTGGAGAAAACAGTTTCAATCAGAGACAGAAGAAACCAAACTTACAGCAGATTTAAACAGAATGTTACTAGAAAATATATTACCAACACATGTAGCCAGTTACTTCTTACAACCTGCAAGAAGAGATGTAAGTTGTGTTATACAGAAAAATCTTGTTTAACTTTGCCACCACCCTGATTGCCAGTATTTTGAAGTTCCAAAATTAATTTTTTTTTTCTATTTAATTTCTTGTATGTCTTCCTTGATTTATAGCCAGCTCCCCTGTGACAAGCCTTTGTTGGGTTATAAGTCAGCTTTACTGGCAGTTCTAGTTTTTTTTTATGATCTTTTTAGGATATCCTCCATCCTGTTACATCTTATATGATGTCATACTTTAAGATCTATTTCAATCATCACCATGGAATATTCTTTGCTTTACCTGTTGGTGAAATAGCAAATGTCATAATGTCTGGTATTCAAAATAATGTTGATTTGTCATGATATTTGGCTTCTCTGGCATCTTTAGCCTATAAATTTGTTTATTTCATGAAGTTTCATGTTGGGGAAAATGGGTTACATGTTAATTTTGAAAAATTCATCAAATGGCTTCAAATTAAATTGTTATACATTTTTGTAATTTCATTATTTGAATAGACATTGTCTTGAAATCATCTTCAAAATTGGGTCAAAGTCATAAAGGAATGTCAGAGAAAATTTCTTTTTTTTTTATATTTTCCTTCTTAGGAAGGAATACTGGCAAACAGTTGATGTAGTTATACAATATGATTTTGGATAGTCCATTTCCGATAAATTATTTGGGATCTTTACAATTAGTTTTGAATTTTAAGTGTTACAGTTGAAAAACAGATTTTACTGTCACAAATAGAGGTCTATTTGCAATGCTTCCTGGTCCAATCAGAGTTCTATTTACAAAGTGTTTGCATCTAAATTATTTTCATTCTGCATTTACTTAGTCATTTTGTTAACATTGTGTTTTTATGAAGAATAGTTAAAATTCTGAATGAAGTATGCATCTCGACTCTCATGTCTGAAATGTTTCAGGTGTTAAAAATGTTTCATGAGGAACATGAGGATCTGGTAAATGTGGGATTTAGTGGTGTGAAAATGTGCTTTATCAATTAATTTGATGTGATTATATACAATTTTTTTTACTGAAAATTAAATTTTGATTGAGAGAGTGAGAGAGAGAGAGAGAGTGTGTGTGTGTGTGTGTTATCTTGGCTAACATTAACTGTTTTGATTTATTTTGCTTTATAACATTTTGTTTTATATGCATATATTTTATATGTCCTGGGTTTTCTGAAACATTGCAGTTTTTGACCGTTTTAAATCCTGTTCTGCTGGGACATACAAAAACCTATAATTTTGACTATGCATGAGTTTTGAAGAACTCACTATTTTCAAGAATAAGTCATAGTCTTGTACCTTTAAGATTCCTGGAATGACAGAAAATATAATGTTTTTGACTCGTCAGTTCTTTAGTCTATCATAAGTTTTGCACACTTTTTTCTAAACACTTGCAACAATGTAGCTGATTTTTTGTATGTGAATCTACAACAATGAGTTAAAAATCAAGTTTATATTTTGTTCGTCTCCACTAGTCTTTATGAAAAAGATGACCATTTGAAATTGAAAATTTCACTAAATAACTGCGGATTTCTAGGTAGATGTGTGGGGTATGTGAGCTTGCTTACTTGGGTTTTTCATTACAAATGTGTTCGTGATTGTTATTTTTTCACTAATCTTAGTTTTTATAATGCTAATATTTATGCCATGTTTGTGAGTTATATGCCAGTGAAAATAACCAGTAACATAAAAAAATTAAATTCATATCTTTAATTCTCAAGGATGTTGTTAATGTACCATGAAAGAGTAAATTTTTTCAATATAGGGCCTAGATCCCTTTTTCATTACAGTGCTAGTGTTTAATCAACTGAGCTCTCCATACTAATTTATTCCACCCTCCAAATTCTGGGATTTAATCATTTTGAATTTTGAATTTGGCCGGCCTCAGTGCTTGATTGGGCTAAAGCATACACTATCATTAACAGTTCACAGTGTTGCTCACTGTGTATGTTCTAATTCCATTCAGGCTGATCTAGTGTGAGAAAGGTTGTCATTTTACTTGTAGAAGGTTGATGATGTACACTCCAGTTTTCTCCACAGTCTCAAAACTGACCACTTAGAATCTTGCACTACAATGGACTTTTGGTCTTTGGCTTTTGGGATTTATTATTCAGATATTTGAATAACTCCAATGTTCAATTCAGGCATAATGACCTTGGCCTTAAAAAAATAGGGGGCCATGTTTTCAAAAATTTGGTGAACGTAGTACCCGTACGAAAAGTATGACACGTACTCCGGCTGGACTCCAACCGTACTTTTATTTAAAAGTCCAGCTGGACTTTTTTCCATTACCATTTATGGAAAGTCCAGCTGGACTTTCGCGAATCTAGCCGGAAAATGGCTTGAAATATTTAAATGAGCAGGACTTTTTTCAAAAAGTCCAGCTGGACTTTTCAACCGTACTTTTTGAAAAAAGTCCAGCTGGACTTTCGGGACTATACCTGGCTTGAAATATTTAAATGAGCATGACTATTTTTAAAAGTCCAGCTGGACTTTTTATAAGTACGGCTGGACTTTTCAACCGTACTTTTTTAAAAAAGTCCGGTTGGACGTTTGCAAATCTAGACAAACTGAGTTTGTTTGAAATTTTATCCAAACTTGGGTTAACCCTTACATCATTCCTTGAAGACCATGATTTAGTTTTTTCAGTAACCCAGCCTTTCAGGAACAGCTCACATGTACATTTGTACATTGAGATGTGATGGCCTAACAGATTAAGTAATACAAAAACTGACAATAATTAGGTATAAATGGATAAGTGTATTTATTTAATATTTCAAAATTAATAGACATGTTAAAGTTTAAACATGGTTCTAAAACCAGCAGTCCTGTGGATGTAGGATAATAAGGTTTTACTGTAAAGTTCTTTTTTGAATACATATACTTCATTTTCTTCGTCTTCTGGTAAGTAAAGTTGTTGAGCTAATTATTCTGTCCTTTTGTGTAGTCTGAAAAATAACAATTATAAAATAATTTGAAAGAATGATATTAGGCAAAATTTGACTATGATCCCTATTGTTGCAGCAATGAGTGGCATCCATACATTATTTAAAATCAGCATTAAAACCATAGACAATTAGATGTAAAAAAAATCAAACAAAATACATGTGTATAACATAATAATTACCCAGCTAAAATCATGCTACTGAATGTTAGCACATTTGCAAATGTATAACATTTATAATATTACTTTAAATGCCATTAAAAATTTCAGGCTCTGTGACCCAAGGGAATTTCAAATTACAATGTGTTAGTTTTCTGTATTCAATTCAAATTTTACTGAAAAATTTCTTTATAATATAATTGTTAATGTTGTGTATTTAAATTTTACATAAATATTCATACACCAAACATAAAAATAAAAGGAATTAAAATGTCTTTCAAAAGGAAATAAATACATTTATAAAAAAATATTATGCAGTTAAAATCAAGAAAAAAAACCAACATTGGTTTCTTACCCCTCTGCTTAATGTAAATTTTGACAAAACAGTCTTAATAATTATGACAGGTTAATCTAATTTTTAACATTATTTTGAAAATAATTTTAGTTTACTAAAAAAAAATATTTGTCATTGGAATAATATTAATTCTTATATAGAACAATATTTCACCAAATCATATACAGTCTAACCTGTCTATAAGGGCCACTCGGGGGAAGTTGCAAAAGTGGCCCTTATGGACAGGTGGCCTTTATATAGAGGTTTGTAAATCCAGTTATGACATCAATATAAATATTAGTTAGAAAAATAGTGAGCAGTTCTAATCTATTTATTTTATTTGTTAAAATTTCCGTTACAAAAAAGGCATTAGCTAATTTTAACAGAATAATTTCTTTGAAAACAATTAAAGAAAAATCTTCTGACCACACTATCAATCTTTGAAAAAAAAAACTTAAAAACCACCAAGTATATACACATATCTTAAATAAAGACATGTTTTCTTTAATAGGTAGGAACCAGTAATGAAAACAATAGAAAATAGTATAGGTATCATAAATAATAATGAGTAATAATCTATTCTCAGTGCTTTATGACTTCATTTGTTGACATGAGGATAATTGACTTAAGAATTTTTTTAAGTTTTTAAAAAAGTCTCAAAAACATAATTTTTAAAAATTCTTTTCTTATCAACATACAGATTTGGTTATATGTACTTAGTTTAATGATCAATGGTTTAAAGTTAAATAATCAATGTTTAAAATCTAATTTTAGCTTCAAGATTTTTAAAAAACTACATGGCTTAACATTTTTGTATAAATTTTTAGAAACTATAACAAAACTTGCCAAAAAAGGAATAAAAAGTGGCCTTTATAGACAGGTTCATGAGCCATTTTGTACTAAAATAGGGGGCCTCTGGCTCAGTTGAACAGTGGCCCTTATATAGAGGTTAAATAAAGAGTAAAATGGCTCGGGAGGAATTGAAAGTGCCCTTTATAGACAGGTGGCCCTTATATAGAGGTGGCCTTTAACACAGGTTGGACTGTAAATAGAAAAAAAATATAAGAATGATTTAAACATCCCCCCCATCTTAAATCTTTGCTCAAAATGGTGGCAAATCAACATAAAATTGAAATTATAAATTAAAAAAACTTACCATGTATCTTTATAAATATTCCATGATATAACCTTCTTTCTTGTAATTCAAATTCTCCATCTTTTATTTAAGATTCTTGTTACTTTTTGAAAATACAACTGAAGTACTGGTCTCAAAATATAACATACACAGCCATACATTTTTTTTAAATTTTGAAAATTTTCCTGAAGCCCAGATATAACAGCATGAAGTAGTGACCTCAGAAAGTGACCATTAAGATGTCTTTACATAATTGTCAACTGATGATAAGATTCACCCAACCTTAAAAGATTTATTGCCTCTGTGGCCTAGTTTAAAGATGTTTAGTGGTAAATTTCAATTTCTGTATAATTGGATTTATAATGCTTTACTGAAGACTTCAGGTGGACATTGAAGTTTACTTTTAAATTGAAAGAAATATACAATTTGTTACTGTTCCAATTTGTATCAGAGAGAGAGAGAGAGAGAAAGAGAGAGAGAGAGAGCCATTCCTTTTTTGGACATGGATTGGTATGTTTGCTTTTTTTTTTACATCACCAATATCAGATAAAATGAGCAGTGGTCAAACAGTGTAAAACTATTAATTAATATTACATTGATTTAATTACATTTCAAAGACAAGTCAACTCGATCAAGATCATGTATGTATTTCTCATTTCACCCGATTTTAGTATTATATAAAGAATAACATACATTATACATATACAGCTGAACCTGTTTAAAAAGGACATCGATTGTTACCAAATAACTATCTTAATAGATAGCTGTTCTCTAAGCACATTTCAGTTCAAACTATAATGTACTATTCAAACATATAATATATAATCAGTATTTCTGCTTATTAAATGCTAAAATCTGAAAGTCAAAATGTCTGGTTGCTAATACAAGTCAAAAGTATGTTTTGATGAAATTTTTCTAAGTCAAAAGTACGGTTTAGTTAAATTTCTTCTAAGTCAAAAGTACGGCTCGGTTATAGAATAAAAAGTTTAAGTATGAAAGTCCTGCTGAAATCTTATTCTAAGTTAAAAAGTACGGCTGGACTTTTATCCAAAAGTTCCCAGTCAAAAAGTCCAGCCGTACTTTAGAAAAAGTCCAGCTGGAAAAACATTGAGAAAGTACGTGTCCGTCTCTAGTCTGACCGGACTTTTAAAAGTCCAGCCGGAGTACGGCTGGAGTACGTCTCGAGTCCAGCCGGAGTACGGTTCAATTTTTCGTACGGGTGTAACCATAACAGAAGACATTTCATTTGAAAATATTCGCATTGAGTCAAATAAAAATATAAATGAGAAAGAGGTAGAAATGGGTTTATACATAATTTGTCTAAGACTGAAAAGATGTGACTGGGTTGTCCCACAGACAGTATTTTTATAGGACAAAATTATCATTTTGCAATTGAGAGGAGAAGAAAATGGCACCAGGAACCCTTCTAGATTGAACACTGCCCTATACATCATCACAACAAAAGGTATTTGTTTATTTATTTATTTTTTATTTTTAGGAATTATACAGTGAATCATATCCATCTGTTTGTGTCATGTTTGCATCAATACCAAACTTTAAAGATTTCTATCAACAAAATTCTTCTAACAACCATGGAGTGGAATGTATTAGAGTGCTGAATGAAATTATAGCAGAGTTTGATAATGTAAGTACACCTAGTCAAAGGGAGAGAAGTCATACCTTGTCAAAGGGAGATAAGCCACACCTTTTCAAAGGGAGATAAATCATTCTATTAATGTATGGGGGCCTTGGTGTTAGAGTTTTATACAAAATTGACTTAAATTATAGAAGAGTTTGATAATGTAATTACACCTAGTCAAAGGGAAAGAAGTCATACCTTGTCAAAGGGAGATAAGCCACACCTTTTCAAAGGGAGATAAGTCATTCTATTAAGGTATTGGGCCTTGGTGTTAAGAGTTTTATACGGAATTGAATGAAATTATAAAATTGTTTGACAATATAGGTACACCTAGTCAAAGGAAGATCAGCCATTCTTAGTCGAATCACAATTCTAAAAGCAAAAGTAAAAACTTTGAAATTTATCACGTGAACTTCCACTATGGAAGTGAGACTGGGTGTTCTTGATGAAAAAGTCCCGCCTGTCTAGCTAGCTACATGTGAAATGAGACATAAAATATACCTGGGACAATTTTACAAAGGGAGATAATTCATGTTATAAATGGCAAATCCCTATATGCTCTAAGGGGCCTTAAGAGTGTTTGAGTGGTCTGAAGCTACACTTTCAGATGACAGCACTTCTGACTGTCTAGACTCAAGTCCCACTCTGGCAGATCGCAGTGTGAGAAAGTTTGTCAGTTCACTTGCTGAAGCAGTATTAAAAATTTTTAAGCCTTATGTATGACTCAGCTGGGATTTGATCACATGACCTCCCACTCTCCATCGAGTTTCTGAAGCAGTTTGCACAGGGAGTGATGCACCAGTAATTTTTACAAGGGAAATTACCTCAACTCACACCTAAATATTTCACATCACTACGAAAATAATCTTAGTAAGAAAATTTCTGTTTTGTTTCAGCTTATGTTCAGGGATAAATACAATAGTACTGAAAAAATTAAAACAATAGGAAGCACATACATGGCTGCCACTGGACTCCACCCGGGGCGAGAGACTCTAGACAATCCGTCGGACCAGAGGATGAATGCTGTCGTCATGGTAGACTACGCAATAGCAATGATATGTAAACTAGATTCCATCAATTACGACTCTTTTAATCAGTTCAAACTTCGAATAGGTATGTAGAATTATTGTTATAGGGCCATTTCTAGAAATGGTACCTATTACAGGAATGAAGCTTAACTATTTTGATTTGGGGCCCAGCTCATTTCAGAAAAGTTGTAATATTAATAAATACTAGAAGCTTAAAGGTGTAAAATTTTGGCTCAGACTTCTTTAGGACCAGTTGGGCTAATGGTTTGTCTGGCCTACTCCTCTAACACCATTTAAGATATTTTAATATTGGTGTTGACAATGGACAGACTATAACATTGTGTTTGCCAAAAGAGGTAACTCTGTGCAAATTTTGTTTGCTCCTTTAAAATTTAAATAATATTCACTTTGAAAACATAGTTAAACCCTACTATCATTATTTGTCAAAGAAAACTGATCACATATTAATCACTTTCAATGTTATTTTTTCCTTGGACATAAAACCCATTCAAAATTTTTTTTATCAGAGTTATTACCCTTTGTTCAGAGTAATGGTCCTTTGATCAGAGTTATGTCCCTTTGATCAGATAATTCAATCTGTTTTATTCTTTATTCAGGTATCAATAGTGGTCCAGTTATAGCAGGAGTCATTGGTGCTAGAAAACCTCAGTATGATATCTGGGGTGATACAGTCAATGTGGCTAGTAGAATGGACAGCTCAGGTGAACTAAGTAAAATACAGGTATGTACATACAGGTATAAATAGTGGTCCAGTTATAGCAGGAGTCATTGGTGCTAGAAAACCTCAGTATGATATCTGGGGTGATACTGTTAATGTGGCCAGTAGAATGGACAGCTCAGGTGAACTAAGTAAAATACAGGTATGTACATAAAGGTATCAATAGTGGTCCAGTTATAGCAGGAGTCATTGGTGCTAGAAAACCTCAGTATGATATCTGGGGTGACACAGTCAATGTGGCTAGTAGAATGGACAGCTCAGGTGAACTTAGTAAAATACAGGTATGTACATAAAGGTATCAATAGTGGTCCAGTTATAGCAGGAGTCATTGGTGCTAGAAAACCTCAGTATGATATCTGGGGTGACACAGTCAATGTGGCCAGTAGAATGGACAGCTCAGGTGAACTAAGTAAAATACAGGTATGTACATATAATATCATATAATAAAGGTAAATTTTGTTTGCTCGAGCTTTGTTATGTTGAATAACCCCCAATAGCTTAAAGTCATCTGCTGTTCCCAGCTATATCCTATAAATTCAACTTTGCTGGAATATATTGGTTACTTCAGAACTTTTACTGGCTTGAACAGTAATTTCAGATGTAAAATCACTAAAAAAAAATTAACTTTGCATATTTTTCATAGAAGTAAATTGACACTTTGTCCTAAAATGCTTAAACAAGCTTTTTATAACACAACAGACTTGGTTTAAGGGGATATATAGGAATCACCATGTCTGTCTGTCTGACTGCCTGTCTGTCTGTCTGGCTGGCTGGTTGGCTGGCTGGCTGGCTGGCTGGCTGGTTGGCTGGCTGACTGACTGACTGGCTGACTTACTGGCTGACTGGCTGGCTGGCTGGCTGGCTGTGTAAAACAGTTTTTTCTCCATAACTTTTACATATATTGATGAATTTTGATCAAACTTGAAACAATTATATATCAACATTTAGATGTGTAGGTCAGAGGTCAAGGTCACAAGGTCAAATCTCAGTTGGGGAGGGGGTATTTGGCCATGAAAATACAGTTCTGTTTTCAATTAATTCTTTTTTGAATTATGATTTTACAGGTGCCAGAGAATACAGCAGATATATTAAGAGAGGCGGGTATAGAGTGTGAATACAGGGGTATAATAAAAGTGAAAGGAAAAGAACCCATGAAGACATACTTCATAACACAAACAAGGGTAGACCAAACAAAATTATAGGACATAGAAATAGTGATATACATATAGTGAAAGAACAGAAAAGGTCTAAAGACCAAACACAATGGGTACTATTTGTGCTTGGTCTGAAGCACCAGAGAGTGCTTGACATGAAAGGAAAATGCAACGTCAGCCAGGTCCAAATGGCCAAAACACCTGAAGCAAAAATGTAACCTCAACAAGGTCTAGAGGCCAAAACACCTAAACCATAACAAGTATTGGCTGTAGTGTCATTGTGAAAAGTCTGTGCTTGGTCTGAGTGCCTGAAACAAAAGAAAAATATAACATCATTGACGTCTAGACAAAAACGCCCAAAACCTAACAGCTGTGATGTTATGAAAAAAAATGGCTGTGCTGAGTCTGAAGTACAGAGAGTGACGTAAAAGAAAAAGTGTAACATCAACAAGGTCTAGAGGCCAAAACACATTGAAACGGTTACTAGTTGTCATGTTACTGTAAAAATCTTGGGCTTGGTCTGAAGTACCAGGGAGTGTCTGACATGAAAGAAAAAATGTAACATCAACAAGGACTAGAGGCCAAAATGCCTAAAACATAATGGGTACTATCTGTCATGTCATTTTGAAAAGCTTGAACTTGGTCCAAAGTACTGGAGAGCGTGGTACTTTTATGCCTGGAGTGAAGTCACTAGAAAAACCTTGCACTTGGTCTGATGTACCATACTGATTGATTTGCAGTGGGGTTTGGGACATTTTTGGTCTCGAGTGCAGATGGAGTTGACAGTGATGTCACTGTAAAAGCTTGTGCTTGACCTGAATGGGATTCGCCACTGTACCACGTGATCAATATCTCTTAACGTTTGTGCGGAACATTTTGGAAAATGTCAACGTCACAAATTCCCGGAATAACGTTGTTTTTACGGGAAAACGTCATATTGTGCGATTCCATGTTCATTGGAAACAGGCGTTTCGCAGACACGTTAGAAGGTATCACGTGGTACAGTGGCAAATCCCATTACAAGAGAGTGCTTAACATCCAATGGTTTTGGGACAATTTTTTGCCATTTAGTGTGAACATGGTAATGATGCGATGAAAGATAAAGATTGGCCTAGCATATTCCAAAAAGCTCGGCAGTATATAATAACACTGGTATTGGTGTCTATGAAAAAATGTTGCTTGCACATACAAGCCCAGGACAGTGATTCATAGCACTCTTAATTAAGGAACAGATAATCATTAATTTAACATATGTTACAGGGGTCCATTGTTCGAAGCTTGATTAGTTTAATCATTCATTAGTCAAAATTTGCATCATTTCATATATGGATGAATGTGATTAGAATTTCATGAAATCAAACCTTACTGTTAGACAGGGTTCGTACAGGCCTGGAAAAGTCCTTAAATTTTTAGGTTTACCCTAAAAAGACCCTAAAAAGTCCTCGAATTTATCCTGAAGGCCCTAAAAAGCCCTTGAATTTGATTTGGCCAGTTGGGTGTCTGTATTTTGATAATAAGTGGTTGAGAATAGACTGATATATATAAATAGATTAAGTAATTAATAAGTAGTGTTGAAATGAGCAATTTAAAGGTACCTGGCCCTCTTGAATGCACAACTTCAACCTCCACTTCAAGTGTCGCTACTATGGACACGTAATTGATTGATTTAATTGCCTTTGCACCAATTTTTTTTTTGCTTAAATTGTCCCTCTGATTAGGCCTTAAATTTGAAAATAAGACCCTGAAAAGACCCTAAAAAGTCCTTAAATTTGGAGTCTAAATGTCTGTATGAGCCCTGGTTAGAAATCTGTCAATATCATTTTTAACAGCTGTTAAAATAACTAACAAGCGTCAGAGCTGTCAATTCCACACTAATTCTCTACAGGTCAGTAATAACTCTGTATTGTATGTATGTCTCTGATAAATAACTGAAAAGTGACAATAAATGTTAATTGTATAGTCTAAATCATAAATAGATACATTGTAAAATTTTCATTTTGCAAAAATAAAAGAATCTACAACAAATTCAATTTTAATATCCCTCGATTCTGTCCATTTATTAACAAAATTGTTTATTTATTTATTCAGTAATGTAGACATAATGTGTGTATATTTGTCCCCATGGTAAGAAAGTACTTCATGATCAAAAGTAATGCTACATGAGATTTTTAAAAACAGTTTTAAACATAATCTATCAAGGTTGTGTACATATACAAAGGGAGATAACCCATCAAATTGATTGTTGTTATGATTGATTTTTTTTTTTAATTATTATTATTATTATTATTATTATTTGAAAATTTAAAAAGTTATTCTTAAAAACAAATGTTTTAATAGGTTGATAAACTGAAATATATTGTACATTTCCTGTATTTTGGGTGATTAACACCCATTGCAGTTTTAATAAACAAGTTTTTAAATGCATTTCATATACAAGATTCATCAGATCAAATGACAATAAAAGATGTTGTAGACCCCAGTTTCACAATCATTCCTTAACCAAGATTTTACTGAACCTAAATCTGGCAAATTCTATACCTGAATCATTTTGTTAGTTTTTAAAATATTTAGAAATTCATAGTGTCATTTTAAAGATCACTCTTAGTTTATAACATTTGTATTTAGTCTGTCAATTTAGAATCAACAGTCTTAGGCAAATCACATAAATCAGGGAAAAATAACATCAGTGGGAGAAAAAATGTTCAAATAGAGGATGCAATTGTAAATATAAATCTTTATTCTAAAGATAAAAAAAAGAATGCAGAAATTTGCTTAAAATTTGTTCAAAATAAGGAAAATCTTAGCTATGATTGTGAAACTTGGAGCCTGATGCTCAAATCCTTACTTCCTTCTAGTTAAATATATATGTGGAGAATCGAAAAAGCAAATGAAATGTGCCAAATAGTAATGACTTGGTTACCATAGTGATATTTTCAATGTTGAATTTATGTTAATGTATTGATACAAAAGCAAAATATATATAATAAACAAATTTGTTATGTTTTTATTGAAAAAACTTGAAAATGTGATAATTTTATTGTGCTAAGTCTGTATGCATTCCATTATAAAAAGTATTTGACATTTCCACATATATTTTATATATCCATTCCATTCCATGCTATGGAAGAATTTTTTCCAGTAATGTTACAATGAGAAACATGTTATATGAATATCCATTCTATACCATTCCAAGCTTAGTGTGAATTTTGTAATTTACAATGTCAAACATTTCACATGCATATCAATTCCATTCTGTTCCATTATATGATCAATGTGATTTTATGATTATACAATTACATGGATATTCATTTCATAAATTTCCATTAAACTCAATCTGAAATTAGTATTTTATAGTGTGAGAATTTTACCTGGATATATGTTCCATACTTTTCTATTATCAGTATGAATTGAGTACCGGTATTTTACAGTGAGAAACGTTTTACATAAATGACCAACCATTCCATAATCATTTACACAAATATTTATTTCAGACCATTCCATGACCAATGTGAATTTAGTATTTTACAATGAGAAACATTTTACCAAAATATCCATTCCAGACCATTCCATCCTATGATCAGTGTGAATTTAGTGCTTTACAATGTGAAACATTTGATTGACATGGAATCTTTCATCTCTATTATCAATTTTGCAATCATTCCATCATTGATGTCATTTTGCCATCATTCCATCATTGATGTCATTTTGCCATCATTCCATCATTGATGTCATTTTGCCATCATTCCATCATTGATGTCATTTTGCCATCATTCCATCATTGATGTCATTTTGCCATCATTCCATCATTGATGTCATTTTGCCATCATTCCATCATTGATGTCATTTTGCCATCATTCCATTTTTTGATGTCAATTATTTTTATTTTTCCAACACTGACATAATTATTTCATCTTTCCATCATTATCGTCAGTCTTGTCATTATTGATGTCAATCTTTTCCATCATTCCATCATTGATGTCAATATTTTCCCCATCATTCAATGACTGACAACAGTTTTTTCCGTTACTGACATCAGTTGTTTTATTTTTCCATAAATGAAATTAATTTTAAATTCATTCTATTGATTAAACATTGTTAATTTTAAATTATTCCAATAATATTGTTTACTGGCAATGTGGACCATTATAAATTGAATATTTAAGTATGTGACCTTTATTATCATGTCTCTGTAATCCAAGAGGTTGTGACATTATATTTTTTTTCAAAATCATTCCAGTTTGGCAAGGTAACAAATGCAGTGCTGCTAGTGTTTACTATAGGCAAACAGCATTGACCTGTCTCTTTGAGCTTTCATTAGGAATATTCATATAGAAGGATCCACCCAATACATTGGTAGTAATCGGATTCGCAGATAATAATGTATCCACAAGGTACTCGATAAGTGTTCTCATTATGTGGAAAAAATAAACCTGTGTGATGCCAAACCATAGATGCATTCATCCATATAGATATTTGAATTAAAGGACAAACAGACAGGCCCCGGTTTCACAATAACTCCTTAGCTAAGATTTTCCTTATCTTTAATTTAGCAGATTTTGGTAATCTCTTTTTAGAACTACTGATGAATATTTTTTGTTAAAACTAATCTAAATGTGTTTAAATCTAGAAGTGATCTTACAAGTGACACCATAAATTCCTGAATATCTTGAAAATCAACAAAATTATAAAGATTTGCAATTTTGCAAAATTTAAGTTAAGGAAAATCTTAGCTAAGGAATGATTGTGAAACCGGGGCCTGGTCAAAGTTGTTTGCCTATACCACATGCAAATATTTTTGCATAACAATTGTTTTTACTGGTTTAATCAGCATGCATAGGAAAACAGCATTGACCTGTCTGCTTGACCTTTTATTAGGAATATTCATATAGAATGATCCACCCAATACATAGGTAGTAGTAGGATTTGCAGGAAATAATGTATACACAACAAGGTACTTGATAAGTGTTTTTATATGCTGACAAAATAACCCTGTGTGATGCCATTCTCAATAAAACATAATTAAATTAAAGGTCAAATGAACAGGTCAAAGTTGTTTGCCTATACCACATGCTATTATTTGTGCATAACAAAATTGTTTTTACTGGTTACTTCAGCATATTTCAAGGCATTTAACAGTTTTGTGCTTAAACATTGATCTCATGTCTTTCTGATCAAGAACTACTACAGTAGCTTAGTTGTCAGAGTGCTTGCTCTGTAAGTGGGAGGTGGTGGGTTCAAACCCTGACCAGGTCATAGCAAGGACAATATTAATGAATATTTTTTTTAATTTTAAATTGATATATCTTGACTTTTTGAAGAAGATTTTCACAAAGGGTTTCTGTTTTTATGTTTTCTTGGAGCATTTTAACCAGCTTTTATTCATCAGGTGAGCGTATAAGGCCCATTGAGCTCATTGTTTTTATCGAAAATCATATCTCATACTGTTCTGATCAAAACCTATATATGTTATTTGTTTTTGTGATGCAGGTTAGGTAATATTTCAACATTACAAATGTATCATTATATCATTATTATTTCATTATAATATTTACATATGTTTTTATTGAAAAATAGAAAATAATTAAAGTTATATATATATGTAACAGACTTATTGTTATTTTGTGTTCAGTTCATTTTAGTCACTTTTAGCGGTAACAGGGGTCCAACCATTCCTATATTTTTCTACATTTTCTATAATTTTGACCCTTTCCTATATAATTTGAAAAACCTCCTATATTTCCTATATTTTCCCATATTTTTGTTAGTTGTAGCTTCAGGAATTCTGAATAGGGACATTTTTCCATCATTTGGTACATATCTGAAGCGAGATTAACATTTATGTATTTCTAAAGCAGTAAGTGTACATTGCAGTTGTCAATATTTTATGTTTGTTAGTAAACGGAGGAAAAGGAATGGATAAAGGGAAAGAAAGGAGGCCATGGATGTATATTTTATTTGTAAAAGTATTTAAAATATTCCTATAATTTTAGTGAAGACTCCTATAATTTCCTATAAAACTCCTATAATTTTGATCCCATAATCCTATTTTTCCTATATTTTTGGACCCCAAAACTGGTAGGACCCCTGCAGTAATCATAGAGCTACAGGTAGTCTGCTCTTTTTCTGAGCCTCAGTTGCTGAATGGTCTAAAATGCTGACTTACAGATCAGAGTTTCCTTAAGTTTGAATCACCAGCCCTGGTGTCCGCGTGGTCTGTACTTGCTGGCCACGGTTTCACAATCATTCCTTAGCTAAGATTTTCCTTAACTTAAATTTAGCAAATTTTTGTAATCTATGTTTGGAGCTACTGGTGATTATTTTTGTAAAAACTAAATGCAAATGTTTTAATCTAGAAGCAATCTTAAAAATGACACCTTACATTCCTCAATATCTTGAAAATTAACAAAATTATAAAGGTTTGAAATTTTGCAAGATTTAAGTTAAGGAAAATCTTAGCTAAGAAATGATTGTGAAACCGGGGCCTGCCCTGGTGTCCGCGTGGTCTAAAGGTTGCCTATATAGATTACAGCACATCTAAATGTATGGGTTCGAATTCCTATGGGAAAGATTCTAGTTTGAGGAAGTGCCCAAGGTCAGTGGTTTTCTCCTTGCAGTATATCAGTGCCTCTCATCACCCAGGACTGAGGTTCAATTCCCATTAAAATCCTCTCATCACCCAGGACTGAGGTTCAATTCCCATTAAAATCCTCTCATCACCCAGGACTGAGGTTCAATTCCGATTAAAATCCTAGTCTGAGAAAATTTGTCATTTTACTTGCCAAAAGTCACTGGTTTTCTCTCAGTTGTTGTAGATTGCTCGCTCTGTAAGTGGGAGGTCAAGGGTTTGAACCCCGATCGGGTCTGACCCAAGACTTGAAAATGGGTAGTGACTGTTCTTTCGCCAAGCACTCAGCATTACGAAATGAAAGTCACGGTTCTTTCAGATGGAAACTTAAAATAAACGAGGTCCTGTGTCCACAGTGGGCTTGGCACGCTAAAGAACCCTGATGTATAATGTCATCAGGGCAATGCACAGGCAAAATTTTTGCACCTCCGCCTATAGCTGGTGATGTTTCAATATAAGTGAAATATCCTTGACTAGGACGTAAAACCCCATTCAACCAACCAACTCTCCTATACCCCGCTAAATAAACAAAAACAAGATATATAGCATAAAAATTACTTTTACTGACATAATTTTTATTTTGACTGCGGTTTCTGTATATAAATAGTGAACATGATTGATTATTTGTTTTTTAATATCGTTTCCAATAATGGCTTCAATTTACTCAATAATTTTATAACTTTAAACAGCATTATATTAACATTTGTATTGATTATCATTTGTTGATCTCCATCATATATCCACTAAGTCATCAAAACGATCTCGGAATAATGTAATTGCATTTTTTCTTGGAGCATGATCACCTGATCCATTTTCAAACTTCTGATCTACATGATCCCCTTTATCTCCTGATCCATTTTCTGATTTCTGTCCATTTTCTAAATCCTCCTCTACCTCCTGATACTCATCTGATTCACTATCTGAATCCCGTGAATTATCTATGTGGTCCACTATGGATTCATCAAGGACAAATTTATACTTTCTTTTCATATACTCTCCATTTTGCATTATCCGTCTTTGTTCCATAAATCCAGGTAATTCTGGTTCCAATAAAATTCCTTCTATTATTTCCCCATCTGATATCAGTTGATTTCTAATGTACCTTTTACGATTAAAATTGGATCCCATGTCATCAATGCAATATTCTTTGCCACACTCTCCCCTCACTATTTGGTATTGGTCCCCATAATCAGTAACAAGATCGTCCATGCTTCCATATCTTGCTATTGGAGGTAACAAATTATGTATGATGTGTTTGGTCAAACGATAATCGATATCCATCAGGGGTTCGGTCCCAAGCTCATTAATCTGCTCTTTCAACTTGTCTACGTTCTCAATGGTTGTAGCTAGGGCCTTCTTAAGATAGGTATGTTGACTCAATCCCATGACCTCTTTTTCTATATTCATCAGCTCTTCTTTTTTTTGTAACTTCTCAATGTTTGTGACTTTTTCTTCCTCTTCCAATAAATTTCTCTGTTTTGTCAACTGGGATATCTCTGTGCCCAAGTTTGCGATTTCTTCTGATGTTTCATAATAGTAGTTAGTTAACAAATCCATAATACTACAACAGAACAGGAAAAAACTTAATTATATTGTACTCTAGTGGACCAGTATGACATACCAGTAAATACCATGATCAGATTGGGACCTTAGTGGCAGAATGCCTCTAACTGAATGGGTTCGAATGACACTTGGGACATATCCTTGTATGGTCAGTTTGCTTGCCCAATGTCAGTGGTTTCTGTGGGCACTGTATTTTAAGAAATTTTAAAGTTTTATTTTAAAGATCACTTTATGCTACTCAATTTTGTCAAAAATGTTTATTCTACTTTGTTCATGTTACAGAAAGGATTACCAAATTTTGGTAAATTTAAGTTCAAGAAAATTTAAGTTGGGGATTAATTGAAAAACTTGGAGCTGGTTAAATGGATTTTTATAATGTTAAAGATCTCTTACAGATAAGTGAGTGAGTGAGTGAGTGAGTGAGTGAGTGAGTAATGGTGTTTAACGTCCCAGTCAAGAATATTTCACTTATATCGAGACGTCGCCAGTTATAGGAGAAGGTGCTGAAATTTTGCCTGTGCGTTGCGCTTATGGCATTATACAACAGGGTTCTTTAGCGTGCCAAGCCCACCGTGACACGGGACCTCGTTTTATTTTAAGTTCCCATCCGAAAGAACCGTGACTTTCATTTCGTAATGCCGAGTGCTTGGCGAAAGAACAGTCACTACCCACTTTCAAGTCTTGGGTTAGACCCGGTCAGGGTCTTACAGATAAAATAATATTTTAAAATTTATTTTACAACAAGTGATTCTAAAAATCATAAAACAATTAATGAAAGTTCAGCTCTAGACATTTTTTATTCATTAAAGCACTGATGGTACTGACGTACAGTACATAGAAAGAACATGGTCCACGAAAAGATAAAACGAATGTAGTTTTATTTTTCAAAATATTTTAAAGGTGTATATATAGATATTTTTAAAAAAAGGACATGTTAACAATCAAATACGCATACAAGACGTTGTGTGACATCATTATGATTTTCGCCAGTTTTCGATGTTTCCATGGGCGACATAAAACACGAATCTAACAAGTCAATGATATAGTGAATATTACAATACATACGTTTGGTCTTCTGTTTCAAGCTCCATCAAAGCCTCGATATCAAGTTCTCCATCCGGGCTTATAAAGTCTTCTATGTTGATACTCTGTGGATCAGCTGTACTCTCATACAGCGTAATTTCATTCCCATCAGCTAATGATCCTGTAAATTTAAGAACCATATGTAAAACTTAACTTGCATTTTTTTAAGTATCAATTTTTCAAAGAATCGCGACAGAAGTAACTATAACATTATAGCTCATTACTGGGAAGAAATCTGGAGAGCTGGTCTACTTCGGTGCCTAGTCCGTACTGCATGAATGGTGTTAAAATTTTAGTACAAACCCCAGTTTTACTAAAACAATAAATACAATTGACAAATTGGGCCGGGATATGGTGAGATATGCTAAGTGTATCTAATAACGGTTATGTTACCCATCTATAGGTAACGATAGACCTGTGTGATTGGCTAAAACAAAGTTCACGGTTTGCAACTTTCTATCTTTCATTGTCTATGGAAAGATTAATACTGGATGCGATCATGTATTGTGACTCGAATCCTGGAACAAAAAAAAAACTATATTAAAACAAAAAGAAAATCATTTCTGCTTTTCAAACTGTGCCGTGAAAGAATACCAGTTTTTAATTGCTCATACTTTTAACAGTGCTTTATTTTGACAAATTACTGATGTTTCTTACCTATATTTGATGTCCCTGTAAAAGCATTCAGTGATTGGTTAGAGGTCCTCGGCTCTAACAAAGCAGGCAACTTCATCTTCACAATCTGAAATACACAATAATGTTATATTTGAATAAAGATCAGCAAACATAATTTTTGGCGGGAAAACTTAATCTTTATTTGTAAAATTTCTACAATTTTCTGTTTATATGTATGTTTATTGTTGTTGCATTGTTTAAAATCGCAATAGATGTTTCAACATAGAAGTTAAGTACAGTTGAAAAGAGAGAGATACGTTTCACTTCAAATTATCATTATATGCATTAATACAAATAAATGCATTAAGGACTGTCAAGCCCTAACATACTTGGCAAGAGGGTGAAATATTCCCATCTGCTATAGTGCCAGGCCCCGGTTTCACAATCATTCCTTAGCTAAGATTTTCCTTAACTTAAATTTAGCAAATTTTGATATTCTCTTTTTGGAACTATTGATGAATATTTTGTCAAACTATATGCAAATGTTTTAAACTTGAGGTTATCTTAAAAATAACACCTTAAATTCCTGAATATCTTGAAAATTAACAAAATTATGGAGATTTGAAATTTTGCAAGATTTAAGTTAGGGAAAATCTTAGCTAAGGAATGATTGTGAAACCGGGGCCAGATATTTAGAATAACTCACAATATCACAGATAAACAGCAACTCAAATCAGTTAAGTTTTGATTTCTTCCCTTTTTCGGAAAAAACAGACAGATATTTTTGCAATGCAATAGACAAACTAAAAATACATACCTGTCTCTAGTTTTTTAACTAGCTGAGTAAATAATGACCACTTATTTTACAATATGACTTCTAAGCAAAGAAGAAAGCAGCTGAACAAGTCAACAACTTTCGTGAAAATGTTAAGGAAACAGAGGTTGCTAGACGTGATGACGTCATAGAACAATACCCTTCCCGTCATTCGTTCAGATCTCCCGAGAGCGGGAAAATGACCACGGCGCTTCGCGGAGTGTAGTTATGAAAACGCATTTAGGATATGAAAGACAAAAAATTATTATGCCCGGGCAATTCTTTATAACAATCTGTCCGGACAAATGAATTGATTTATCTTGACAAGTAAATGGTTATTAATTAATTAAATAGATAAACTAGAAAAACTGTGAGCCACAAGCTCACAAAAAATACCCCCGCTCCCCCTTATAAAAAATCCATCGGATCAAATTTTTAAATAGGAGGTGCACATCTAAATTATATCACAAAGATTGTGTGAAAGTTTTATGAAAATCCATTGAAGGGTTTAGGAGGAGTTGCGGATAAGAGATAGGTACCCTAAGGTGTAACGGAAGGACGGACGGACTCCCCTATCATTATATACCCCCACTTTTTAAGCGGAGGTATAATTAATTTTGCCCGGGCAGCATTAGGTATTTTTTCGTGTCCTTAATACGCTTCCATAGACATTTTTCAAGTTGTTGAAAGAGGTTCATGAATGTTTCATAACATAGAAGTTACGAGTCATCAACACCGTGCAAAGGTTGCTGCTAAACGTTTATTAATTATTAACGAGAATTCATAGACGCTGTTTGCGGGAAGTCATCAAAAATAATTTTCCCCGGTACCCATTTGCCGGCTGACCAATCAATTCTATTATTTTATCCGGATTGGCACTTTTTTAACGCACAAAAGCCATAATCACAGTTTGGTACATTTTTAACGCGCGTTGTTATAATTTTGGTATATTTTTAACACACAAACGGGTTTAAAAAATTGTCGTACGGGGGAAAACCCGTGTCGAATCGATCTTTTTAATTTTATCCGTCCGTTTATCCGTTTTTGCGGCACATATCCGTCGAAAATGGATAAAATCGACAATTCGATAGGATAATTACAAGCGGTCCTAGGTCAGAAAATCTTTATATACATTCATCACCATATCTGGTTAATGAACCTTTCTGAAAAACCAAAACAACTTTTGTAAATGGGTTTCAGTGAATTATCTCTAGAATTTGTTTTGAATTTCACGATGAATACCCGGCCTAGTTCTGCATCCATTTGCTTTGAAATCCTGTTAGTGTACATATTTTACTTGTTAATGTACATAGTACTGAAAAAATGTTAAAGTCAGAAGTTGTTCGCTAAAGAGTAAATTTTTTCCTGTCTTTTTTTTGGGGGGGGGGGGGGGTAAGGGCGACAAATATTAATAATTATTTCAACAAATTTTTTGATAACTTACCTTTCTCAAGAAATTATTTAGCTCAGCAAATGATAAGCACTTATTTTACAACGTGACTTCTAAGGCAAAGTAGACTAAACAACTAAACAAAGTAATTATCAGCTGAACAAGTCAACAACTTTCGTGAAAATGTTAAGGAAACAGTCAGAGGTTGCTAGACGTGATGACGTCATAGAACAATAACCTTCCCGTCATTCAGTCAAATCTCCCGAGAGCGCGAAAATGTCCGCGCCTCTAGGGACATATCGTTCTGTGAGCAAGAATTTCAGTTTGCTTCCTGAAGGTCAGTGGTTTTCTCCGAGCACATCGGTTTTCTCCATCATTGATGAATTCACCATCTTGGTATAAGTGAAAGAATCTTGACTAAGACATAAAACATCATCAACTCACGATTTTGGAAAAAAAACAGGTTGAAAAAACCATAACACGTTTCACTGAAAATTTGTAAAAATCTTGGTGACGATACTGCATGACTATTTTGTCTTACTTTTAAGGCCAGACAAAATCATGTTCAAATGGAGTGGTCCTAGCACTTTTGTAGGACCTTGTAGGACCCTAACCATTCTGCTCCTTTTAAAAACTCTAGATTCAGTTGTTCAAAGCGCGATTAGTTTAATATATGATTAACACAAAATGCAGATTAATATCAAAATAACAAAACATAGTCGACAGTTTTCAAATTTATAATTTGATGAGATTCTACTTATTTTTGCATCATAAACAAAAAAATTCACACATTTTATAAAATTGTAAAAAACAAATTTTGACTAATCAATTAATTTAACTAATCAAGTTTCCAACAACTGGACCCTTGTCTCTGTATATTTAACACAAACACATTCTGACCACAATGTAAAAATTGTCTAGCAATGGTCAACAAATATTTTATTGATTCTTTTTCAATTGCTGTTAAAAAGTTTGACTTTAGATACCGACAACGGTGCCGACACTCACAGCCATTCTAGCAATGACAAAGGTACGGAGCCCGTAAGAAGTTATTTCGTATATTCGCAATAGTAACATCGTATTTTCTAAAAATTTATTGCGTATTTTCGAATTAGTATTTTTAGGTAGCCCGTTAGTGCAAGATTGTGAAAATATTTACTATCTGAGAGAAAATATTTTATCTTCCGACCGCAAATTAATTCGCAACTTATTATCTTGCGGCCGCAACTTAATAATCTGTAACTGACTTTTAGAAAGACAAGCTAAAAAAATCTAGAGTAATGGTGTTTCACGCCGCAGTCAAGATTCTTCTACTCATAGGTAGGTGGTCAGTTCTGAGGTGACGGAGGAAACCGGAGTCTGGAGAAAGAGCACCGACCTCGACAAACGAACTGACAAATCCTCACACCACTAGAACCTGTCCAAGTGGGATTCGAGCCTAGGCTTTGAGAGGCAAAGTGATCTGTAAGCGTCAAAGTTTTAGACCCAAATACAGAGTTATTACATTGTCAACTGAGCTACCGTTATGGTATCACCAAATTACAAGTTGTTAGATATTTATTTGAAGTAATCATCCAGCTACCCGTTTACTGAAAATTAAAATATATATATATTTGTCCCCATTGATTATGTAAGTGAATCTTTGTACCATTGCGCGTAGAATTAGATAATAATATCCTGGAATATTTTGAAGAGTTTATTGCAATTTGTATTTACGAAGTATTTAATTCGTTATTTCAAATGTATTAATTCGTATTAAAGATCAGTTATTGGCATCAGACATAAATTGTACCCCAACATGCACTTGTATTATGCAGCAACTTGAAAAATCGAACCCGCGACCTCCACCTTCCACTTCACCTCATTTAGATACTAGTACAGTCCAACCTGCCTTAAAGACCACCTCTATATAAGAGCCACCTGCTTATAAAGGTCAGAAAAATTGTATCCCAATTGTTCTTTACTCATATTATTTGAACCTGTATATAAAGGCCACCTGCCCATAAAGGCCATTTTTACTGGTCCCCTTTGATGACCTTTACAGACAGGTTTGACCGTACTTTATTTCGGTGATAGAAAGCATCATGAACTATACTAACTCTTTCTGGTTAATACTCAACACTGCTTTTACGCTTTGAAGCAGGACATGTAAATACTGTGTGGAATGGAGGTAGGTTTCGTTTGAGACAAGATGGGTTTTTTTATAATTCATGGGTCCGTCGGATGTTCAGCTTACTGTCAACAAATTGTAAAAAAAAATCTATAGCAGCTCTAGATTGCTTGCACAAACTCACATACAACATAAACTAGCTTTTAAATTTGCCATGTGATTAATAAGATTATTATAAATAGCTGATACAACGTAAAACAACACTATTAACTACCTTCTACAAGTAGTCAGCTACTAGTGGCCAGTTACAAGTAGACAAACTCACCTATCTATTAAGTTGCGGCCGCAAGATAAAATATCTAATATCTCACAACCTTGTACTAACGGGCTTCCGTAAAATATCAATTCGAATATATGAAAAACTATTTCTAATATAAAATCTTACTATTGCGAATATACGGAATACTATTTCAAAGATACGGTATAACAAAATATACGATATAACTATTTCGAATAAAGACCAAAGAACTGTGTTCTGTATGCTAGTTCTTTAGAACACATAGCCACTAAGATTTAGGAAAAAATCAGACCCTACAGATGGCGTTTAGCCAAGTCAGCCACTGAGGTTCAGAAAAAGAGCAGACCACTTGTGGTCGTACAGATGGCACTTAGCCAATTTAGCCACTAAAGTTCAGAGAAAGAGCAGACCACCTGTGTGTGGCTCTACAGACGAAATTTAGCCAAGGCAGTCACTGAAGCTCTGATAAAGAGCAGACCACATGTGTCCCAACAGATGGCACGTAGGCAAGTCAGCCACTGAGGTTCAGAAAAAAGCAGACCACATGTGACCCTACAGATGGCGCTTAGGCAAGTCAGCCACTGAGGTTCTGAAAAAAAACAGACGATCTGTGGCCCTACAGATGACACATTGCCAAGTCGGTCTCTGAGATTCAGTAATAGAGAAGACAATCTGTGGCCCTACAAATGACACTTAGCCAAGCCAGTCACTGAGGTTCAGAAAAAGAGCAGACGATCTGTGGTTCTGCTGATGACACTTAGCCAAGTCATCCACTGAGGTTCTGAAAAAGAGCAGACCACCGTTTGCCCTACAAATGACACTTAGCCAAGTCAGCCCCTAAGGCTCAGAAAAAGAACAGACCACCTGTGGTTCTACAGATGGCACGTCGTCATCCACTGAGGTTCTCAAAGTCAGCCACTCGGAGGTTCTGAAAAAAGCAGACGATCTGTGGCTCTATAGATGACACTTAGACAAGACAGCCACTGAGGTTCAGAAAAAAGCAGACAATCTGTGGCTCTACAGATGATACTTAGCCAAGTCAGCCACTGAGGTTCAGAAAAAAGCAGACGATCTGTGGCTCTACATCCAGCACTTAACACCACTCTGCCACTGCTTAACTGATAAACAGATTCGCAACAGGGCAATAGAAACTCCAGTGTAAAATATTTTAGATGTGTCATCAAAATTTCAATGTTTAAAACATGAATTTTATTCTTAAAGTATTGTGGGTGCCTCAGCCTAAATGTTGCGATCTTAGTTTAAGAAAGTTTTATCAGTGTCGGTGGATTTTTCCGTGTACTCCAGTTTTCTCTGCCATCCTAGAAGTAATCGTCTCGATCTGTGTGAACAAATCTTGATTGGGGCGTAAAATATCCTTTTTCAGTTTTGTAAACATGGATCTCAGATATATAAATTTTGGTAAAGCACATCCGAATCGATAAGTGCTGCATGTGGTCCTCGCTTCAATGGTTATTCGGGGGTCTCGGTGGCAAGGTGGTCTTAAAGCGTCGGTTTACAATTAACAGCGCTTCTCTTATTCCAACCCGCTGCTACATCCTTGTGTGAGAAGGTTAGTGAATTAGCTGCAGAAGTGGAAGGTCAGTGGTTTACTCCCGACAGAGCGGTTTGCTTCACCATCCAAGATCGTACCACCGCAATTTAAGTGAAATTTTTTTTTTTTTTTTTTGGTTTTTTTCTTGCAAATAAAACCCAAAATTAATTATTGAAATAGTAATGATACGATATTTATAAACGCAGGCTTTTTCAGAAGTTTAACTTTAGAATATATGCGTTTACTTTAACTTGCGTCAGACAATTTAGGGGCCTCGATTTCTGAGTGGTCTAAAATCCGCGCTCATGGATCAAAACGCCTCCCATAGCCTCTCTGCGAATCTGCTAGTGTAATAAAGTGTATGATGTTATAACTGTTATGTCATTAAACGAAAACCCTTTTCAGCATTTTGTCAAACACATCCGCGAAAACAGAACTTCACTCCGCGAAGCGTTGCGTTTTCCCGTTCTCGGGAGATTTAAATGAATGACGGGAAAGTTACTGTTCTATGACGTCATCACGTCTAGCAACCTCTGTTT
Source organism: Anadara kagoshimensis (assembly GCA_021292105.1). NCBI lineage: Eukaryota > Metazoa > Mollusca > Bivalvia > Arcoida > Arcidae > Anadara > Anadara kagoshimensis. Next base: position 25,218,327 of record CM037875.1, on the reverse strand, counting down.
CCTTAACATTTTCACGAAAGTCATTGACTTGTTCATCTGCTTTTAGTTGTTTTGTCTACTTTGCTAAGAAGTCACATTGTAAAAATAAGTGATAATTATTTGCTTAGCTAAACGATAATTTATTGAGAAAGGTAGGTTATTATAAAATGTATAAACAGTTTTGCTAATGCGTCGAAATAATTAATATTTGTCGCCAATTTTTCCGGAAAAAAATGAGAAGGAAGACGGGGAAAATGTACTCTTTGACGAACCACTTGCACTTCTTAATTTAATGTACAAACATTTGTCATGTTAAATTTTTGTGAGTAAGTAAAAAAATGTGTAAAAGGAAAGGGGAATTATGCAGTGGGACCGGTTTATTTACATTCAGACAATTCGCCGAAATTCATATCGTCATGGCTAATTGGTACAAACAAAATACGGTTTTGACGCCGTCAAAGCGACTAGCAAATTGAAGAAAATTTTAACAAAAAATAAAATAATGATAATAAAATAAATTGCGCGATGTTGATGGCGTCACTGTAATATTAATATCGAGAAAAAAAACTTTTTCAGTAGATCTTCACTCCGCGAAGATTTTCCCGCTCTCGGGAGATTAAAAATGAATGATGGGAAGGTAATTGTTCTATGACGTCATCACGTCTAGCAACCTCTCACGGTTTCCTTAACATTTTCACGAAAGTTGTTGACTTGTTCAGCTGCTTTTTACTTTCTTTACAAATTACGTGTAAAATTAGCGCTCGTCTTAATTATTTACTCAAGCATTAATAGCTTCTTAAGAAAGGTAGGTTATTTTTCTGTTTGTCTGATGCAATGTTATAATGTTTTTCGCCGTTTGTGGTTTTATTCCCGAAAAAATGTGAGTGAGGGGTTCGCTATGATTATCTATGATCACGACATTGTGATAATGTAATAATTAATACTCTGAAAGTTTTTTTTACACTATTTGGTGGTCTGGCTGGACAGTACTATGCACAAAAATGTCATGTATTTCTATTATTCTTATAATTAAATTTTCAAGAAAACTGATGTATCTCTCTCTAATTTGCTGAAAATTCCCATCGCGATTTTAAACTACGGTATAACCATCATGAATATTAAAAAATTGTGGAAATTTTAATAATTTGATTTTTCCCGCCAAAATTTGTTTGCTGATTGTTATTCAAATATATTTTTTTCAGACTGGTGATATGAAGTTGCCGAAAACCTCTAACCAGTCACTGAATGCCTTTACAGGGACCTTAAATATAGGTAAGTGATAGGACTCGCGCCCAATGTTTGTCTTTTCATTGACAATGAAAGATAAAATGTTGCACTCCGTAAACCTTGAATTAACCAACCACACAGAACAGCCGTCAGCTATAGATTGATAACATAAAAAAATAACCTAGCTCATCGGCTCCCCGATTTGGCAATGATAAGTATAGCTCTGTGGCGTACACAAAAACTTTAATATTGCTCGTACGGTACGGACAACGTGCCGCAGGGAGCCAGAGAAAAAACAGCTCTCCAGAATTTCATACGATGAGCTAAAACGTTAACGGTAATTTCATCGTGTCTGTTGACAAATGATGAATAGCATCCCCTTTTACATTGTTTTGTTATTTGACTGAAATAAATATGCAATTTAAGTTTTTCATGTTTTACAGGATCAGTAGCTGATGGGAATGAAATAACTTTGTATGAGAGTACAGCTGATCCACAGAGTATCAACATAGAAGACTTTATAAGCCCGGATGGAGAACTTGATATCGAGGCTTTAATGGAGCTTGAAACAGAAGACCAAACGTATGTATACTATACCGTGAAATTTTTTATTTTCGTGGGATTATTTATTTCCGAGGTGTCAAATTTTCGTGGTTTCAACAAAAAAATACAACCATTTCTAGGGGTGATTAATTCGTGATTTGTAGTCACCGTTTTATGTACCTTTGTAATATATAACATTTCGTCGACATGTAAATTCGTGGGTCATGATGTCCATAAAAACACACGAAAATTAGGACATCGACAAAATTACAATAATTTCACAATAACTTGTGCTCATTTAATTTTAATAGTTTACATTTCCTTTTGAAAAAAATATGTAGACACATTTTTATTTAAGAAATTTGTAAGATTGAAACTATATGCATTTTATCTTTTCATGGACCATGGTACTTTTATAGAAAGTTCTTCAGTAACCTCAGTACTTTGATGAAGAAAACTATTAAAAGCTGAACTTTTATGTTTTTATTCTTAGATCCCTAGCAGGGGCGGATCCAGCATTTTTTTAAAGGGGGGGGTTGAGAATTACTAGTATATTGATGCTAAATGCGAGCGCCTAAGGCGCGAGCTTCCAGAGACGTGGGGTCTAGTAAACGCGATCCGGAACAATGGGTTGTTACATTAGCATATGGGGTCACATCAGTCAATAGCTCTCTCGCTCTCTCTCTCTCTCTCAAATTTTTCAAAGGAGGGGGGTTGCAACACCCGCAACACCCTCTTAAATCCGCCACTGCCTAGTCATAAAATAAATTTCAAACTTACCCCAAGTCTCTAAAATAAACTTTGTAAAAGTCCAATTAATCTGGTCTTTATTCTTTTTAAGACTTGCATTTTATTAAGTGAATTGTTAATAAGCATTAAAATACAATGGTCCTTGTAATGAAATGCAATTGCAAAAAGGTACATTTACTTGCTGACTTTAGCCAAAACACACATTTGGTTTTTTTCTTATAAAACTTATCTACAGTAATGCGTGTTGTCTAGGAACTCTTTTCATCAGTATTATTTATTGACCTGTAAGTGGTCTTAACATTGCACACTTATGGATTACAGTGCCTCTCGCTGCCTTGGTTTAAATCCTTATCTGGAAGATTATAGTTTGATAAAGTTTCTCTGGGCACTCTGGTTTTCTCTACCATCAATGAACTGACTGCACCATGATATAAATGAACAATCTTGATTGGGTTTCAAAACACAATTACTCCTCCTCATCATCATCATAATAATCCCCTCTTTGTCTCATCATCATAATCATCTTTAACTTCCTCACCTCCACCATCTCCTCCTCCTCTTTGTCTCATCATCATCTTTAACTTCCTCTTCCTCCACCATCGCCTCCTCCTCCTATCATTATCCTAATCATCTTTAACCTCCTCTACCTCCACCATCTCCTCCTCCTCCTCTTTGTCTCATCATTATTAACCTTCTCTTCCTCCACCTCTTCATCATCATAATCATCTTTAACCTCCTCTACCTCCACCAACTCCTCCTCCTCTTTGTCTCATCATCATTATCATCTTTAACCTCCTCTACCTCCATCTCCTCCTCCTCTTCGTCATCATCATAATTATCTTTTACCTTCTCTACCTTCACCACCTCCTTCGTCTTATAATAATAATCATCATCATAATCATTATTAACCTCCGCTACCCCATCATCTCCTCCTCCTTTTCGTGTCATCATCATCTTTAACTTCCTCTACCTCCACCACCCACTCCTCCTCTTTGTCTTATCATCATAATCATCTTTAACTTCCTCTTCCTCCACCATCGCCTCCTCCTATCATTATCCTAATCATCTTTAACCTCCTCTACCTCCACCAACTCCTCCTCCTCTTTGTCTCATCATCATCATCATCATCTTTAACCTCCTCTACCTCCACCAACTCCTCCTCCTCTTTGTCTCATCATCATCATCATCATCATCTTTAACCTCCTCTACCTGGACCATCTCCTCCTCTTCGTATCATCATCATCTTTAACCTCCTCTACCTCCATCTCCTCCTCCTCTTCATCATCATAATTATCTTTTATCTCCTCTACCTTCACCACCTCCTTCGTCTTATAATCATCATCATCATCATCATAATCATTATTAACCTCCTCTACCCCATCATCTCCTCCTCGTGTCATCGTCATCTTTAACTTCCTCTAACCCACCATCCACTCCTCCTCTTTGTCTTATCATCATAATCATCTTTAACTTCCTCTACCTCCACCAACTCCTCCTCCTCTCATCATCCTTATCATCTTTAACCTCCTCTATCTCCACCATCTCCTCCTCTTTGTCTCATCATCATCATCATCTTTAACCTCCTCTACCAACTCCTCCTCCTCTTCGTCTCATCATCATCATAATCCTCTTTAAATAACCTCCTCTACCTCCACCATCTCCTCCTCCTCTTTGTCTCACCATCAACCTCCTCTACCTCAAACATCTCCTCATCCTCATCATCATAATCATCTATAATTTATTATCCAACCTGCTCATATGGGACCAGATTCATTATAAAATTATACTACTTATGATGATATCAAAATGAGTACTCTTTGTTTATAAGCATGGGGATCTTTATAATAAGTATTGCAAATCTGTGCTCTTTGATCCTCATCGTGATATTTACTAGTATGTCATACTGGTCCACTAGAGTACAATATAATTAAGTTTTTTTCCTGTTCTGTTGTAGTGTTATGGATTTGTTAACTAACTACTATTATGAAACATCAGAAGAAATCGCAAACTTGGGTACAGAGATATCCCAGTTGAAAAAACAGAAAAATTTATTGGAAGAGGAAGAAAAAGTTACAAACATTGAGAAGTTACAAAAAGAAGTTGAACTGATGAATATAGAAAAAGAGGTCTTGGGTTTGAGTCAACATACCTACCTTAAGAAGGCCCTAGCTACAACCATTGAGAACGTAGACAAGTTGAGAGAGCAGATTAATGAGCTCGGGACCGAACCCCTGATGGATATCGATTATCGTTTAACCAAACACATCATACATAATTTGTTACCTCCAATAGCAAGATATGGAAGCATGGACGATCTTGTTACTGATTATGGGGACCAATACCAAATAGTGAGGAGAGAGTGTGGCAAAGAATATTGCATTGATGACATGGGATCCAATTTTAATCGTAAAAGGTACATTAGAAATCAACTGATATCAGATGGGGAAATAATAGAAGGAATTTTATTGGAACCAGAATTACCTGGATTTATGGAACAAAGACGGATAATGCAAAATGGAGAGTATATGAAAAGAAAGTATAAATTTGTCCTTGATGAATCCATAGTAGATCATATAGATAATTCACGGGATTCAGATAGTGAATCAGAGGAAGTGGACGAGGATGTAGAAAATGAACAATGTTCAGAAAATGGATCAGGAGATCAAGGGGATCATGTAGATCAGAAGTTTGAAAATGGATCAGGTGATCATGCTCCAACAAAAAATGCAATTACATTATTCCGCGATCGTTTTGATGACTTAGTGGATATATGATGGAGATCAACAAATGATAATTAATACAAATATTATTTTAATTCTGTTTAAGGTTAAAAAAATATTGAGTATATTGAAAGGATATTAAAAAACAAATAATCTATTATGTTCACAATTTATACACAGAAATCCAAGTCAAAATGAGAAAATCATGTCAGTAAAAGTAATATTAATGCTATATATATTGTCTGTGTTATTTAATGTATAGGAGAGTTGGTTGGTTTAATGGGGTTTTACGTCCTAGTCAAGAATATTTAACTTATATCGAGACGTCACCAGCTATAAGTAAAGTGTCAGAAATTTTTAGCAATGCGCTCAGGGCAATCTGTAAGAAGGGTTTTTAGGTCTCTTATGGAACCACGTAACATTTTAAACCCCGAGTGCTTGACGAAAGAACAGTCACTACCTATGATAATGTTTAATTCTTGGTCAGACCCGGTCGGTGTTCGAACCCACGACCTCCATCATACGAAGCGAGCACTCTACCACTTAGGTACCGTAGTGGCGAAGAAATGGGGAGGGGGGGGAGTAATGGTGTTAAGAGTAGAATAGAGTATCAAGTTCCTGTATGGTCATGTTGGGCCGATAAATAGGTCACCTGGTCAAAATGGTGAGTTGAGGTGAGTAATGGTGGTTTACACCAAGTCAGTATTATTTTACTTAAATTGAAGTTGTCGGTTCAAGTGTGGTGGAGGATACCGGAGTGCACAGAAATTACCACCGACTATAGGATTTTTCCAGAGAGGGATTGCAATCTAGGCGGTGATAGGCATTGTTTTCCCCAGGTTAAGGCATTCAGTCACCCTAGGTACCAGTACTGGTCTTTAGCTTGAAGGTGTTTTATGTTCAATCAACATTATACCAAGTGACATGGATGGGAAGGAAACAACCCTTTTTCAACTAGAATCTGTGATACGGGATTCCAACTTAAGATTTTTAGCATAGTTTGGATTTTTGAGCTGGCACTTTAGAGCCCTCGGCCTCTAGGACACTTATGACCCCACACCTATTTCAATCAATATAAAACATGGACTATTTCAAAATGACGAAGGAGAGGGGGAGAACAACAAAACTACATCTGTAGTCTTTGCAATGTACTTAAAAATCAGTAAATCCATGTATTTTCTGTGAAAATTGCGAATAAAATAAAACCCTGTCACCCCTAAGTTCTTTATGCCATGTGATTGTAGTTCTTGCATGTGCAATCCTGTAATTGATCGCTACCTTAAGGCCAAGGTACCTACCATGAATACCTTCCAAGCCATTTAAGGTTAGAGTTCACTACCTAATTCTTTAAATTGAAATTTTGATGTTTATCTGATGTGAGTGAGTAAGTGAGTAAGTGAGTAATGGTGTTTAACGTCCCTTGTCAAGAATATTTCACTTATATCGAGACGTCGCCAGCTATAGGCGAAGGTGCAGAAATTTGCCTGTGCGTTGTGCTGATGGCATTATACAGCAGGGTTTTTTAGCGTGCCAAGCCCACCGTGACACGGGACCTCGTTTTTTTTAAGTTCCCATCCGAAAGAACCGTGACTTTTATTTTGTAATGCCGAGTGCTTGGCGAAAGAACAGTCACTACCCACTTTCAAGTCTTGGGTCAGACACGGCCGGGGCTCGAACCCACAACCTCCCACTTACGGAGCGAGCACTCTACCAACTGAGCTACCGCAGTGGTGTGTTTATATGATGTAACAATTGCCATGCGAGTGCATTTTGAAAATTTTTGTCTTATGCAGAATTATGACAATTTTACTTGATAAAAAAATAAAAATTCTGACACAATCTATGATTTATCTGATAATACCCATGTCTTAACAAAAACTTGTACTTGAACGATGTTTTAACAATTGATTCGTTGGTTTTATTGCGTCACATCAGTACTTTTTCAGGTATTCACGTGAGATTTACGAGTGTGCCTTGTTCTGGCGACTTTAAATTGCTAGCTAACCCAGTCAGTACGCCGCAGATATGTTTTCGTTCAGTGTAACCTGCCGCTCAGTTGGTAGAGTGCTCGCTCCGTAAGTGGGAGGGCCGTGGGTTCGAACCCGACCGGGTCTGATCAAAGACTCGAAAGTGGCTAGTGACTGTTCTTTCGCTAAGCACTCAGCATTACAAATTGAAAGTCAAGGTTCTTTCGGGTGGGAACTTAAAATAAACGAGGTCCAGTGTCACGGGGGGCTTGGCACGATAAAGAACCCTGCTGTATAATGCCATGAGCGCAACGCACAATTTCTGCACCTTCGCTTATAGGTGGTGACGTCTCAATATAAATGAAATATTCTTGACAAGGGACGTTAAATGCCATTACTCAACTTACTGTAACCTGACGCCGGATGAACCATTTTATATTCTGTCCTGCCAGGCGAGGAAGCAATATCTAAAATTTTAAAGTTTTATATATGATCCGACCACGGTTCGAACCCACGACCTCTCACTCTCAAGAAGTTTTATCATTGAGTCACCGGAGCGGTCACACATTGACTGCGAACACTTTATTAAAGCAATAACAAAGACTTTTTTGGCCGCGTAGGACTTAAATTCAAACACAAATATACTAGTCCATGTTCAAATCACAATCTCAAAAGCAAAAATGTACATAAAATATGAGACAAAAAAAACCTTCACTGCTTTTAAAACAAGCAAATTATACATTCAGCAAGACTTTCACATTGCGCAATCCCATGGTCTTCAAACGTCTACATGTACGGTACTTGATATTTGGATATCGTCATCCCAAAACTTCTCTAGAGAAAATTGGCTTATATATCATTTATCCAGTCGCTCATATGGGAGGACTCTTACTTGAGCACCAAGTAACGTTTCCCGCTCTCAGGCCCAGATAATTCCAGTAACGTCTCCCGCTCTCAGGCCCAGATAATTCCAGTAACGTTTCCCGCTCTCAGGCCCAGATATTTCCAGTAACGTTTCCCGCTCTCAGGCCCAGATATTTCCAGTAACGTTTCCCGCTCTCAGGCCCAGATATTTCCAGTAACGTTTCCCGCTCTCAGGACCAGATAACTCCAGTAACGTTTTCCCGCTCTTTGAGCAGATGGTCTCGGTAACGTTCCCCTTCTCTCTGTCCGTGAGAATGACAGGAAGGCAAGAGTACTATGACGTCAATACCTACAGCAACTGTTGTTGCCTTGAATTTTTTTCTGTTCGCTTGCAGTTTTGCGTGTTGGTCAATTGACGGTTCGCCGGCCACGCCCTCAATGTTCCGACAAAGGCATTAGTTGCCGTGACGCTGCTTTGGTGTATTGATGGCGGCCAGTGTATGAACATTATAGGCATGACCCGCGATACGTCAATTTCACGAATATCATAAGAAATCATTAATTTAATATTGTCCTAGGAAAGACAGGTTTACTATTTATCTACTATTTTGTCAAACACATCCGCAAAAAAATAGATCTACACTCCGCGAAGCGCCGCGATCATTTTTCCCGCTCTCGGGAGATTTGAATGAATGGTGGGAAGATTATTCTATGACGTCATCACGTCTAGCAACCTCCGTTTCCTTGACATTTTCACGAAAATTGTTGATTTGTTCAGTTGCTTAATACTTTGTTAAGTTGTTATCTACCGAAGTCACATTGTAAAAAAAGTGCCTTTATTTACTGAGCTAAATAATTACTGAAAAAGGTAGGTTATTATAAAATGCAGTTTGAATAATTCATTTATTTGTCGCCGTTTTTTCCGAAAAATGCCAACACACAAAAATGTTCTCTCATGCGAACGACTTGCGACTTTAACATTTTTAGTACTATGTACATTAACAAGTAAAATATGTACACTAACAAGATTTCAATCAAAGTGATGCAGAATCAAGCCGGGTACCCAGTGTCATTGTGAAATTCAAAACAAATTCTAGAGACAGTTCGCTGAAACCCTTTTGCAAAAGTTGTTTTGGTTCCCCAAAAAGCTTCATTAACAAGACATGGTGAGGTATGTATATAGAGGTTGTCTGACTTCGGACCGCTTGTAAATATCCTATCGACTTGTCGACTTTATCCATTTTGCCGCAAAAACGCAATAGCTTGAAAAATGTCTATGGAAGCGTATTAAGGACACGAAAAAATACCTAATGCTGCCCGGGCAAAAATAATTTATTTATTAGTTACTTACTTGTCAATTCATTTTTCCAAACAGAATATTATAAAGAATTGCCCGGGCATAATAATCTTTTGTCTTCCGTATGCGTTTTCATAACTATACTCCGCGAAGCGCCGTGGGCATTTTCCCGCTCTCGGGAGATCTGAATGAATGACGGGAAGGTTATTGTTCTATGACGTCATCACGTCTAGCAACCTCTGTTTCCTTAACATTTTCACGAAAATTGTTGACTTGTTCAGCTGCTTTCTTCTTTGCTTAGAAGTCACATTGTAAAATAGGTGATCATATATTTGCTCAGCTAGTTAATTACTGGAGAAAGGTATGTATTTTTCAGTTTTTTAATGCATTGCAAAAATATCTGTCGCCTTTTTTTCCGAAAAAGGGAAAAATCAAAACTGAACTAATTTATGAGTTGGTCTTAATATCTGGAACTTTGGCAAACGGGAAAATTGCACCATCTCGTCAGCCACGTTAGCGCTTGACAGTCTTAAGTGCATTTATTTGTATTAATAAATATGATGATAATTTCAAGTAAAAACTGGCGTATCTCTCTCTTTTCTGCTTAAACTTCTATTGTGAATTTAAACACTGCAACAGCCATTAACATACATAATATATATATTATAAAGAAAAAATTTGAACATTTTACAAATAAAAATTGAGGTTTTCCCGCCAAAATATGTTTGCCGATTGATATTCAAAATTTAGTTTATTGTGTATTTCAGATTGGTAAGATGAAGTTGCCTGCTTTGTTAGAGCTGAGGACTTCTAACCAGTCACTGAATGCCTTTACGGGGACGTTAAATATAGGTAAGCAATGCCACTAATTTGTCAAAATAAAGCCCTGTAAAAAGTATGAGCGATTAAAAACTGGTATTCGTTCACGGTACAGATTGAAACGCAGTCTCAATGATTTTATTTTTGTTTTGATATTGTTTTTATTGTCCAAGAGTCACACTAAAGGACTTGCACCACGTATGAGTCTTTACATACACATTAAAAGATAGAAAGTTACAAACCGTGAACTTTGAATTAGCCAATCACACAGGTCTATCATTACCTATAGCTGGGTAACATAACCGTTATTAGAAAAACCAAGCTCGCCGTATGCCGGCCCAATTTGTCAGTTATATTTATTGGGGTTGGTAAAACTGGGCTTTGTACTACAACTTATAACACCATTTTGCAGTACGGACCAGTCACCGGGGTGGGCCAGCTCTCCAGGTTTTCCCGTGAGCTATAATGTTAAAGTTACTTCTGTCACAATTCTTTGAATATTGATACTTGAAAAAAAGCAAGTTATATTAAGTTTTCCATATGGTTCTTATATTTACAGGATCATTAGCTGATGGCAATGAAATTACTCTGTATGAGAGTACAGCTGATCCACAGAGTATCAACATAGAGGATTTCATAAGCCCGGATGGAGAACTTGATATCGAGGCTTTGATGGAGCTGGAAACAGAAGACCAAAGGTATATATACAATGGAATAATTTTTTGTAATGTCATATTTTCGTAGTTCTTTAAAAAGACCATTTCTTCGTGTGATAAATTCGTGAGTTGTAATATGTGCTATTCCATTCAATATTCTATTGACATGCGAGTTCGTGGGTCATGGTCTCCACCAAAACAAAAACTAGGACACTACAAAAAAATGCTTTCACAATACGTGGTTACCTTCTATGCCTTTTTATTTGTTAACGTTTGCTTTTGAATTTATTGTATACAAAGTTGGAGTATTTTGAAAATTTAGAATATATGCATTACCGGGGTATATCTTTTTATTGGCTGTGTTCTGTCTATAGACAATACATCAGTACCCTCAGTACTTTGATGAATTAATAAAAAAGGTCTAAAGCTGAACTTTCATTTATTGTTTTATGATTTTAGATCACTTGTTGTAAAATAAATTTCAAAATAATACTACGTCTCTAAGAGATCTTTAACATTATAAAAATCCATTTTAGATTTTTCATTTGGTGATTCAAACTTAAGAAAGCTCCGATCTGTAAGCCAACATTTTAGACCATTCAGTCATTTGAGGCTCAGGTAAAAGCAGACTACCTGTAGCTCTATGATTACTTCTAAATGTGATTGGTTGGTTGAATGTTGCTCAATGTTGCATCAACAATTTTACAGAAAACCCACACAAAACCACTAACATTGGGCAAGTTAACTGACCATACTAGGATATGTTCAAAGTGTCATTCGAACCCATGCAGTCAGGGGCATTCTGCCACTAAGGTCCCAACCTGATCATGGGATTTACTAGTAAGCATACTGGCCAACCTAGTCCATTGAAGTACAATGTATTTATGTTTTTTCTGTTCTGTTGCAGAATTATGGATCTGTTAACGACCTACTATTATGAGACATCAGAAGATATCGCAAACTTGGGCACAGAAATATCGCAGTTGACAAAACAGAAAAATTTATTGGAAGAGGAAGAAAAAGTATCAAACATTGAGAAGTTACAGAAAGAAGTTGAACTTATGAATATAGAAAAAGAGGTCTTGGGTTTGAGTCAACATACCTATCTTAAGAAGGCCTTAGCTACAACCATTGAGAATGTAGACAAGTTGAAAGAGCAGATTAATGAGCTTGGGACCGAACCCCTGATGGATATCGATTATCGTTTAACCAAACACATCATACATAATCTGTTACCTCCAATAGCAAGATATGGAAGCATGGATGATCTTGTTACTGATTATGGGGACCAATACCAAATAGTGAGGGGAGAGTGTGGCAAAGAATATTGCATTGATGACATGGGATCCAATTTTAATCGTAAAAGGTACATTAGAAATCAACTGATATCAGATGGGGAAATAATAGAAGGAATTTTATTGGAACCAGAATTACCTGGATTTATGGAACAAAGACGGATAATGCAAAATGGAGAGTATATGAAAAGAAAGTATAAATTTGTCCTTGATGAATCCATAGTGGACCACATAGATAATTCACGGGACTCGGATAGTGAATCAGAGGAGGATCAGGAAGTAGACGAGGATTTAGAAAATGGACATAAACCTGAAAACGGATCAGGAGATAAAGGGGATCAGAGTTTTGAAAATGGATCAGGTGATCATGCTCCAACAAAAAATGTACTTACAATATTTTGGGATCGTTGTGTTGACTAAGAGGACATATCATAGAGATAAAGAAGGGATATACAATGTACTTTATCAATATAGTGACATTTAAAGTTATAAATATTATTGAGTAAATTCAAGTCATAATTGAAAGAATATTTGGAAAAAAAATTAAAATAATCAATCATGTTCAATATTCATGATCCAAGTCAAAATGAAAATCGTGTCAGTAAAAGTAATTTTAATTTTTATGTTATATCTTGTTTTTGTTATTTAAAGGAAAAGAGGGTGTAATGGTGTTTAGAGTAGGGTATCAAGTTTCTGTATGGTCACGTTGGGTCAATAAGTAGGTCGCTTGGTTAAATCAGTGTTAAGTTTAGTCATGTTGTTTTATGCCCCTTCAAAACTCTCACTTATATCAAGGCAGTCAATTCAATGATGGTAGAGAAAACCAGAGTGCCTGAAAAAAAATCAACCATTGGCAAGTGAACTGACAACCTTTCTAACAGTAGGATCTGTCCCGAGTAGGATTTAACCCAAGATACCGGTGGTGACAGACATTGCTAGGTTTCCACAAATTTAAAATAATTAGTAGCCAAATTTTCAAAATTTGTGAAAATATAGTCCTTTTTAAAGTATTTTTCCACAAATTTGCTAAAATAGGTTACTTTTTGAAAGAATTCTTCAGAAATTAGTAGCCAATGGCGATTTTGGCTACCAGGAATGGAAACATAGCATTGTGATCTGCACTGTAGACCACTTGGCTACCAAGGCCTCAGTTATTGGTGTTTACTATTAACATATTTAATTTCTCATGTAGGGAGTAGGGAAAATCAAATGTCCCCATCTAACCAAACCCTACATGTAAATATTGAAAATGTCCTCATGTTGAAGTTAAAAGAACTATGTCCCCATCTAACCAAACCCTACATGTAAATATTGAAAATGTCCTCATGTTGAAGGTAAAAGAACTAACATATTTTTTATGAATCTCTCATGACCAAATGACGTAATATTATACAGTCCATCCTGCCTTAAAGACCACCTCCATATAAAGGCTATCTGTTTATAAAGGCCAGTAGATTTGTATCCCAATTGTTCTTTATTTATATGATTGACCCTGTATAATAAGGCCACCTGCCCATAAAGGCCATTTTACTGGTTCTCTTGGGTGGCCTTTATAGACAGGTTTTACTGTACATTTTTGTACTTTACTGATATTGCCTTTCTACTAGGAAGTCAATACATAAAACTTTAAAATTTGATATCTTGCGCTCGTTAAGTGGACTGAGTATCGACTGCTTGTGAGGTACTGACTATGACCTAGTACCTTAAGTCAACCAAGTATGTGCTAGCGTTAAGACCAAAAGATAATATTTTGAGATCGAATTTTGGAAAAATAAAGTTCTACTTCTTGTGTTATTCTAACCATGTCCTGGATGGCATAGTGATCTAATGGTTACAGTTAAAAGGAGGTTTTTATCTATATCCTAGTTGATCTCATGTTGAGATCCCAGTGTGAAAAGGTTTGTCATCTTACTTGCCACACAGGTAAACCTAAGTGAATTTCTTTGGCTACTCCAGTTTCCTCCACCATACCAGAAATGATTGTCTTGACACTGGCAAATCTTGACATAGGAGTACAAACACCATTACTCTACTTCACTCTTAACAGTAATTTTATGATTCAACCTATTTGTTACTTGGTTACAGACCTCAGTTGTGAATTGACACTCAAAATTAGCCTATTTTTAGTGCATTTGCAGAAACAACATGAATGTTTATAGTTTTTCAATTCATGAGAATTACAACAATATATATAGGGATGACGATTAGCAGGGGCCCAGTAGCCCTTGGCAACTAAAAATCAGTCTGGGTCCCTTAATGTTTACACATTTTAGCTATTTATTACTATTACAACTTCTTTTTTGAAGTGAGCTGGGTCCCTAACTCAAAATAGTTAAGCTTTGTCCCTGATAATTATTTCCATACTGCATTTATGATCCAAGTGCTAATTCTCACAATTTTGGTAAACATTTTGTTTCCATGGCATTCACACAAAAAATTGCATAATATTATCTCAAAATAGGTCATTTTCATAGAATAAGATGGTCAACAAACCTCGAACTACATACAATGGAACACAATTTTCCTGAATCCTTAAATATTCCACCAGGGTCTTGTTGGATTCATTTTTTCAGAAATTTGGGAAATGTGCCAACCATGCTAAAAGCACATGGCAATGTTTACACCCAAAATGTGGTCTTGCCATAGAAAGTGTATGGTGTGTCCTTATGCCAGAATTATAGTGCTATATTCAACCAATTCAGGTTCATTTTTTGCAAACGTAGGAATCTCTCACCTTGACAATATTGCAAAGTACTACCTATTAACACATTTAAATGAGCATGGTCCAAGGAAAGGCCTCTGGGTTTGCTTTATGCACTAATTTTGTCAGCTCCACATCCGGCCTTATCACGACTGAGGTCTTCTACCCTTACCCTGTCATATCAATCCCAAGGCTTTATTTTACCCTTAAGTTAAATTTGTAATGTCAAGCCCCTATGTCACAATCATTCCTGAACTAAGATTTTCCTTACCTGAAATCTGGCAAATCTGATGCTGTAACAATTAAAAAATGTTAATTTTTAAGAAATCCAAGAACTTACGGTAAGTTGTCATTTAGAAGATCACTTTAAGCTTATAATGTTTGTATTTATAGATTTGTCAAAACTGTTTATTCTTAATTTTAAACAAAATTTGCTAAATTTCAGTTAAGGAAAATGTTACTTAAGGAATGATTGTGAAACTGAAACCAGAAATAAAATAAAATAGCTACTTTGTAATGTTATGACTGTCATATTTTTAAAGAAAAATCTTTTCAAAATAAAAACACCCGTTTCAAATCAAAGTCCCTGTCATATACATTGTATAAAGGAAAAAGGACCATATATATTGTCATCCAATACTGCCCTAACCCACACATTATAATCAACATCACAATAAATATTTTTAGAGATCTGGATATGAGCTTCTTCCACCATATATGCAACATGATCTTTCTCATTACTCCCCTGTATGAGTAACTCGTACATTATTTTCTCAAAATGCAAATAAATTAAATTCCAAGGTGGTTTCCATGACAACTCCAAAACAGTCATTCCATTTTTACATTCCTGTCTTATATTACATATAAATGAAGCTGTTTTCCCTGGAGGAAGACTTTTTTGAGAGATCAATTTATTTTCAAGGGAGGTAACTCTATAGTCTTTAGATTTCCGGTAGAGATCATGCAATAAATTCACAACATCGGGAATGTCAATTATAGTGTCTTGATAAATATGATACAACCATGATGGATCTTCACAACACAAATGTTCTGGAACTTCTGTTTGACCCAGAATAGAAACTTGATCTTCTTCCTCTAAATGTTTTAAACCACCAAGCTCAGGAGACCAGTCTGGATGTCCAACAGAGTTGTCTTTCTTTGTATTTCCCCAGGATTGATACAAAATGTTCATTCCTGGGATGTTACACAGTGTTTTATAAGGTGTATATTTCTCCGGAATTACAGCATATGGAAATATTTCCAATAGGAAACTCCCTGCTGGTAAAAAAGCAGTCAAAATTAGCAACGAGCCATGAACCCCTATAATACCTGATGATCTTCTTAATAAAGAAATTATTTCTCTCAATGAATGGGTGTCTAAGCCAACAGCAAAAACTTTTACGTCCAGTTTACTGGCTAATGACATCATCAATTCCCCTTCGTTAAGTATTTGCCTATTTGTTTTTCTAGAAAACAAAAGTACATATTCTGTTTTCGGTACTTCTTCAGTGTCATTTCCACATTCAATGTCAAACTGATTAAATAAATAATTTACAGCACTTTTTATATGGAAGGATGATACTTGTGAATAATGTATGGGGCCCTGTGGTTTTAGAAATCCGTACTGATACCAGGTTGTACTTCTGGACAAACCTACATACACATTACTAAAACAAATCAAATCACTATTAACTTCAAAGTTTTTAATATACATTGGAGCATAGGATGACATAGACTCATACAAAAATTTAAATTCACCAGGATCCCATCCATCAATGAAAATAAGCTGAATATTAAACCTGGAGTTATTTCCCTTTTTGATGGCTAACATTTCCAAAGAATGGTAAAGTGGAAAGATGTCATCATGCAAGACATGCATTAAGTTATCGGACTTGAAGCGATTCATGATGTATCCTTTTTGAGTGACCCATTTTATTGTAAAATTTTGTGAAGCTTCAGGCGGTAAATTAGTTACCGTGAAATCATGACCAGTAAAATCTGTAACGGATGAAGAACTTATTTCAATTTTATTTTGATTAGTGGCATCTTTGTTAGTTCTGAAAAATACAAAATCATTCTCGTTTTTGTTATAACAAAGATTTTGATATCTGCAGATGCTGTCTTTCACCACACCAAAACACCACACAGAAGTCACAACATCCTTCAATACAATCTCTTTACCATTTTCATCGGGATTATCTCCCTTGCCATCTTTCTCAGCACGTTTGGCTTCTTGCGTGTGATGAAGTTCCCGTTTTAAATCATCATATTTCTTCCATAGGATGGCTAACACAGACAGCAGTATCACAAGTGATATATGATGAACCAAATACATCTCTTAAGTTTCAATAAGTTTTCTCTATTTTACATATTTACTATTCTGTGTCTTTAAAATATCATCCTGGAAGAGAGAAAATAGAATTACATAAATGACAATACTTTCATTCATCACTACCCTTTTAGTAAAATGAAAATTTTGGTGTTATGAATGAATTGAGTTGACTAATGGTGTTAACGTCCCAGTCAAGAATATTTCACTAATATCAAGATGTTGCCAGCTATAGGCAAAGGTGGAAGAAATTTTGCCTGTGTGATTCACTGATGGAGTTATACAGCAGGGTTTTTATCGTGCCATGCCTACCGTGACATGGGACTTCTTTTATTTAAGTTCCCATCTGAAAGAAACGTGACTCATTTTGTAATGCAGAGACAGTCACTACTCCACTTTCAAGCTTTAGGTCAGACCATGTCTGGGCTCGAACTCACGACCTCCCACTTACGAAGCGAGCACTCTACCAACTTACCTACCGCAGTGGTGGTGGTGTTATAAATGGATCTGACAAAATATAAAGGGAGGGTTATAAAGAAAAACTGTCTCTTCAAACAATCATTTTGAAAAGAGAAAATAAAATAAATGACGGTAACCTTGGTAGGGTAACAATTCTATTAGACCATACTGACTTAGTACATCACATTATAAATTGTAGAAAACTTATTGGATATGTACATGCACTCTATTTTGTATAGTTTCCGTCGGTCCTTAGCAAAGAGTATAGCACTGTTGACAGCAAGGTACTATTGTTTTTCCAGACGGGTACTTTACTTTTTGCACAACACCTTGGGAACAAGAATGCAATTTTGTAAACAAACATGGTGTCAAGATTCAGCAACGAGGATCCAGACAAATTCATTACGCACCAGGATGTACACTACACAATTGAAAATGCTTTATGTCTAAATGTCTGTCTGTAAATTTAAATGTTAATATGATATGCTGCTGGTAAAATCTGTCATATTGTAATGTATATTTTGGCTAGAATAAAAGTATATGGCTTCTCACTGACATTAAAATTGATAATGTCGGAGCTCTTTGTCTAGACGAGGATCCAGACAAATTCATTTCGCACCAGGATGTACACTACACAATTGAAAATGTTTTATGTCTAAATGTCTGTCTGTAAATTTAAATGTAAATATATGCTGCTGGTAAAATCTGTCATATTGTAATGTATATTTTGGCTAGAATAAAAGTATATGGCTTCTCACTGACATTAAAATTGATAATGTCGGAGCTCTTTGTCTAGACGAGGATCCAGACAAATTCATTTCAGACCAGGATGTACACTACACAATTGATAATGTCAGAGCTCTTTGTCTAGACAAACCAGTGTCATTTGGGTAAAAAAATGTAGTAAGAAATGAAATTTATAAATCATGGGATTAGATAAGTGGCTAATGTAGCATGCTGCAATATTCAATTAATGTGTTGCAATTAAACAAATGGAAAAAAAACTATACAGATATCAAAGCTTGTATGAAGAAATCAGAAGTATAAGAAGAGCATCACTAGATGTAGCACAAGCCACACAACTCTGAAAAAATTAGTTATTTACAGAGTTACATCCTCTTCTGGCACACTCAATATCATATCCTGGTTATCATGTATACCAAGTTTAGTAAAAATATCTTCAACAGTGTTAGAGCAGTAGGCCAGACACCTATTAAAGATGGGCAGACAATGCCTTACCATAATATGTTCCGTTTCTAGAAAGGGGGCATATAAAAACAAACAGTAGAATGGTAGACTTGAGATTAAGGATATTTACAATGTATATATTGTCATGATTCATGTTGAACTTGTGATCATACAAGTCACTTCCTACCAAGACCTCTAATATCTATGGGGTTTGCCAGTGTATCACGTAATACCCCCATAACATTTCTGCTGAGCATTATTTCCATTTGAGATGGTTTTAGTTCATGTGTTTCCCATAAAAATGACCTTATTCTGGGAAATCTTGACATAAACCTTGTCCAAAATGTTCCGCACAAACGTAAAAGGGTATTAGTCAGATCGTGCGACTCTGGCAAACCCCATCAGTTGGCAGAACCACAACTGCTCTCTTGTTGAGCTAGCACCTAAAAGTACTCAATGTTCTCTGGTACTAATTTAAGCAGATACGATCTGAAATGCACAAATGACTGCCAAGAAGGCAAAACAGAATCATAAGCTGCAGCTGGTGCTAAAAAACAATGGGAAATGGGGGAGGGGGGGGGGTGGTGGTGGTGAAATTATGAGGTTGCCCTCAGGAAAAGTAAACCAAGACAATTTGGATGTAGAACACTTGGATATTATAGAACATTGTCTTATATATGCCTACCCAGTGATGTTTAGAGACAGGCGACCAGAGAGAAATAAAATCTTAAATATCCAGAAGAAGCTGTGGCAAAATTTTCTCAAAATGTTCAACTGTAACTTCATTGACCATGTCAGTCTTTGCTTCTTTAGCAGCACGCATGGCTGCTTCGTCAATAAATACTTTGATAAGTTCTGACATTAAAACTACTGCATCTGCACTTAATTTGGTCTTATCGTCTTTGAAAAACTGCTGTAAAATGGCTTGAATTGTTTTTTGTTTGAAAACTGCGCCTTGTGAAGGATCCGCCATTTTGTTTCTTTTGTAAGTTCTTAATTTTCTGAAGCGCACCTGTTCGTGTACGACACCGATAAAGGTGGATGATGTGATGATGATGATGATGATGATGATGATGATGATGATGATGATGATGATGATGATGATGATGATGATGATGTTGATGATGATGATTATTATTGAAGATGATGATAATGATGATGAAGAAAAAGATGATGATGACGACGATGATGATGATATATCTCAGTTTCAATTTAAAATATTTTGAGACATTTTATTAAAATTATTTAAAATAAAATACATGTACATGAAGATATGCACATTATTTTACATATAAAGATAATTTATATTTTCATAAATTCAAATTTTATTGTTATAAATAAAAATATAACTTTTTTTGAAAATTAACAAACTGAAACAATATGAAGAAAAAAATACAGCTAAAAGGTCCCTAGACGTTAGTTCCAAAGACTCTCTAGCAGACAATGTACACTAGTTTTTCACTTTTAGTTTATAGATATGCATATAGAGAGATATCAAGTTCAGAAAAGCTTCATTTATTTAAAAAAGAATTTTATGGTAATCGTCACGTAATGATCAACTTGCAGGGCTAGTGGGCGTCTAGTAGTTGGCTTATAATGAAACTTCACTTAGATGTATTGAAATTTTCATAGTAACCGGCTAGATGAACAGCTTTACTAAACACAAGATATGGCAATCAGGCTATTTTGTTTAATATAATATAAGCTTCAAAGCGCATACTAATTGCCAATTTTCACAATCATGTACTTTGCTAACGAGGGGTAGGGTTAAAAGAGAGAGAAGAGACTGTCAGCTTTAGACACCAGAGGCCGCGCATTGTACGGGGTTTTCAAATCCTTTAAAACCAAGGCGCCTAACCACACACAGACTCGACGTGCGACATTGGACGTAAAATCTGAGTTAGTCGTCATAGAGGTCTAGTACAAGGCAGAAAGAAACGTGTTAATTATAACTCAAGAACCACCATGATGGTGCACTTGCTTGAGACAGAGACATAATACAGTTAAACTTGCCTTAAAGGTCACCTCTATATAGGAGCCATCTATTTTTAAAGGCCACTTTTATAAGCTCCCTTGGTTGGCCTTTATAGGCACGATTGATTGTATGTCTCCGCATGAGATTATTTGAACTCATGATGAATAGCTGATGTGACGTGAAACAATATGCAAAAACCCTGGGAATATTGATCCAATACACTCCAATTCTCTATGCAATATTGCATGTAAACAATAAAATACATTTGATTAAATAAACGCAACGAACACGCGGTTTTAAATAAATCAATGCTGTCACTTCTCATCAATAAACGTACGCATTCACTGATAAATCAAATGCGATGAACTTGTGATTTTAATTTAATTAATGTTGTCACTCCCCATATTAATAGATGCATCACCTCCTGAGAAATAATAGTTATATAATGGCATCAATAAATCAATAATGGTATGTCCCTCACCAAGGTCAGGGCGAAATGTACACGCTGGCTCGATAACTTGACTTTTTATTTTTACAATAAATAAATAAATAAATAAATAAATAAATAAATAAATAAATAAATCGAGAAGACACAAAGTTACAGAACTCATGCATCCATAAAATTGGCCGAAATCACGACATACATTCATAACAAAACATCGAACTGAAATATTTCCTGTATAATTTTTGCGATTTTTTCAAATTCATGGAAAGATTTAATTTTGTGGATAAAAAATCTTTTCTTTGCCAAATTCCATTTTTATGCACACTTAACCCTTTGTAATGCACAACTCATAGAGCGAAAAAAAAAAAAAATTTTAAAATTATTTTTCCATAACTTATAAAGTCTCGGAAACAAAAATATATTATTTTAGTAAAATTCTAATCAGGTTTTGCAAAATTTATAACATGAAAAAAATCTGAGTAAAATTACAATTTTTGTACTACTTAAAAAGTCATTTCTTTATTGAAAATTTCTAATTTTTCCACAACTCATTAAATCTTTTCTTAGTAAAATTCCATTTTTGTGGAATTTATACCTTTAAATAAATGAAAATCAATTAGATGAAAAAAATGATATTGACATAAATCTGTATACGTTGACGTAGGCAAACAACATTGACTTGTCCGCTTGACCTTTCGTATAGTAGGACAAACTCGATAAACGGGTAGTGTAAGATTTGCAGTAAATATATACATATAAAAACAATGCGTATTCCCCAATTATGTAGACGAAATAAACGCATGTGTTTCCATTCTCAAATGAACTGGTCCGTAATAAATATGAAAATGAAAGGTCAAGCAGACAGGTCAATATTGTTTGCCTATACTTAGATTGGACCTCAAGTGTGTTCGGATCAATACTCGTATGGAGCGATACCGTAAGAGTAAAACTGCTATTGTCATTTGGATTGCAAGTATAAGATGTGCTGTAGTGTTTCTCCGTCTATGGTTAACTTCCAAAGGTTGTGTTAGCGATTGGATTACCAAAGAAATATCATGGCTACCGAAGCTAAAACTGAGGAGGCACCTGTCGCAGCTGAGCCCGTTAAAGAAGTCAGGAATGTGATTTTGACAGGGTTTGGTGGAATCAAAACCGTGAAAACGCAACTGAAGCCACAGGTTTCGGCTAAAGAAGGCGAAGTCGTCATTCGAGTAAAAGCATGGTAAACGCTGATTTATTTATTTATTGATTTCGATGCAGTTCCATTGATACGTGTACCATATTGTAACGTTTTTCATTGTTATTTCGCTGTAATTTTCAATATAAATCAGAAATCATATTAGATAATGATGAAATGATTTACGAGATTTATTTTGTCAGATTTTTAAACTGAAGGGAAAATGCCAGATTTTATTTACAAATATATCTACATAAATTAAGATACCAAGGATAGGCTTGTCAATGTTGAAAGGACAGTTTCCTACTGTCCTTTGTTTATCATAAACTGACCGTCAAAATTATTAATATTTTATTGTTTTAGATTTGTAATTAATAAATTTACTATTTAATCAGAAAATTGATTTTTTTTGCATATTTAATGATGCTAATACGGGTTTTATATTAGTTATCACAATCACCTTGAGAAAAACATATGAAAATGGAAAATATTATTGATTTGGTTGTTGACCAGTTGTCGTGTAGTGGGATATGCGTGACAAACAAGATGTCATTTTGTGATGTCATCTGTCCTCTAAGTAACAATATTGTAGCATGAATGTCATCTAAAGTGACATTTGAATGTGGGTGGCATTTGATTTCAGGGCTAATCAGTTGTATTGTAGTATATGCGTGACAAACAAGATGTCATTTTGTGATGTCATCTGTCCTCTAAAGTAACAATATTGTAGCATGGATGTCATCTAAAGTGACATTTATTGTGGATGGTATTTGATTTCAGGCCGATCAGTTGTATTGCGGTATATACGTGACTAACAAGATGTCATTTTATACTGTCATCTATCCTCTAAAGTAACAATATTGTAGCACGAATGTCATCTAAAGTGACATTTTAATGTTGGGCGGCATTTGATTTCAGGGCTGATCAGTTGTATTGTAGTATATACGTGACTAACAAGATGTCATTTTATACTGTCATCTATTCTTTAAAGTAACAATATTGTAGTATGGTCTTCATCTTAAATGACAATGTAATGCCGGTGTCACAATATTCTGATTTGGCTGTTTACTAGTCGTCGTGTAGTGGGGTATACGTGACAAACACGATGTCATTTTGTAACAATATTGTAACATGAAAATAATCTTAAATGACATTGTATAATGTGGGTGTCACTTTAAAACGACCATAGCAGTTTGTAGATCCGTGTTGTGGAATATATGTGGCAAACAAGATGTCATTTTGAAATGACTGTTCTTTCGCCAAGCACTCGGCATTACGAAATGAAAGTCACGGTTCTTTCGGATGGGAACTTAAAATAAACGAGGTCCCGTGTCACGGTGGGCTTGGCACGCTAAAGAACCCTGCTGTATAATGCCATCAGCGCAACGCACAGGCACATTTTCTGCACCTTCGCCTATAGCTGGCGACGTCTCGATATAAGTGAAATATTCTTGACTGGGACGTTAAACACCATTACTAACTCACTCACTCACTCACTCACTTATCTAAAATGACATTGTAATGCGGGTGTCATTTAAAGAAGGCAAAATCAATTGCTAAGATAAAGGTAACATCCGGGTTTCGTGTCGTGTTGTGTGATATACATGACGCAACGAGATGTCACCTGTAATGTCATCTGTCATCTATAGTAACGGTATTATATAAAATTGTCATCTAAAATGACAGTATAATGCGGATGTCATGTAAAATATCAATATCAATTGGTCAGTTGACAAGTTGATCCGGCTTTGGTGTCGTGCCTTATGTAAAACTTGTGATTTTGCAATTGTATTGTCATATATGTCATCTTAGGTAACAATATTGTAGTATAAAATCATCAAAATGACATGGTAATGTGCGAGTTCATTTAAAATGATATAATTTCGCCAGTTGAGGGTATATCCTAGTTCCGAGTCGTTCCTTACATTATCATGGCATTCCTTCTGCAAAAATGACTGCTATCGTAATGTTATTTTCAAATGATAATATTACAGTCGGGTGCCAGTTTAACCGAGTCTTTTTGATTCATTGACGTAGTTGCTCTTGACATATGGTATTCGGAAAAAGATTATGTGTGTTAAAACATACATCATTTTCCCCCTAATACCATATGTCAAGTGTCAAATTTTAAACTATCGACTTAATTTTAATTACATTGTTTTATTTTTGCAAATGGACAATATTGATTTGCCAATTGGCGATTAGAGTAGATTAGAAAGGTCACGAAAAAGATTTTATTCTGAAAAAGGGATATTTGTAATGTCATCTTTTAAGTTTTATTGTAAATGCCATACATCGTTTTATTTTGAGATGAGATTTTAAAATATCATTGTTTCAGTGTAAAAATGATCTTGAGCTATTTGAGTGTCTAAGAAATCTTTGAGGGAAGTTTACAATAAAATCTCCGATGACGCGTATAAAATAGTTTAAATTTAGTGTTGTAATGTTTCAGTTTCATTACATTTTTATTTTACAGTGGGTTGAACTTTGTCGATCTGATGGTGAGGCAGGGAGTTATAGACAACCCACCTAAAACCCCCGTAACCATGGGGTTCGAGTGCTGTGGACAGGTGGAGGAACTTGGTGAAAACACCACTGGATTCCAAGTAAGTTCTATAATATTTATTGCTGAATTCAGGAAATGACATGTATGATTAAGATATAATCAGTGTTTAGTCATCGTTTACAACACCGAATGTGACATTCTGAACACCCTATGTGGCATCCTGTACATATACTTAACTATAGTCAAACTATTACTGCCATCACCATCACCACACCACCACCAAAGTTATCAAGAACAACAAAAATATGAAAGAAGAAAATGCAAGACAAAGTATAATGCCAACATTATGTCCAGAGATGTGGGATGTGGTGAAATTCTTATAGGGGGACTCAAACAACCAGTTGTCCCTTCAAGCCCTTAAAAAGTGATATAAAGGTTGCAAATTGTCTTGCCGAAGGTTTGTTTCCTGGTACCTTGATTGCCTCCACTACTGAACTGAACTGCCTCGATATAAGTTAATGAATTTTGACTGGGGCGTTAAAAAACTACCACACTCCACTTCCTCAGTCACGAACTGTACACAAAAGAGGACATTATTAACAAGATAACAATATTGTTTGTGATGTGATGTTATGTTGGTAACATCTGTCCATCCCAGACAAGACACGAGTCTAGCGAGCATTTATATCCTAGTATTAATCCTATTTGTAAATAACAATATTCTCTCATGGCCACCTATTTGTTTACTGCGAAATCAATCGGCTTAATCTGACGATAATTTGATGAATACCGTGATATCAATATCGTTCATTTTTGTAGTGTCCACATTTTTGTCGTTTTCTTGGATATCACGGAACCACAAATTCATATGTCATCGAAATAGTATACAATACAAACTTCCACTAAACGTTAACCAAAAAAACACGAATTTATCAATCTACGAATTTTTTTAGATCCACAAAAATTGGACACGCATAAAACGCATATTGATCACAGACAAGACACGAGTCCAGCGAGGATTTATATGTATTAATCCTATTTGTAAATAACAACATTCTCTCATGGTCATCCCTTCAGTTACTGTGAAATCAATCGGTTTAAATTTCAAAAATCTGATATATATTTGAATGTGTCCATTGGGGGGGGGGTGTTAGCCAGTCTTGTTGAACAGTAGTAAAGGTCAGCACCCAAGAACATAAAACAATAAAAGTTAGTGATAAAAAACTGAACAGGACAAGCCCATATTTAGATTTTAGACCATTAATAATAAAATTCCCGACGTGGTGTGCCCATGGTACTATCAGGTTGCCCTTAACGATACCAATTAATATACATTCTGTGGTTTATTTATACGCGCTTTTAAAATAACAAATTACCAAACAATTAACTAACAACCGTGCCATGAATATGTTATCCATAAAAATAAAAATATTTTTGTCTAGAATTCACTCTTTAATAAATTTTCTTATACGTAATGTTGTGCTGCTATCAATGTGTTTCATCCATAGGATATTGCTTGAATTTTATCGGTTTGAGCAGCCTAGCTACAAAACACACTGCTCTTCCACCATCTTGATCCTCCTCCTCCTCCTCCTCCTCCTCATCATCATCATCATCATCATCATCATCATCATCATCCTCCTCTTTTTCTTCTTCTTCTTCTTGAATGCCTCGCAATATCATGATCATATTCGCACTAGCCGACGACAAAAACAACAATTTTATGTTTTGTAAGCATTGTAAGTTGTTTTAAATGAACATTCTAGACTTTGCCGGAGTCTGTCTGAAAGTAGTCAGGTTTGGAATGCTGACTATTCATACTGTAATGGGAAACTGTTCCATAAGCGTATGGTGCTCAAGAAGAAGAGGAAATGTGTCGCCGTTATTTATTTCCCGATGAACGATTTCGCAACATTTCACATGCTTTGGTTTTTGATTTAGCTTGACTTATGGCCATGAAAAGAACTGAACTCATGTTCTAGTAATAACATAGGCGTAGGAGGGTTTTTAATATTGGGGGGGGGGGGGGGCAAACCGAAGCTATGTCTTATGTCGTGCCGCAGGTACGACCTCGTGCCTATGGCACGAGGCGGGGAGAGTATGAGAGGGGTGCTAAACCCCTCGCATAGGTGGGGGTCCGGGGGGCCTCCCCCTGAAAATTTTCAAAACTAAGTCCTGTCTAGACGCATTCCCAATGTATTGTGCATCGTTTTGATAGGTTTAAGATACTGTGATATCACGGCAAGATTATATAAAATAACCGTATGACACACGTTTCATAATCACCCTCTCACCGGAGATGGATATCAGAGGCTGATCCAGAATTTTAGAAAGGGGGCGTATAATGCGAGATTTGAAGGCTCGAACCTTCTAGGGGGGTTCGGGGGCATGCTCCCCCGGAAAATTTTGAAAAAGTGGCGCAAAAATCCTGCATTCTGGTGCAATCTGAGCTAAACAATATGTACTTATTAGCGACATAAAGGGTGGTGCGTATTCCCCCTACGCACCCCGCTGAATCCGCCACTGGATATGGGGTACCCCGGAAAATTTTGACGCCCTTTTACAAGTATAATGATGAAATTGATAATTGATTGGTTACCAGATGGACATTTCCTGTTAAAGCTCTTGTTTTTTTTTTGTTTTTTTTTTCTTTCTTTTTTTTAGCATGATACAAAATTTCACACAAATATATTGCGGGGGCCTGGCCCCCGCTGGCCCCCCTGCTCCTACGCCTATGAATAATGCCTTCGTTATCTAACTACTAGTACTTGTGAATGGTTTTATAGACATTTCAATAATGACATTACTGTAGTATTGATCTTGAAACCGTAAGGTCACCAGTACTATTGAAACCCTAATCAATTATTTCGATTTGCTAGGAATATATCGATGATGTGCTTGTGTTTTCCTATTCGCATCTTAATTAGAAAATTAAATACGGATGTGTCTAGCAAGTATATTTCCTTTCATACAACTTTTGTAACCATGCTTACCGTTCAAAGGGTGAGACTCCAGTTGAGATCTCAACTTTTTAATCTGCGTATTCACAAGGGGTTTTTGATGACGATTTTAAAATCTTTCTTGGGAGGACCAATATGTACGTAACTAGTACTGTTTCAAAATGCAACCTTTACCAATTAAAAAAGAAGACCGTCAAATGGAAAAATTTGAAAATTAAAATTGAAACCGAAACTCGGGTATCAGTAAATAAAATTTTTACGTCATGTATTATTAAAAGGTGTATAAAACAACCTTTCTAGAGACATACATACATTTTAACTTCGAAAAGTAACAAAACCTGACTTACATGTGAGTTCCCATTACCATCCTATATAATGAATAAGGACTTTTCGCGTTTGAGTGATTTCGGAAATAGTATCTCTTATGATATTTTTCATAAAGCACCTTTGATAATTGTTAATGATAAATTCTAACATGATTCGTCTTTTCCTTCACAATTAACACGAAGAAAGCAAGCCCTTTCATTGGTAAATATTGATTATTTCTTAAATAATATCGAGTTTAGTTTGCCCTTTTTATGATATTTGATGTTGAGGTTACATCTTAATCAGAAATTCTCCATAGAACTCAATTACGATGGAAACCATTCTTGAATAGATGGAAGTGTTACTTTTTCTGATCAACTGATTGGCGCTACTTACAATCTCTCAATTATCCAATTAACATCTTAACAGGGGATTGAATCCTTACAGACAAGATTTGTTAATAGATGTTAATGTTGAAAGAATACTGAGTTATATTGACGACAACATTGATTTTCTGTCACATCCAGTGAATTTGTAATCTATTAATAGATTTAGACGAAAACAATTTGTGACTTAGTAAAACCATTTACGTAATAATAGCCACTGCAACCAAGGAAAATACAGAATAAACTTTTATGAAAGAAACGGACAAACAAGACAAGAAAAGATGGACCATAGATGAAATAATATATTGTTTTTAAGGCAGTATGTTGATGATATGATGATCTTTTCATTGGACAAGTACTATTTTGTGCGGTACAGCAAGAATTTTGTATGAAGTTTTGCCTTTCCACTGTACGACTTTAACAAAGTTTAAACATATTTTGCACTGATTTAATCACAATCCCCAAAACAAAGTTAAACTTTTAAGACTGGAACATTAAGTTAAACAAGTGGACATCCACCAGGACCGACTCTTTAGAAAAATAAACACCGGCAACGTGTGACACAAATTGAATTTTAATTACCAATTTTACACTCTCATTTTCAAACTTATCTTTCAGTCTTTCAATTTCTAAACCATGAAAATTATGAATGCGCAACGTTTTTTTTATAGTTTTGAGAAATTTGCAAAATCTTACTTTTCAAAAAGCATCTAAGTGGGAAAATTAAATCCTTACAGAATTAGCAGTTCAACCAAGATTTGTAAATGGAATTTAATTTTGAAAGAACACTGAGTTTTACTGAATGATTTTGTCTCATATTGTGCATTTCTAATTTGGTAACATTTTAAATAAGAACAGCAGATTTCCTAAACATCCTAACATTTTAAATAAGAACAGCAGATTTCCTAAACATCCTCTTCAGAACATAGCTAATTTGATGAATTAATTCATTATCAATGCCATAAAAAGTTTTGTGGTCGTCATCAAAATATTGTTGATGATTATAATGCGTCTGTATCTAAAATTATAATCATGAATATATTTGACACATAGCCTTCCATCGTTTGTTCTCAATTTTGATTTTGACACGTGGCGGGATAGAAGATGCTTACATTTCCGGAGCAACCGGACCCACTTTCCTTTTGGAAATTTGCGTGTTTAAATTAAGTTACCAGTTGTTTCTGGGATTGTGATTAGGACATAGACCGGTATGTTTGATTATATGTTAAGCTAGAGCAGCCATTTGCTAGAAACAAATATCAATATAACTTTTGTTTATGGGCGATTAAATCTTGAACTTTTTTTCAAGAATTATTTATCATGCTATCCAACTGATAAATGACCCAACTACTTATCTTATGCATGTATTCCACAATACAATTCAATGATTATTCTGTTTGCATGGCTAATGCATATAACCGTTATCCAACTTGTTATGAATGATTTCTTAATAAGAATTCTCAAAGCGATCTTACAGCGATTGTCGTTCATTCACGATTTAGTAGCCATGGTTACGACAGAATGGAAATCAGCATATTTATTATTAGTTTGTGATCTTGTTTTGAGCGTTTTGGTTTTCTACTTGAATTGGTTTGAGACTACAAATTATACATTAAAGCATTAGGTATAAAGAGTTTTGATAATTTTAGTAACAACTACCAATTATTTTTATTAATTTTAATATCAAGAAGAACATTCATAAATGTTGTAATGTGTACATTTCCTTATAAAAGACCTTGCGGAACGTATAAGCATGTTAATAAGGCGACTTATACTTTTAAGTACCAACATATAAATAAAAAACAAACATACTAATCCATGTCCGAATCACAATCCAGAAGCAAAGTAAAAACTTTGGAACTGATAAGTTAGGCTAGACATGTGAACTTCCATCGGGGAAGTTAGGCCGCGTGCTCCTGAAGAGTAAGACATTCTGTTTAGCTAGCTACACCCTCCACGCGTGTAATCAAAATTGTGTGAAAGGAACATAGAACTATGGAACGTCAAATATATCCAGAGCAACCCTGGACAGATACATCAAATTTATCAACAACACTGTGATGGCGGCCATAAAACTTTTTGAGGGCCTTGATTAGCCTAGGCTTGCAATATCCCTGAGTCAACATTTTATTTGCAAGCAGCCAGTTTTTTTTTAAAATAAAAAGTAATTTAGTATCAGGCAGATCATAATGTCTAGTTTCTTGTAAAAGACTTTGTGGAACTTATTAGCATCTTTACTCAATCTATACATTTTAGTAACACATATCAAATATTTATTTATTTTAGTAAAAAAAAAAAAAAACAAACCATCAAATAGGTTTTAGTATGAAGAACATTCATAAATATAATGATGCGTGCGTTTTCGTATCAGAGGCCTTGCTTAACTTACAACTTATTAACATCTTAATAAGGTGATTGATACATACATATTATAAACACAGTGTGTATGTACAACACTCAGTATCAGGTCGAGTCCTTTTTTCGTAGCCGTATCACTACGACTCGCGCTTGCGCGACGAGTAGTGATACAGCTACGAAAAAAGGACGAGACCTGATACGAAGGGTTGTACATACACACTGTGTATATGATATTTTATCTAACATTACCAATTAGGTTATTTTAAATAATGAAAAAAAACAATACTTTATGTGAAAAAATTACATTTTACCACAGAAAACCACTGAACTATGTTATGACCGACAAATCCAAGACTCCCTGATGACGTGCACGTGCGCTTTACCGCCAATGTTGTATTACCACATTGTGGTGATACAAGAATCTGTATCATACGTGTTCGATAAAACTTGTATTTCGTCAAATCAGATAGAAAAACTAGTCTAATGTTAGATGAATTGTAGAACCAAGAATAAAATATTTATTGATTTTAATAACAAATATCAAGTATATGTTTTAATTTCATCATCAATATCAATATCAGTTAAGGCTCGCAACTTATTATCATCTTAATAAGGCGATATATACATTTTAGTAGCAGGTATCAAATATTTATTTATTGTAACACCAATAAGACCGTTCATAAATGTAATAATGTGTACGTTTTCTTATAAAAAACCCTTGCGGAACTTATCAGAATCCTAATTAGGCGATTAATACATTTTAATGCCAAGTATAAAATTTTATTAAATTCAATAACAAGTATTAAGTATATTTATTAATTTTAGTATCAAGAGGATCATTCATAAATGTGTTAAATTTACGTCTTCTTAGACTTTTGCGGAGAATTATAAATGCCTATATTTTCTTCCTCGTGGAGCTTAAAAACTCTCATCACTTATTAGCATCTTAATAAGGCGATTTAATCCTTACAGAAATAGCCATTCAAACTAGATTTGTTAATAGTGATTAATGCTGAAAGAACACCTCGTTACAATGGCGGTTGGATTGATTTTATGTCAAACCTAGTGAATTTTTAATCTTATTATTCTAGATATTTCTGTATCCTCTATAGATAGAGTGGACATTTGATGACGTGGCAATGGGATTATACGAGGCAAACATGAAAAATTAGATGAAATCATTAATTATAGGATTTAATTTAGTTCATATAGGTTATATCGTTTCGTGTACTTTAATGATATGACTATAGTTTCTGTGTAACAATTACTCTCTTGTACTTTTGATAGGCTGATATATTTTAATTAAGGGTACCATTGGTTGTAATAAAGCTCAAAATACACATTTAATGCCCTAGATAATTCTTAATCCTCTCCAACAAGCCGGAATTTAATACAGAATCCGCTGTTGGCGGCGTGGCAATTCGCGTCATGTATCAAGTGTGAAATAATAAATGAACTAGTTGTTCAAAAACTTGACTTTATGCATCGTGTTAATTTTATGTGGAACCTTGTATTTTCTACGTCCTCTCCAGAAGATAACAGTAATATTAAATTGACTTCTCTTGGTCATTCTAAAATAAATAATAGTACCAATAAAATAGATGTCAAAAGACAAATGTAAAAATTAAAACCAATTATTTGTAGTTATCAAAAACAAACAATTAAAACCAATTATTTGTAGTTATTAAAAACAAACATATTATCCATTTCCAAAGCAAAGCAAAGCAAAAACTTTGAAACTGACAAACTGGGTTAAACACTTGATCTTCCACAAAGAAGTGATGTGTTCTGGAAGGGTAAGCGCCTTCTTATAGCTAAGTACATCATCTACGTATGAAATTAGAATGAACGGAAATGCAACTTTGGGACGAAAATATGTCAAGAATAATTTTGGATACATCTACATCATGCTTATCAACAATATTGCGATGATGACCATTAAACTTTTTGAAGGTCTTGATATGCCTAGACTGCAATATCTCTCAGTCAACCATTTATGTGAAACAGCTTGCTTTGTTGTTTAAAGTTCTCGTAGTGAGAAAAAGCTATACTATTGCATAGTAACCTTGAAACACTTACGCTATAAACAGGATATATGATCATCGTATCGATTATAATAATGAATGTGTCCTACGTTTTAGATACTGATATGCTTCAAGGACATTTATGGTTGTAATAAAACTCAATGTACACCTTTGTTTGTTGCTAATTAATCACCGTATTTTAGAACGTTTTAGAACAATGAACGTGTCCTACGTTTTAGATGCTGATATGCTTCAAGGACATTTATGGTTGTAATAAAACTCAATGTACACCTTTGTTTGTTGCTAATTAATCACCGTATTTTAGAACGTTTTAGAACAATGAACGTGTCCTACATTTTAGATACTGATATGCTTCAAGGACATTTATGGTTGCAATAAAGGTCAATGCACACCTTTATTTGTTGCTAATTAATCACTGTGTTTTAGATGCAAAGACGTGGTACATCTGACATAAAACCACAAGTCCATGAATACTTATTTATAGTCAACTGATAAAACAGATATATGTAATAGTTAATCCTCTCGGACTCAGGCGGCAATATATACTAGTACTCATTGGCGATTTAATAAAGGTCATGCGATAAATATGAAATATTTGATGTATGGTTTAATTAATTACTGAGTTTTATGCAGTGAATTTCTAACCTTTTGAAGACAGAGCGTTTTCTATATAATCTCCAAAATACATGTATACCTTTGCTTGTAAATACTTTTTTATCTTGTATAAATTATAAAGATTCTTTATCCTCTCCAACATGGAGGACTTTATCCTCGCCCACACAGGGAGGAGACACGTATCAAATATAAAAAATAAATAATAAAAACATTTGAATTTTGTTGTTTTAACTTTAAATACATACGTAACAAAACAATTTTTATTTCTTTTTTTAATTCTTTTTTTATTTTAATAGTTAGTATACCAGGACTATTTGTACAATGCATGAATTAGTAAACTCTAACAAAAATGTTGTTTCATTATAACAGATTCCTTTTTCAAAATTGTAAAATAAAGTTTATTTTTCATTTTAAAATTTCAGGTTGGAGACCGTGTTATGGTAAACTCCCAACAAAAATGTTGTTTCATTATAACAGATTCTTTCTCAAAATTGTAAAAATAAAGTTTATTTTTCATTGTAAAATTTCAGGTTGGAGATCGTGTTGTGGTAAACTCCCAACAAAAATGTTGTTTCATTATAACAGATTCTTTCTCAAAATTGTAAAAATAAAGTTTATTTTCCATTGTAAAATTTCAGGTTGGAGATCGTGTTGTGGTAAACTCCCAACAAAAATGATGTTTCATTATAACAGATTCCTTTTCAAAATTGTAAAATAAATTTAAAATTTTTCATTTTGAAATTCAGGTTGCAGATCGTGTTATGGTAAACTCCCAACAAAAATGTTGTTTCATTATAACAGATTCTTTCTCAAAATTGTAAAAATAAAGTTTATTTTTCATTTTAAAATTTCAGGTTGGAGACCGTGTTATGGTAAACTCCCAACAAAAATGTTGTTTCATTATAACAGATTCTTTCTCAAAATTGTAAAAATAAAATTATTTTTTTTATTGTAAAATTTCAGGTTGGAGATCGTGTTGTGGTAAACTCCCAACAAAAATGTTGTTTCACTATAACAGATTCTTTCTCAAAATTGTAAAAATAAAATTTATTTTTTTTATTGTAAAATTTCAGGTTG
This sequence comes from Anadara kagoshimensis, assembly GCA_021292105.1. Taxonomy (NCBI): domain Eukaryota; kingdom Metazoa; phylum Mollusca; class Bivalvia; order Arcoida; family Arcidae; genus Anadara; species Anadara kagoshimensis. The sequence continues at coordinate 25,183,683 of CM037875.1, read as the reverse complement.
GAGATCGTGTTATGGTAAACTCCCAACAAAAATGTTGTTTCATTATAACAGATTCTTTCTCAAAATTGTAAAAATAAAATTTATTTTTTTATTGTAAAATTTCAGGTTGGAGATCGTGTTATGGTAAACTCCCAACAAAAATGTTGTTTCATTATAACAGATTCTTTCTCAAAATTGTAAAAATAAAGTTTATTTTTCATTTTAAAATTTCAGGTTGGAGATCGTGTTATGGTAAACTCCCAACAAAAATGTTGTTTCATTATAGCAGATGCCATTTCAAAATTGTAAAAAAAAATTAAGTTTAAATTTTTCATTCTAAAATTTCAGGTTGGAGACCGTGTTATGGTAAACTCCCAACAAAAATGATGTTTCATTATAACAGATTCTTTCTCAAAATCGTAATAGAAAATTAATTTTTCATTTTAAAATTTCAGGTTGGAGATCGTGTTGTGGTAAACTCCCAACAAAAATGTTGTTTCATTATAGCAGATTCTTTCTCAAAATTGTAAAATAAATTTAAAATTTTTCATTTTAAAATTTCAGGTTGGAGATCGTGTTATTGGTTTTTGTGACACTGGTGCGTGGGCAGAAGTGGTAGCCATCCCATCGCAAACTGTGTACAAGATTCCAGATAACATGACATTCCAAGATGGTGCTGCAGTGACCATGAATTATCTGACGGCCTACATCATGCTGTTTGACATAGCCAATGTCCGTAAAGGACAGACAGTATTTGTTCATAACGTTGGCGGAGGCGTTGTAAGTATTCCAAAATACTTGTACATGTATATTGAAATTACTAGTATTACGGAATTTGTACGATACTTTCATATTTCATATTAACTAGACGAACATCTCTAAGCAATCTAGATATTGTAATTATTTTGGTTGACATTATTAGCTGTGATTCTAGTCCATGGAACATTTCAGAACTTGCTTTATTACTAATGTTCTCCAAGAAGTGTTCACAAATAGCAATACTACGAGAAGGTTTTTAAAATATTTAAAGAAACACTGGAAAGATTGTAAAATTTCTGACATTCCTAAAGACCAGAAAAGAATAATAACTGGACTTTCATTTGAAAGGGACCAGAGAAACAAAGGTCCCATCCTAATTAATGATTTTGACACATACGTAACAGTTATAACCCTTCCCGGTTTAATCGTTAAATGTAAATGTTCTGGATAAAACAATATTTGCAAAAAAGAGATTAAAAAATGGGGTTTTATGGAGCAAGTAAATGCTTCTTTTGGGTACATTGTTTCAGTGTTAATTATCTCGATACCGGGTATAAGTTATTTTAACCATTTACAGGGACAAGCTATTGCTCAGCTAGCTAAGACAGTAGAAGATGTCAAGGTGTTTGGGACAGCCTCGTATTACAAACATGACTCTGTAAAGGATAGTGTCACCCATCTGTTTGACCGTGTGATCGACTACGCACAGGAAGTTAGAAAGTAAGATAACCAATTTTTTTATACATAACTAACTTTTTGATAAAAGTTATACTTGTATTCAACCCTAATTTTAATATTCCCGTACGGTGCGTTTTGCTTCTAAGCACGTTCTATGGCATTGGATGCAATACAACTGGTGGGCTTTTAGTTGGATCGAAGGTCAACTGCTCATATGGTTCCTGATTTGAACATGGACAGGTGTATTTTTATACTATCCCTTAAAGCACTTAGGCGACATCGGGGGTGTACAAGCAATTATTGCAACACTAGACAACCGTTTCGGAATTAAATTTATCATCAGTAATGCTCAGACCATAAGTATGAAAATCCAATTATTTTAGATGTTGAGGTGGAAATATAAAAAAAAACAAAAATTAATTTCACCAAATCCTCATAAAACAGTAACATAATGACGTTTGTTTTATCCACAGGTTGTCCCCAGAGGGAGTTGATATTGTACTTGACTGTATGTGTGGAGATGACACAAATAAAGGGATAGCACTGCTGAAACCTATGGGAAAATATGTTCTCTATGGTAATAGTTATGATAGGAATAGATATGGTTTATTTGTTTCACAGTTCATACACAGAGTTTGTTTCACAGTAAATAGTAGACCTTTTTTCCCACTAAGGGACTTTATACAACCAAGCATGCTGCTTGAAAATGAATTGTTTACGCAGAGATATTGCAGGCATTTGTATTGTTTACGCAGAGATGTTGAAGGTATTTGTATTGTTTACGCAGAGATGTTGAAGGTATTTGTATTGTTTACGCAGAGATATTGCAGGCATTTGTATTGTTTACGCAGAGATGTTGAAGGTATTTGTATTGTTTACGCAGAGATGTTGAAGGTATTTGTATTGTTTACGCAGAGATATTGCAGGCATTTGTATTGTTTACGCAGAGATGTTGAAGGTATTTGTATTGTTTACGCAGAGATGTTGAAGGTATTTGTATTGTTTACGCAGAGATGTTGAAGGTATTTGTATTGTTTACGCAGAGATATTGCAGGCATTTGTATTGTTTACGCAGAGATGTTGAAGGTATTTGTATTGTTTACGCAGAGATGTTGAAGGTATTTGTATTGTTTACGCAGAGATATTGCAGGCATTTGTATTGTTTACGCAGAGATGTTGAAGGTATTTGTATTGTTTACGCAGAGATATTGCAGGCATTTGTATTGTTTACGCAGAGATGTTGAAGGTATTTGAATTGTTTACGCAGAGATATTGCAGGCATTTGTATTGTTTACGCAGAGATGTTGAAGGCATTTGTATTGTTTACGCAGAGATGTTGAAGGCATTTGTATCGTTTACGCAGAGATATTGCAGGCATTTGTATTGTTTACGCAGAGATGATGAAGGCATTTGTATCGTTTACGCAGAGATATTGCAGACATTCGTTTATCAAAGTCCTAAGTACATGTACATCACAATATTGTTGATAAGTATGATGTCTCTGTCTCAAACATAACCTGGATATAATTAGCTGCCCATAGTTCCATGTTCCTTTCATTTTAAATTTTGATTATATGTGTGGCGGGTGTAACTAGCTAAACAGGAAGTGCTTTACCTTTCGGGGCACCCGACCTCACTTGCCCAGAATAAATTACACATATTTAATTGATTTTGTCAGTTTTCAAACTTTTTTTTTAAATGAGAGGCCTATATGCCTGAACCACTTATATTTACTAAATATCAGAATGCAATTCATGTTTACATTACAGGGTCGTCAAACATCGTCACAGGAGAAACAAAAAGTTTCTTCAGCTTTGCAAAATCGGTAAGTAAACTATCCAATGCTGAAAAAAGTTTAAAATATTCTAGTAACTTTTTGTTTAACATACAATTTAATAATTTAGTTTTACATTATGATTTTTAATTTCAAAATTCTGTTTACCTAACAAAATGCCATTTTATGAAATATTTGCTATCAATGTTTTTGTTATTAAATTAATTTTGAACAAATCCACTCTTCTGATTGGTTAAAATATTTACTGTATACCTGGATATAACTCTTTGGATCAGAAATACATTTTTAAAAAAGCCAAATTAATTCAGATTTTAGTGTTCCAGTATATGTATAACATAATGCATCCCATTCCCTTTTCGCCACATTTAAATTTACAACCGTTGAAGTATCAACCTTCATTTCAAAAATGTGATCTATATTTCATTGTGAATATTATTGAAAACAAAATGTTACAAATTAATGTCAAATAATATCTGTTTTCTATTTCACAGTGGTGGCAAGTTGACAAAATAAGTCCAATTAAGTTATACGATGAAAACAAGAGTGTTGCCGGATTTCAGCTACGTCACCTGGTGTTCAAACAAGGGCAATACGACTATGTGAAGGGTGTGATGAATACTCTTGTACAACTATATAATACTGGTAAAATAAGACCAATCATTGACTCTGCATGGGCATTTGAAGATGTAAGTAGTCATTACAGCAAACATTTTCTCAAATTATTTAAACCTATTCTGTAACGTTTTTTCATAGCTGACAAACATGATGACTAATTTTTCTATTTTCAATGTATCAAAAAAACCCAATACTTCTCTACTAAATAGTGTAGGCTTATTTGCTTCACAGTTAATGCGCCATGACAAAACTTGTTCCCATTACTGGCACTTTATTATACGAAGTAAGCTGCTTACAAACAGATTTTGACTAGGACATCTAATCAAGGCCATTAAAAAAGGTTTTATAGTCGTAATCACAATATTGTGAGAAGCATGATGTCTCTTAAAAATCCATAATTATCCTGGATAGATTTGACGTACCTTAGTTTAATGTTCCTTTCATTCACTGAATTTTGATATCACGCTTAGCAGGTGTAGCTAGCTAAGCAGGTGCTCACCCTTTCGGAACACCTGGCCTGACTTCCCTGGTGAGTGTTCGGGTGTTTAACTAAATTTCCTAATTTTCAAAGCATTTACTTCGTTTTTGGATTGTGATTTGAACATGGACTGATATGTTTGTTTTTGATGATAACTAGTATTAGGAGTGTGGTTTTAGGATTCCGTATTAATTTTAAAATGGTGTTATTTATGTATTTATTTTTTTTTTGACAGGCTGGAGACGCCATGCAAAAAATTCATGATAGAAAAAATGTAGGAAAAATTATTTTGGATCCCAGTCTTCAGCCAAAACCAAAACCAGTAAGTAATGTCATAATGATTAAAGACAAACATGATGACAATGTTGTCAACTTTTCACTTCTATGCAGCAATATACCTGCTTCTCCTGCTTATGGTTTATTTGTTTCACAATTAATACGATACGGAAGAGCTTGTTCACACTGAAAAAAACTGCTTGCAAATCAATTGTTACCTCAGAGATAAAAGCGAATCTAGGCTCAGCAAGATAGTCAAATTTAATTTATCGTCATAAGTATAATCCAAAATTATAAACTTATTGATGCCTCTCAGATATACGTTCTTTTCATTCTAAAATTTTATTTCACACACGGCCGTTGTAGATGGCTAGACTTCCATAGCACCAGGCTTCACTAACCTGTTGGAAATTCATGTCTATGTCTTTAATTTTAAAGTTTAAATTTTTGCAATGCTTTTGGAATTGTGATTTGAACATGGACTGGTATGTATATGTTTTACCATTTATTTTTTTTAATTATACAGGCAAAACAGCCAGAGAGACAGCATACAAATAGTACTTGCAGTGATGGAGAAAAGGAGAAGAAAGATCCTGCAGTAAATGGAGAGCAGTAAGAGCTGGTATTTATACATCATCAATATAAACAGTAAAAACCTTGTTGTAATGTCCCTCTATAACTTTGCCGCCTCGCTTATCACCACACTATTTTCAAGTCCCCATTCAAGTTCCATAATCTATTTCTCCCATGTTTTTTCTTTATAAGCTCCCTCCATTAAAAGTAATATTATTGCCAAATCCATTTGCAAAACCAAACATTAACTAAACAAATGTGGCAATGAATCTAGGTTTTACCGAACAAGTCAATCTTGAAATGTATCAATCCATGACTTGGTGATAAATCTTCAGATTTAAAAAAATTTCCTGCATAAATTTTGTCTCATATGAATAAAGAAACAAATCGTCAAACAATGGTGCACACACACCTTGTGCCAATTGGAATACCGATTGTTTGAAAATTATATTTCAAACACAACAAATATGTTGTCTATCAAAACCTCCAACATTTTGTTGATGACATCTTCAGTATACTTTTGCAGTCTGTTTATTTTAGTTTTTTGTGAGCGAATGACAAGTGAATAATTTCTTAACGAAGTATTTTCATTTTAGAATGAGAGATAGTGGTGAAAGTTTAGAAAAATCAAAAGTTATTTTTTATCCTTTGGACAAAGGGTAAAGTACTAGTATTAAGAAAAAGAAATAATTGTTTTAGAATGTTTAAGAATCCACATTTGATTGATACAATGTGTAGAATAGAAATGGAAAAGCAACCAAATTTAAAAAACGAAAATTTAAAAAGGAGTATGTTAGTTAAAATTTGTTTTATATTTTAGGTAAGCCCACAGCAAAAGTACAAGTGATGATGGCTGCATGAAAAGAGGAACAAATTGTGAAACTGAATATAACTAAATATTATAACGTCTCTATGTATATGTTTCATGAAATGAACTATAAGTCTGCTTCCATCATTATCATCACTGTGATCCATAAACACTTGCTAAATATTATTTTATTTTTATTCAAATGTTAATATTTTTATGTGAAATGGTAGTACACGGCATAATTAATAAAAAATTAAACAAAATTGTAGCCACATAAAATCAGTTAACACTGGTAATTGAAAAAAAAATTGAATAAGAGCTGTTAGCTATAGTATGCAATGCTCATGGTATCTAAGAATCAAAAACAAACTTACTGGTCAATGTTCAAATTGAAATCCAAAAGTTAAAACTTTGAAAATTGGCAAATTGAGACCAGGAATTTTTCAACCAGGAAAGTGAGGCTAGGTGTTCTGGAAGGGAAGTCACCTGTTATGTGTAGTATGATCTTTTCAAATTCATTGCAGCATTTTGAAAACATAACCTTAGTTCTTTCAAGGATTGGGCCAAAATGACTCAACCATCGGCATTCTACCGATTGAAAATCGCCACTTGTTCCCTAAACTGGACCAAGATAATGAACCCACCATTTTTACACTTCAGAATCGAACACTGCAGTACTACTAATGTCTCATAACTCTTATTAACTTAGTCGTGTACTACTATTTCACTAAGCTTGTTAAGTAAAGTTGATGGTATAAATGTGTAGAGTACGGGTAGATATAACATATATTTAGTAATAGCCAAAATATTATTTATATTTTATATGTGTTTTAAATACAAATTAGAAATTTTTGGACAGTACTATAGTTATTCCTCGATTGTAACACAAAATAATATCTTTTTTATTTAAAAACTGAAAATTGTTGGTTATGAAAAGTTTTAACAAGTTTTTGAACAGTACTACAATTATTGCTCGATTGTAACACAAGTCTCTTTTTATTTAAAAGCTGAAAATTGTTGGTTATGAAAAGTTTTCACAAGTTTTTAGATAGTACTGCAATTATTGCTCGATTGTAACACAAATCTCTTTTTTATTTAAAAACTGAAAATCGTTATTGGTTACGAAAAATTTTAACAAATTTTAACTATTAAGCACTTAAATAGTGACCTTTATTAAGGTAGCCAAAAATGGCTCAGGTAAATATAGCAGACTACTAGGTCCATTATATTCTGGTACAGAGCCAATCAGTAGAGACCAACAGCAAGGACCAAAATCCTTTTTTCATTGATGGCACGAATATTTAGAATATTGGACTAACCTCAGGTCTCCGAAGACTATCTCACAATTTTGATTTTTATGAAAATGAAAATATCATAAGACAAGCAATGCAAAACACAATAATTTACATATCACTTTTCTCAGCAGATATTTTTCTTAAACCACTCACTTTATGTACAATATAACTTAAAGAGTACCTGTGACGAAATTTTTTCTTAAAATTTAATGTCCCTCGATAATTGAAAAATATATTTTCACAAATTTTTCATACTTTCAGCTAAAAGTTTCAAAAAAACTTAATGAATTGTTTTTGAAACAATATTGATTACAAAAACTATAAGAAATTTAAATTTGTATGGTTATTTATGTAGGGCAGTATGTACAGTCTACTAACATTATTGCAAGTAGTTATTTTTTCAATGTTTATAAAAATATTCTTTTCCATTCCTGATAATAGATAATAATTTGTATGACTTAGGTTTTCCATAACTTTTTTTCAACAAATGGATAATTGCATTTATTTAAGACTTTTATAGTTAAATAAGATTCGCTTCTGAAACTAAGAACAATTTGCATAAATATGTTTTGAATTTTTAATATTAAAGGTAATCACTTAAATAAATCCATAAATAAAATAAACAAATAAAATGGCCGATACTTGCATAGTTTTTATAAGAAACATTTTGAAAATAAGAATAATTTTCATGAATATTTTAGAATAATATACAACTTAACAATAAATAAATAAATAAATAAATAAATAAATATAAATAAATAAATAAGGTAAAACAACTGCTGATATTAAAAATTTGTTTGAAAAGAACACATGCAAAAATAATATTTTCTAGATTCATATACAATGTTTATTTTCACCTGTTTAATATTAAGGCACTTAAATTTACATTTTTATTATACATTTGTTGAAATATTCCTAAAATGAAATTGTTTTATTTTTCCCCATTTTATTTTTCTACAGTATTTTTATTCATCATTTATTTTACACGCTTGTCAGGAAACGTTATTGCCAAATTGAATATTACTGTTTGCAATACTCTTTCAACAAATACAGGAACATTTTCATTGAAGGTGCTTTCAAGACAGCAATTTTATAACAATTAAATATTTAGCAAACATTTCCCACTGCCAAGTTTGATTGGTAAAAAACTTCAACATTTAATTGGTTAGACAAATTGACATAGTTTTTTAAATGAACAAGTTTGATTGGTTAAAAAAATTCAACATTTGATTGGTTAGCCAAAAGAAACTTAATTAGTATTTAAAATGAACTAGTTTGATTGGTTGAGAAAATTTAATTCCAACATTTGACAGGTTAGCCAAATTGGCATAATCAGTCCTTGAAATGAGCAAGTTTCAATGGTTAACAAAGTTTCAAAATTTGATTGGTTAGCCAAATTTTGCATAATCAGTCTTTGAAATGAACAAGTTTGGTTGGTCAATAAAATTTCATTTCAACATTTGGTTGGTTAAACAAAGTGGCATCATCAATCTTTAAGATATGTTTGATTGGTCAATGAATTTCATTTTAACATTTGATTGGTTAAACAAAAGTGGCGTCATCAATCTTTAAGATACATTTGATTGGTCAACTAAATTTCAACATTTGATTGGTTAGCCAAATTGACATGGTTCATTTTTGAAATGAACAAAGTAGTGTATATGATAATGGTCTAATTTATTATCAAACATTAAAATGATTAGGGCAATCTTGATGGGAATAGTCTTGAAACAATTTTTAAACAATAAAAACTTTCCATTTTCTGGGACAAATTATATCAGCAAATTTCATCTGCCAAATCTAAACACATGTATTTTAGTCCCGATTGACATACATGTAATTGATGGTTCATTCAGATTTCAAAAAAGCTTGTACCATACATTTTCATACATTTGATGTTGTACATGTTTGACCCCCATGACCTGTATGAAATGTAATCCAAGCTGAAAGTAGACCGTACAATTGTTAGTAAGTCAGAATATAATAACTATGTTTAAATGTTGATTGTAGTGACGTAAAAATCATCCATTCAAAAGTAGCAGTATTCACTAAGAGATGTTGTAAGCGTAATTTTGATCTGGCCTGAAAATGTTCCAGATAGCAAAGAAATCACTACTAATTATTTACCAAGTTTATAAAGAGAGTAAAAATCACTAGTGATTATAAAGTTTGTAAATTGACTACAAATCAAGGATTGAATTATAAATTAAAAAACTTACACAGTAATTAAAATAAAAGGAATGTTCGGAACATTTTCCATGGGCATGATGGATACATAATATAACAAATAATTTTTTGCAGTCACAAAATCAATCCTTCAAGAGAGCCAGATAAACATTATCTTTAAATGTTGAATGTAGTGATGTATATATTCCTTCATTCAAAAGATGATGATGTGACATTAGAACACAGATCCATTCTCATAAACCTGTTGTATTGTACATTGTAAAAGGGTCTGAAAGTTCTTGTCGTGTGACAGCATGAAATTTCAAGTCTTTTCATATGACAATGTGAAACAACAACTTTTTTTAAATGCCAATGTGAAATTGCAAGTCTCGTCATGTGACAATGTGAAATTGCAAATGTTGTCATGTGACAATGTGAAACGAGGTCTTGTTTAATGACAATGTGAAATTGCAAATCTTGTCATGTGACATTGTGAAACTGCAAATCTTGTAATGTGACAATGTGAAATTGCAAATTTTGTCATTTGACAATGTGAAATTGCAAATTTTGTCATGTGACAATGTGAAACAAGGTCTTGTATAATGACAATGTGAAATTGCAAATCTTGTAATGTGACATTAGAATATTGTGCGACAATGTGAAATTGCAAATCTTGTCATGTGACAATGTGAAATTGCAAATTTTGTCATGTGACAATGTGAAACAAGGTCTTGTTTAATGACAATGTGAAATTGCAAATTTTGTTGTGTGACATTGTGAAATTGCAAATCTTGTCATGTGACAATGTGAAATTGCAAACCTTGTCCCGCTATGTCACATTAAAAGTTTTGTCAAATGGTAATGTGGAATTGCAATATCCAGGGAACAAGAAATATGCCATGATTTGAAAACTGTCATATCATCAAAATTGTTATCTCTTGTGTTCCGAACTAACCACCATCTTTGTTCTCTTCTAGAACATTTTTATATTCAAATTTCAAACAAGACTTTCAGACCCTATCTAGAATTGTCAACAATAAAATGTGAAATGTCATCCTTCAAAGAAATGTTTCAATTGGTTAGCTTGCCAGGGTACATGGAACTATGTTCATAAATCTGCTGGTGTAGATACATGAAGTTATACAGTAAAATGGGATTTACTAGTACATTGTGGAAGTCTAGTTAAGGTAAATAAACATGGCAACAATGTTCAGAAGTTGCGCAGAATACAAAATTAAAGTTAAAAAGACAAAAGTAGTGTCATTTTGATGGGCGACAAAACTGTTATACAGATTCAGATTTTGGCAGGTTACAAGGCCCCATGTACCCTGTCAAAGAATATGAAATCATTTCCTGTCTAAGATATAAAATAATTTCCTGTCAAAGACTATGAAATCATTTCCTGTCAAAGACTATGAAATCATTTCCTGTCAAAGACTATGAAATCATTTCCTGTCAAAGATATGAAATTAAAGATGAAAAGGCCAAACTATTGCCACTTTGAAGGGTGACAAAAACCTGTATACGGTAATATACACTGTGCTAGATAAATATTTGATTTTTGACAGATGATTCAGTCTATTTAAATGTTGATTTTGATGTTAAACGTGTTAGTCCTCAAAAGTCATTAAGTTAAAAATAAACATATATAATGCAGTTACTTATTGTCAGATTTTTGTATATATATTTATACCCCCAGCTTAAAAAGTGGGGGGTATATAGTGATAGGGGTGTCCGTCCTTCTGTTACACCTTAGGGTACCTATCTCTTATCCGCAACTCCTCCTAAACCCTTCAATGGATTTTCATGAAACTTTTACACAATCTTTGTGATATAATGTAGATGTCCTATTTAAAAATTTGATCCGATGGATTTTTGGGAGTGGGGGTTATTTTTTGTGAGCTTGTGGCTCACAGTTTTAATGGTGTTTTATCAATATTTGGTCCCTTATACATGTACAGTTTAACCTCGATTCATTGCCACCATTTGTTCAGTCAAATTTTGGTGTTATAAAGGGGTTTAGCGATAAATTGGGGGAGGTAGATAAAGAAAAACATAAACAAAATGGATTTTGGGACTTCAAAATAGTGTGGCGATAAGTGAGGTGGCAAAGTTATCGAGGGGCATTATAATGAGGTTTTACTGTATCAAGGTGGTCAGTTAAGACATGGTGGAGAAAAGCAGAATACCTGGAGAAAATCAGACCTTTGGTAAGCAAACTGACAACTTTCTCACGCTAGGATCCCTCCAGAGTGGGATTTAAACTTATGTGCCAAGCGGCTCTGTGATCAAATGTTGGCACACTTTAGAACATTCAAGGTCCCTTATAAATAGTTGGTTCAATTGGTCCTTTATGCCTCAGCCAAGATTAGTTTGAAGGAGGTCAGTTCAGTAAATGTTGATTGATTGAAGCTGTTCTATGTCCAGGTCAAGAATATTTCACTTGTATCAAGATGTCACCAGCTATAGTTGAATTGGCAGAACTTTTAACCTTTACGGTGCTTCAAAATATAATTGTTATGAATTATATACTTTATTTTCATCATTAATATAATTAAGACAAGGGTCAATCTGGCACAGATTTAATAATTAAATGCACATCTGATCCTGTATTTCAAGTGACCAGTTTGAACATAGTGACCAGCAAACATTATTTTGAACAAGTTTCTGTTAATGGTTGTAATAATAATTATTGTAAAATACAAACCAGAAACATGAAACTGGCAAATAGTCCATTGCATATTTGGTAGAACTGTAAAAATTGATATATTGAATGGAATTTCATGTCCCAGTCAACAGTCAAGAATATTTCACTTATATCAAGATGCTACCAGCTATAGATGTTGTAACAGAAATTTTTACTTTTGCATTGGCAATTTGTAGGAAGGTTTTTTAAATCATGCCACCCCTACCATGACATAAAGTATTGGTTTATAATACTATCTCTTTCAAAGGACTTTTATTTCTGAATGCAGAATGTTTGGCAAATGAACAGTCACTACCCACTTTCAAGTTTTGGTCAGATCAAACCAGGATTTGAACCCACGACCTCCCATATATGGAGTGAGCACTCTACCAACTGAGCCACTGTTGTGGTATATAAGTAAATACAACATAACAATTCTACTTCAAACCTTTATATCCCAAATACAAAATGTATATAAAAGTCCAGGATTGTTTTATCCTTGTAACATATAAAATGAATAACGAAAAGGGATTTTCCCTAATGACCTAACACTTTAAGTACGCTGTAAAATATAAAGTTAATTATATTTACATAAATGATATATGTAGTAACACCAAATTGCAGTGTTCAATCCAAAAAAGTAGCAGTAGTTGTTTGGGCCATCAGGGATTTATCAAGGGCCTATTTAGGGCCGAAATTCAGCCCAATTCCCAATGGAAAAAACATTGATTTTTTCCCAAAAGGGCTGAGAAAATTCCCAATTAGAAAATTGTACCAGATACATAGCTGAAGTCTGGCCATAAATGTGGCTGCTTTTCTCAATCTTCAATCAACTCAATACACTAAAAGCATTAGATTTAATCATTAATGACATCAAAAATGATGTCAAAGATTTCCTAAAATTAGCAAAAAGTTGAGTTTTTCCCAATTTTTAGTTAAGGACCTTTTCCCAAAAGACCCTGATAAATCTCTGGCCATTCTTGCCATAAAGAGCCATGTTTCCAAAGAAACTAGTCAACATCATATAAAATTACTTTTGAAAAAAATATGTATATATTTTTAACTTAAAAAAAATCAAGAGAACAGTGTTAATATGACACATATGCCCCCACTTCATTAATGATAGATCGATTGAATTCATTATCCAGCTCAATTTTTCAAAATTTTATTGTCTCTTCGTAACAGGGTAATGCTATATTAAAGTTAAAGTCTGTCCCGAGCCATTAGGCCCATCAGGCCGGAGCTTATCCCGGTTTCCATGGCGTTATGCGACTGAGAGTACAAGACTCTCCCCTGAATGGGACGCCGGTCCATCGCAGGGTTAACCCCCAGCATTTTGCTGGTACTCATTTATTTTTCAGCTGAGTGAATTGGAACAACGTGAAATTAAGTGTCTTGCTCAAGGACACAACACATCGCCCGGTCCAGGGATTGAACCCACGACCTTCGAATCATGAGTCCAAAGCCTTAACCACTAGGCCACGCGCTTCCACGTAATGCTATATGCCCCGACCATATTCATGGCGGGGACATAAAAATATAAATAAGAAATAAGTAGAACTGTATTTATTCAAAACTCAAATAAGACTAAAAAAGATGGGTCGCAATTGGCACATAGACAGCATTTATTATTTTGGGAACAATGTGCAACTGTGCCTTCTGGATTGAACACTGCAATTGTAAGCAAAGGAAACTATAGTCCCTCTTATGCTCTTTATGTAAAAATTGAAATGAAATTTTATAACCATGAAAAAGGGTTCTGTATAATGACAGATCTTTCTTTTGATTTGTTCTCCTATTACACGTTGCAGTCTTATAGCGTAAGCACATTACAGTCCGAGCAACAAGCAAGTCCTGTAAGCACGTTAGAGTCCGATAGTGTAAGCACGTCCTTTAGGGTTGTGTATGGGTATAACATGTGGTTTTGTTACACACCACTCGTACCAGACATTTTTCTCGCTGACACATCGCCATATATCCACAGAAACTTTGCACCCTTTGTTTAAAAACATCGGTGTCTGAAAAAAGAAAAAGAGATGAGTTATATATCTGCAAGTGAAATGGAGACCTGTGATTTTGACACTGCTACTGAATACTGGTAGTTTCTCCGGGTGAAAAAAGGCAAAAAATTCCCAATTTGACCACTAATCCACAAACAACTGTGACACACTAGCAAATCAAACCTACAGTAGTTGTTTTAAACATTATTACTTTAGAGTAATAGTTAGTTAAAGTCTGTCCCGAGCAATTAGGCCCATCAGGCCGGAGCTTATCCCGGTTTCCGTGGCGTTAAGCGACTGAGAGTACAAGACTCCCCCCTGAATGGGACGCTGGTCCATCGCAGGGTTAACCCCCAGCATTTTGCTGGTACTCATTTATTTTTCAGCTGAGTGAACTGGAACAACGTGAGTGCAGTTAATGTGTTACCCAAGTCAAGATTCTTTTGCTTATATTGATTGAAGTGGTCAGTTTTAGCATGGTAGAGGAAACTGAAATACCTAGAAAGACTCACCTACCTTAACAAATAGACAACCATTCTCATTCTAAGACAATTCAAATCTAGAATGACCCACCAACCTTCAACAAATAGACAACCATTCTCATTCTTAGACAATTCAAATCTAGAAAGACCCACCAACCTTCAACAAATAGACAACCATTCTCATTCTAAGACAATTCAAATCTAGAAAGACCCACCAACCTTCAACAAATAGACAACCATTCTCATTCTAAGACAATTCAAATCTAGAAAGACCCACCAACCTTCAACAAATAGACAACCATTCTCATTCTAAGACAATTCAAATCTGTGTGTTGAGAAGTGCTCCGAGTGCACACTTGTGGTCACTTGGTCATTGAGGCCCAACTGTTAAATAAGAATACATACCTTTATTGGAAATAATATTGGGAACCAGCTAAACATTCCAGGTGAATGGGTCGCCGGCACTATACCTACAGTAGTAAAACAAAGAAACATTTTGTGAATATTTATTACAATTCTAAAATGAAATCATAGTATTTTTATACATTATCTAGTCAACAAAAAGTATAATAATCTTTTCATCAAACATAAATGTGGAAATCCCCACCACAGTGATAAACTTTGCATGTAAAATGAGTGTTAATAGACGGAACAAAATATGCCTGTTTACATTTTTGAACATTTAACTGTTTTAGTTACATGTAGATTGCAAAAACATGATTAAAATTTCAAAGGGACATTGCTCAAAATAATTTTAAAAAAGTTATCTCCTTGTCTGACACACACAATGTCATATCCTGGTTATCATGTAAACCAAGTTTAGTAAAAATATCTTCAACAGTGTAGGCAGAGTAAGCCAGACAAACAGTTGAAGGATCGCTGGCCACGCCCATAATGATCCAAGAAAGGCCCGGCATGGTTGAATTACACACAAGAATAATGAAAACTCAGCCTGAATTGACGCGTACGTCATTAGTTGCCATGAAACTGCTTTGGTACTGTGATGGCAGCCAGTGTTGGAAAATAAAAGGCATGGCCAGCTATATGTCAATTATGGATGGAAGGACAATGTCTTGCCGTAATTCCTAAAACGGTCGTATAAAAACTGATAATTAAAGGACTAAATATAGACTTACTTAGATTAACATTTTTATACAACACAGTGTCAAAGTATCCAGCAAATCCATGAAGAACAGCGTCAGCGTCTATATCGTACTCCAGCGTCGCATATCTGGTGTTATCTATCACTGTATCTGAAATATAGCAATACCAAAACAGTTGAATATCAGTATACAAACTTAGACTAAACCTCTAGCATCAAGTCAGCCTGATTCTCATAATTTTAAGGTTTTTATTAAAACATACAAAAGAATTTTACAAACTCTTAAGAGATTCATAGGTATTGGCACTAAAGTGACCTCAAAATTTCAAGTGGACTATCTGAAAACATGGGTAATAGGAAAACAAAGAGTGGATTGAAATGAATGTTTTACACCCAAGGCAAAAGTCTTACATTTATGCTGTGGTGGTAAGTTCTTGGATGGCAGGCTAAATATGTTGCCTGGAGAATTTCATCCAACTTCCACAAGCAAGCTGACAAAATTTCTCACTCTTAAACATGCCAAGTTGGTTTTGAATCTAGGCAGAGGGGCTCTGATGCTACAGATGAAGTGATAGAAATTTTTACCTTTACAATGCATTCATTTTTACCATGACGCTAGGGATTTGAATTTTTAAGGTCCCTTCCATATCTGTGACTTTCATATCTAAATGTTGAGTGCTTGAGTAAAAGAACAGTCACTCCCTATTTTCAAGTCTTGGCCAGATCCAGGCGGGTTTCAAACTCTGACCTCCTACATATGGAGCAAACACGCTAGCAACTGAGTTACCATAGTGGTAGGAGCACATATGAAATAAGATTTATATTTGACAAAAAAGCATCTCAAAATTTTTGAAAATACAAAAGACATTTATTGATCTTACCATGATTAGGATGTTTGAAGTTGAAGACTTGTTTGGGTTCTGTCAGGACTTGACAATTGTGTAATCTAACAACATATGGCATCTCAAAGTTGTACTGAAATGAAAAAATAAATCAAAATGTTACACAAACAGATAAGATATAATGTTCATATAGAACTAGATTGGGTTGAAAGCACTAAAGGGGTTCAAAATTATGTTTTGTGATGGAAGGTCCAGGACCTTTTGCCTTTATTTTTGGCAGGTCCCACATAAAGTTTTGAAAGTCCAATATCAACATTGAAAGATCCATGTGCAATTATGTAATTATATTGAAAAAGTAGAATTATTCTGGTAAAAATGGCAGGTCCATCGGACTTTTACAATTTAAATATCAATGGTCCCAAGTTAAAATCAATAGGTCCCGGACCTCGGACCCAGGGAATTTTGAACCCCTGAAATATTGTTATTTAGGCAAGTTCCTATTTGATTAACTTCCACTTCTTCCAACTGTGACATTATTAATAAGAATTCATCAAGTTATACATTGAACAAACTGCAGGAATAAATAGGACTTTTTTGCCTTTTACATGGGAGTAGAGTAACTTCGTTTTACACCCAATAAAGTTCTCTTAACTTATATCAAGATGGTCATATCTGGCATGGTGAAAGAAATCGGAGTGTCCAGATAATACCACCTACCTTCAACAAGTTACCTGACAAACTTTCTTGCTCTAAGATCTACCTGAGCAGGATTCAAGCTTAGTCAGTAAGAGGTGCCCTGATCAGTTAAGTGTATGATTTATACCACTCAGACATCAAGGCCTCCCCTTTATTATCAAAAACAAACATACTAATCCATTTCCGAATCACAATCCAGAAGCAAAGTAAAAACTTTGGAACCGACAAGTTAGGTTAGACACGTGAACTTCCACCAGGGAAGTGAGGCCGGGTGCTCCGGAAGGGTAAGCACCTCCTGTTTAGCTAGCTACACCCGCCACGTGTGTAATCAAAATTGTGTGAAAGGAACATGGAACTATGAGACGTCAAATATATCCAAGGCAATCCTGGACACAGAGACATCAAACTTATCAACAATACTGTGATGACGGCCATAACACTTTTTAAGGGGCTTGATACGCTTAGGCTTGCAATATCCCTGAGTCAACAATTTATTTGCAAGCAGCCTATAAAGGAGATGTTCCAAATGACACCAATAAACTAACTCAGCAATATATGTGCAATACATACCTCAGGAGGTTTTTCTCTGTCTTTGCCCAGTCTGATTTCATTGTGTAGTTTTTCTGACTGTAGAGGGGCCAGGTAGGATGTGTACTCACATGGGATACTAATACCATCATCTAAATAAACAGAAAATATACCTTACACAATATGATTAAATATGATCATAGAAAAACATCAATTAAAATTTGACATTATAACAGGTTTGGCAAAAAAATTGAAGGAGGCTTACAAAGAAAAATACAAGAGGAAATAGATTTTCCGTATTCAAAAGTGTGGCTTAAAGCCAACAGTTATTAAAGGGAATTATAATGTTTAAGTGTACTGTGAAATCATTCATTTTTGTCCCCAATTTTGGATACCCAGACTGAATTCACATGTCAAGAAAAAGTAAACATTTATTGTAAAACCTTCCTTTAACTAGATACATGTGTATTACAAATTTACACATTTTTTTCTTAGAATCACAAAATGGAATGATTTCACAGTACACCATGTATAAGGAATTTTGATAATAAATCAAAAATGGCTTAAACAAGTTCAATGCATTTCAATAGTGATAATAATGATAATAATGATAGTTTCTGTGTTATTAAGAATACAAACCTTTGAGAAATCTCTGTACTCCGTCTAAACATTCCGGTGACAGTTCGTTATCCCCGAATGATCCTAGTAACTCACTAATAATAATGTCGGCTTTCTCTGGTGCATTCCATTTCCTCATGTCACATGATATGATATCCACCATTTCACCCCACATCTCATCCTTCATGTTTTCTAAACTAAATGTACCATTAAAACAACAATTCAAATAAAGAATCTACATGTTTGTCTATCAATAACAATTACATAATCTGGTTGACCATTCATATTGTATTCAATTCATAATCTATTACTACCGTATATTCTCGCCGAAAACCCGCATTTTTTTGACAAAAATTAAAACTTTGAATAGGGGGTGCGGGTTATTTGTGCAGTTTTACAAAAACTTGCTGCAGATATTGACGATCTAGCGTGAAATCGGTTGAATTTTCCATGTACTCCGCAAGTCAAATGGGATAAAATCGTCATCACAATCGATGTTGGCCAATTTATTTCAGGATTGTATATTTATTATTTAACGTCTGAATGGCTGATGTAAAGTCAACATGTATGTAGATATTATTTTTTAATACATGTATGGATACAAACGATGAAGCTTGAATAAAACATGTACTTTTTGACTCCTGATCGTGAGATGGGGTAAATACACATCTTGTTGTCACCGACAAAGGAAGACAAAGTTTGATCATGCGCAAAGGTTGTGATATGTATTGCATGATTTGTTTAAACAAGGGGGTCGGTTATAGCGTTTTTAGACTAATGTTTCAGATTAAGCAATACCGGACTGTCTATATTATGCAAAGTTGACAATATATTGCTCAAATATCACCACATTATAATGTTCAGAATGACATGTGGTTTGCATTCGCGAGTATTGGTCAATAACTAGGATGACCTCCAATTGTTTTGAACTTTGTGAAAAAATATTCGTATTCATTATTTTGTTACGTTTGAAATCTAAACATGTCGGAATTGCAAATTAAATTTGAATAAATTTTATTAATATCCGATAAGCGATTGTCGAATCCTGGCACTTTTTACTCAAAACTGACAGATACGAAACTGCCGTATGACCTCTGACATAGGAATATATAATAAGTGTTTGTAATGGCGACGCTTTCTTCAACATATAAACACAGGTCCCGGTAATTATGGATGATTATATAAATGATAAGGAATCGGGAATGGCATCAATCATTAAACAAACAAGACACACGCGAGGTGTTACCGGGAAGACTTGATTAAAGTTAATTACAGGTGACCAGGTATTTACTTCTTTGCCGACGGCTATAAATTCTGTTACACGTGACAACGTTACTCATACTTACCTTAATTAATTAATTATTTATTTATTTCAAAGACATTATTGGTCAAATTTAATATAAAAATATCACAAATAATAATAACAAAAATACAATAAAGATCAAAATTTACTTTCAACTTGAAAATTACCGTAACTTCTGTTTGTCGATCTTCTATAATGCTTGAATTATCAAAATATTTTCGGGTGCGGTTATATTCTGTGAATACAAATATTCCTGGGATATTCAGGGTGAAATAGGGGTGCGGGTTATGCCCCAGGGCGGGTTTTAGGCGAGTATATACGGTACTTGAGGTGCCAAACAGATTTATTGATTTATGGAATGGGATGTTACATCCAAGTCGAGAATATTAAATGGAATGACATGAAAAAGAACTTTTTCTGCAAATTTTTCCTTCTATTTATATTCTCAAAACTGAGGAGAAAGCTAATGTCCAAGTTTGAACATTGGAAAATGAAACAGAATTTTACTTACGTAATTACCGCATTTGGATTTTTTTCTACTGCGTATAGCTTTCTGATTTTACGATCAGCCTGCTGAGCTGCAGTTATTGCTGCTCTGACCAACGGCCCTCTTCCAGCTCCTACCACCATTAATATCCTAAAATTGTGACAACATATTTAAATCAAGGACCTGACTTTGGGTTGTCGGTCTGCTGAAATTGGGGCCCCATTCTCAATGTGCAAAACCTACATTTTCCCCAAAATAATGTTTGGGTGAATTTCCCAATTTGAATAAATTCAGCATAAAATTATAATATTTATGTTTCTACAATTTTAGATTGTTTTCCCAAAATTGCATCATGAAACAGCGCTCATTTTTTACCAGAATTCCAAGGGCCCTGGACCCAGTACCAAAAAGGATGTGCAACAACCCTTTGACTTCATCATTATCTTATGTTTTTATTTCAATAATAAGAGTGCAGTACTAACAAGAGTAGGAAGATAATATGACAATTTACATGTTTGCCATTAAAATATTTGAAAAGATGTCAAAGATATAGGTAAAATGTCAAATGAGTGCAATGTCGCGTCCATATTCTTTTATCATGTATACCAAGTTTAGTAAAAATATCTTTAAAAATGTTAGGGGAATAGTCGAGACAAGCTATTATGAACAGACAGACAAAACATCTTGCCATAATGTTTCCTGTATAGAAATGAGAGTACAACAAGTAACAATTCATCAAGGAATTCATAAATAAGACAAGTAACTTAGCTGTTCAAACAAGCCAATTGCATTTTTTTAAAATTCGTTATTCATCATTTTACTTACACATCTTTAGTTTCTTTCTCTTCAGGTGGTATCCTGTCCAGTAGGGCGTAATATATTGCCTGAAAAATATAAATACATATTAACTTTTTAAAAAAAAAACAACAACCAATGGCTATGTTTACACAGTTTTAAAATGATTAATAGAAAAATATCAAAATTATAGATCTTTTTAATGTATTTTTCCCCCATTTTTTTCTTCTCTTCGGGGGAGGGGGGGGGGGGATAAATACAATATTCCTATAGGAAGATCCACCCAATAATCAATAAACACTGCATGTTTCCCACGATGTTGACACAATAAGCATTCATAATGTCCTTGCACAATAAAAATTTAAATCAAAAATGAAGTGGACCTGTTGGTATGTTGGCGACTCTTATTTTTGTCAAATATAGAAACAAGTCTAGAAGTCTGGTTGTCCTAAGGGCTACCTAGATTAAAAGTTCTCTGTCTGGCCCTGTAAGGTGACAGGGATTTATCAAAGGCCTATTTAGGGCCGAAATAAGGCCCCATTCCAAATGGAAAAAATGTTGATTTTTCCCAAAATCAGCTGAGAAAATTCCTAATTAGAAAACTGTGTTGTTTTTAAATGAAAACGAAAGTAAAGTTTGTGAAAGCCCCCTAATCAGCTGTTTTCATTCATAAACTCAATAAACTAAAAGCATTAGATTTTATCATTAATGGCATCAAAAATGATGTTGAAGTTTTCCCAAAATTTGCAAAAAGTTGATAGTTTTTCCCAATTTTTAGTTTAGGGCCTTTTCCCAAAAGACCCTGATAAATCCCTTGTCGATATTACCTTTTGATACTGAGAGTATTTCACCGGATCTTTTTCAAATATCTCATAAGTCTGGGATTCCAAATTGTCCATCAAAGGCTGAAAAGAAAATGTACATTTTTAAATTTGTAACTCAAGCTTATGCAAGATGTCAATGTTTTCCTTTGTTCCCTAGATAAAATAATAACTTGGTATTTTTAAAGATTCTTCATATATATTTTTCAACAATATTGTTATTCTATCAATCTAAACATGTGACATTATTAACAAATAAAGGTGTTACAACAGGGATGAAGCTTAACAATTTTAGTAAGGGACCCAGGTCACTCCAAAAATCCATCTATAGTACAAAGATTAAAATTAACAGCAGCGCTTAACTGCATATTGGGACAGTAAGATTTACAGTCATTTCAGGGTTAGCTTTGCCATTTGTCATTTTAGCAAATTGCTCATTTCTCCTAAAAGTTTTTTGCTCCAAAATATAATAATATCATTATGAGCCAAAAATGACAGATTTTTTTCACAGGTGTGAGTAAGTAAAACAAGTGTCACAAACTGTTGATCAAGAAGAATCTATAAAGCTGATTAGAAGGACTACAGTTCATTCACTTTTGTTGCTTTTGGTCCCTTCATTTTCTGACTCTTAACTGTATATATTGGCTCCAATTTTTCAAAATTGGCTAATGTTTTGGCTGGAACTTTTTGAGAACCAGGGCTAACCCTCTATTTACCTGTAAAGGAATCTGTAAGTAATCCTCATATCCTTTAGAGAACTGGGCTATTGGATCTCTTGGTGGCTGTGACTGAAATGGAAAAAATAAACATGTATTTATTTCATGGTGGCCAGAGTGATTTTTTTTTATTTCTATCACAGGGGTAGTATACCATTTCACTGGATTTTTATCAACAACTTTCTCTTATTTCTCCCCCCCCCTTGTTTTCATTGAAAATCTGTAAGATATCATGATGCCACTGAAGGTCAGATATGGAATAAGTGTGCATCTTATATGGAGTCAAGTCATATCTCACATCAGCAGGCATAGATGATGCCAAGTGATTGTCTTTTGATTATGATGTGAATTTCTACTAATTTATGAATTTCTGAAAATTTTTTCAAAAATTAACCTATTTTAGCTAATTCATGCAAAAATACTTTAAAATGGACTGTATTGTTTCCATTGTCAGAACTTTGGCTACTAGTATATGTAATTTTAAAATTGTGGAAACCTCGATAACTGTCCTTCCAACAGATGGACAATGCTGTAAAAATAAAACCTCCAGGTTTTTTCAAACAGTGACATATATATTAACAACCCATAAAAATAAAACATAAAATCTTTATTTACCTGCCACAGGTGATCCAGGGACTGTTGATAAGCATGTATACCTTTATCAGGGCTGTGTAGCAACCCACTTTGAAAAAATTACGCACTTTGAAAATTTTTTTCAAATCGCGTTAAATTCGGGACAAGCTCAACGCACTTTGAAATTTTTTTTCAAAGTGCGTTAAAAAATGGTTCAGCTCAACGCACTTTGAAAAATACTTCAAAGTGCGTTAATGAGGTACATATAAAATTCGACCCACTTTGAAAAAATTACGCACTTTGAATTTTTTTTTCAAACTGCGTTAAATGCGGGACAAGTTCAACGCGAAATGAAAAAACAAAACAAACTGCGTCAATGAGGTACATTTAAATTTATTTCACTTTGTTCAACGCATATTTTCATTTGTGATTGAACAATCTACAACAGCCAACCCGCAGCTACTATAAACGCATAATCGGCCGTTTTAGTCTTATTTGTTGTCCGATTAGTTCAAATTTGAAACATGGAATATATATATAAGTTTGGTCATTGAACACATAAACCCACACAAATATGTATTCCTTTCTCGTGAAACTAAATAGCTTGCAAATATGTGTAAGAAATGAAGCGCGGACCTCCAGACAGACCTGGAAGTGAGATCAGGTGCTCCGGGAGTAGTATCTCCTGCTATAATGCGACACCCGCCACGCATTCATTATGGTAGTACTTGTATGTTCAGAGAGGAAACTCAAATATTTAATTGGTGTAAAAGATGTCTAAAAGTTGTGGAACTGGACAAATGCCAGTAACCAAAAGCTCCCCCCCCGAAAAAAACCCACCAACAACAATAGACAATACAATAAAAATTTAAGGTCCGTTGCCATCATGGCACGACTTGGACCTACATTCGATATAAAGGGGTGGTGTGGTTAACATGTTAATGGCGGGCTGTGAGACCCTATATGTCTATATGTAGTAACTACCTCAAATGTAGTAACGAACCAAAAATGTAGAACAATTTTTTACCGCAAATGAAGTAAATGAAAACCGATATATTTAGTAACAAAATTATTGAATTATAGGTGTTAGAAATCAACATTTAAGGTACACTCTAACCCAACAGAAGTGACTTTTAACATGAAATACGCGTTAGACGATAGAAGTGAATTTTATTCCGTTAGAAGTGGCTCTGGTTCCAATAGAAGTGACTATCATTAAACCAAACCAATTAACAAAAATATGTGTATATATTGCTAATTTCATTGTTTTTATATTAGTGTCACATTATAAAGCAATATATTACATAATTATCAACATAACATCTAATATGTAATATAAAACTATATAATTTTGTAATGAATTAATTAATACTCATCGGTCTCTTGTTTTCAATATGCTTCGGTTTGTAAAGTGCATTTAGTTTTGATGGACGCTCTGTATTTTGGCAGATTCAAGTGGGATATTTATTATTATACTCCACGCAACTCAAGTTGCAGGAGGTATGATGCTGTTTCCAGTCCCTCCAGCCGTTCATCAGTCTGTTTTCCGCATTTTTCCTAAACGCTTGCAGATAAATATATTATGGCGATTTTGTTTAATGCGAGTCAACCATAACGAAGTGCAGATCAGTTAACATTCTGTTCCAAACCACATAGTTTTACGATTCCGAACCTTTGTGTTTGAAAATTTGATTCAAATAACAGTTTACCGCAGTTTTTTTTCGAAACGCTTGTAGATATTACACTAATATTTTGTACAATGAGTTACAGAATGAGTTTTCGTTTCGCCCCGCTCTGTTGCTTTTAGGGAAATTTGAAATTTGGGAAGTCTGCAAGAACAGTTTTTCGAACTTCTTTCCAAAATACTTGCAGGTATTGAACTGATTTTTTGCAAGTTGGTCTGGTACTCTACCACTATGTGTTACAGGTCAAGTTCACGTTTCACTCTGCTCCGCTGAAATTTACGTGTTTGCGGTTATAGCAGCATTTGACTTAGTCCAATATGAGAGCGCTAGGTATGTGAGGTTGCTCACAAAGATTTTTTTTCAAAAATTTTAAAAATTTGTGAAGATGAAGAAATTTTACCAGAAATTTTGCCTTTGCGTTGCGCTGCGCTGATGGCATTTTATAGCAGGGTTCTTAATTGTGTCAAGCCTATTGTTACACGGGACCTCATTTATTTTAAGTTCCCATCCGAAAGAACCGTGACTTTATTTTCGTAATACCTAGTATTTGGCGAAAGAGTAGTCACTACACACTTTCAAGTCTTGGGTCAGACCCGGCCGGGGATCCAACCCACAACCTCCCACTTCCGGACTGAGCACTCTACCAACTGAGCTACCGCAGTGGTTTAAAGTCAATGTGCTGCATTTTATAAAATTTGTTATTGTCTTCAGTCTGTAATATGGAACCTCTGTGATCATATATGATATATATATACCCTAGCTATTTAGTGGTCTAAAGGCGTTTATCATAGCATAAATACGTACCCAATCCGCTAGGAACAGATCATACTGTAATTAGGTTTTTAGGGTACCTCTTTTTGTCAGCAGTTTATTATACAAAAGTGTTTAAACGACTCAAGACGGTTTTATCATGTTCTAAATTTTTAGCTTGTTAATATAATTAACTTGCATAGCTATAGTATAGGTGTCCAGTTGCCTATTGCCGAAATGCACTTGTCGGTTTCTATTGAAGATTGCAATTTGACCGACCAGATGAACAAAAAAAGATATAATTTGGTATTTTCCGATTTTTAGTTGCGGTGTCTCATTTAGACAGAATATTTTATTTTGTCATTGCTAGTTATATACGCATCCAACACCCACCACACATACACGGGTTCATCTGATCACTCTTATGTTTGCACTACAACTGTCCATTTTGATTTGTACAAAGATTATACGTTTTTAAGACTTTTGATAAACAACAAACCCTTATATCGATCCCACGTCATGTTTTACTTCGAGAGTATCGATCCGGTAATTTAATGAATGTTCCACTTATACCAAGATTGCCCAGCTATATTCGAAGTGACAGAAAGTTTGACCCATGGAGTGCACTTTATCGTGTAACACCTGCGTCGACATAGGGCATCGGTTGTAAGGTCTTATCCAAATTACCCCAATGGCTTTCATTCACAATATCATTTGAAGTCTTGGTCAGATCCTGCCGGGGTTCGAACCAGTGATTTCTCACACACGGAAATTACCTTCCGTGACAGAAAGTAGATTATTAAACATACCATAACAAAAAAAATAAAATAAATTCAACCCATCGAAGATGGGGCGGGGGGTGACCAATAACAAATCAAAAAATTATATCTTCGAAGCGGCGACTAATAAATATTCTGGAACGTGAAATTCATCTCGGAACTCCCTTGTAGTACATATAGTAGCCTTGTCACAGCTGAAAATGATTGTTCACATATACATGAACCATGACTAGCCGAGATATTACCACTTTTGAAAAAAATACATTTATCATTATTTTGCTACATTTGTGAACAACATTACTACATTTGTGACCAAACTTACTACATTTGTGGTTCGATACTACATATGTGACACTTTTTTATTACATTTGTAAAAGTTACTACATTTGTGGTAGTTACTACATATAGGGTCCACACGCGGCACGAAACCTCCCACTTTTCATGTAGTAAAGCGCATTATTAATTTTGCCTGCTACAGCCATTGTTCCGACGTCCTGACTGCTTAACTATCAAGGGTCTAAACTCTTCTTATGTCGTTTATAGTTGTATTCCAGACCTGTTTATATTACTAGAATATGCTAGCACACACACACACACACACACACACACACACACACACCAAATTGACAAATAGGCAAGTAGACAGGTCGACAAGTTGGCAATTCGTTTTCTATTAATAAAATCTCTCTTTCTCGTTCTCTCTCCTCTCTCTCTCTGTGCTTTGCCATTTTGAAAGTACATGTACGACATGTCTATCAAACTGCCTGGTGCACGTTTATTCCTGTTGGTTATTATCGGTCTCCCTTTAAGAAGACCTCCAAGATAATTGTTGAAATCAAAGATGTTTTATGGTTGAGAAGAAAATTTTTCAAAGTGCGTAATTTTTTCAAAGTGGGTTGTCACAGGTGTTTTTTAACGCTGATTGAAATAAAAAATATTTTTTTCAAAGTGTGTTGAGCTGAACCATTTTTTAACGCACTTTGAAAATTTTTTTCAAAGTGCGTTGAGCTTGTCCCGAATTTAACGCGATTTGAAAATTTTTTTCAAAGTGCGTAATTTTTTCAAAGTGGGTTGCTACAGGGCTGACTTACCTGCCACAGGTGATCCAGGTATTGTTGATAAGCATGTATACCTTTATCAGGGCTGACTTACCTGCCACAGGTGATCCAGGTACTGTTGATAAGCGTGTATACCTTTATCAGGGTTGACTTACCTGCCACAGGTGATCCAGGTATTGTTGATAAGCATGTATACCTTTATCAGGACTGACTTACCTGCCACAGGTGATCCAGGTATTGTTGATAAGCGTGTATACCTTTATCAGGACTGACTTACCTGCCACAGGTGATCCAGGTATTGTTGATAAGCATGTATACCTTTATCAGGACTGACTTACCTGCCACAGGTGATCCAGGTACTGTTGATAAGCGTGTATACCTTTATCAGGACTGACTTACCTGCCACAGGTGATCCAGGTATTGTTGATAAGCATGTATACCTTTATCAGGACTGACTTACCTGCCACAGGTGATCCAGGTATTGTTGATAAGCATGTATACCTTTATCAGGACTGACTTACCTGCCACAGGTGATCCAGGTATTGTTGATAAGCGTGTATACCTTTATCAGGACTGACTTACCTGCCACAGGTGATCCAGGTATTGTTGATAAGCATGTATACCTTTATCAGGACTGACTTACCTGCCACAGGTGATCCAGGTATTGTTGATAAGCGTGTATACCTTTATCAGGGCTGACTTACCTGCCACAGGTGATCCAGGTACTGTTGATAAGCGTGTATACCTTTATCAGGGTTGACTTACCTGCCACAGGTGATCCAGGTATTGTTGATAACCATGTATACCTTTATCAGGACTGACTTACCTGCCACAGGTGATCCAGGTATTGTTGATAAGCGTGTATACCTTTATCAGGACTGACTTACCTGCCCAGGTGATCCAGGTATTGTTGATAAGCATGTATACCTTTATCAGGACTGACTTACCTGCCACAGGTGATCCAGGTACTGTTGATAAGCGTGTATACCTTTATCAGGACTGACTTACCTGCCACAGGTGATCAGGTATTGTTGATAAGCATGTATACCTTTATCAGGACTGACTTACCTGCCACAGGTGATCCAGGTATTGTTGATAAGCATGTATACCTTTATCAGGACTGACTTACCTGCCACAGGTGATCCAGTATTGTTGATAAGCGTGTATACCTTTATCAGGACTGACTTACCTGCCACAGGTGATCCAGGTATTGTTGATAAGCATGTTACCTTTATCAGGACTGACTTACCTGCCACAGGTGATCCAGGTATTGTTGATAAGCGTGTATACCTTTATCAGGGCTGACTTACCTGCCACAGGTGATCCAGGTATTGTTGATAAACGTGTATACCTTTATCAGGACTGACTTACCTGCCACAGGTGATCCAGGTATTGTTGATAAGCGTGTATACCTTTATCAGGGCTGACTTACCTGCCACAGGTGATCTAGGTATTGTTGATAAACGTGTATACCTTTATCAGGACTGACTTACCTGCCACAGGTGATCCAGGTATTGTTGATAAGCATGTATACCTTTATCAGGGCTGACTTACCTGCCACAGGTGATCCAGGTATTGTTGATAAGCGTGTATACCTTTATCAGGGCTGACTTACCTGCCACAGGTGATCTAGGTATTGTTGATAAACGTGTATACCTTTATCAGGACTGACTTACCTGCCACAGGTGATCTAGGTATTGTTGATAAGCGTGTATACCTTTATCAGGACTGACCTACCTGCCCAGGTGATCCAGGTATTGTTGATAAGCATGTATACCTTTATCAGCTGACTTACCTGCCACAGGTGATCCAGGTACTGTTGATAAGCGTGTATACCTTTATCAGGGCTGACTTACCTGCCACAGGTGATCCAGGTATTGTTGATAAGCGTGTATACCTTTATCAGGGCTGACTTACCTGCCACAGGTGATCCAGGTATTGTTGATAAGCATGTATACCTTTATCAGGGCTGACTTACCTGCCACAGGTTGTCCAGGTATTGTTGATAAGCATGTATACCTTTATCAGGGCGGACTTACCTGCCACAGGTGATCCAGGTATTGTTGATAAGCATGTATACCTTTATCAGGACTGACTTACCTGTCACAGGTGATCCAGGTACTGTTGATAAGCATGTATACCTTTATCAGGACTGACTTACCTGCCACAGGTGATCCAGGTACTGTTGATAAGCATGTATACCTTTATCAGGGCTGACTTACCTGCCACAGTTGATCCAGGTAGTTGATAAGCATGTATACCTTTATCAGGACTGACTTACCTGCCACAGGTGATCCAGGTATTGTTGATAAGCGTGTATACCTTTATCAGGACTGACTTACCTGCCACAGGTGATCCAGGTATTGTTGATAATCATGTATACCTTTATCAGGACTGACTTACCTGCCACAGGTGATCCAGGTATTGTTGATAAGCATGTATACCTTTATCAGGACTGACTTACCTGCCACAGGTGATCCAGGTACTGTTGATAAGCCTGTATACCTTTATCAGGACTGACTTACCTGCCACAGGTGATCCAGGTATTGTTGATAAGCCTGTATACCTTTATCAGGACTGACTTACCTGCCACAGGTGATCCAGGTATTGTTAATAAGCGTGTATACCTTTATCAGGACTGACTTACCTGTCACAGGTGATCCATGTACTGTTGATAAGCATGTATGCCTTTATCAGGACTGACTTACCTGCCACAGGTGATCCAGGTATTGTTGATAAGCATGTATACCTTTATCAGGACTGACTTACCTGCCACAGGTGATCCAGGTATTGTTGATAAGCGTGTATACCTTTATCAGGACTGACTTACCTGTCACAGGTGATCCAGGTACTGTTGATAAGCATGTATATCTTTATCAGGGCTGACTTACCTGCCACAGGTGATCCAGGTACTGTTGATAAGCATGTATACCTTTATCAGGGCTGACTTACCTGCCACAGGTGATCCAGGTACTGTTGATAAGCATGTATACCTTTATCAGGACTGACTTACCTGCCCAAGGTGATCCAGGTACTGTTGATAAGCGTGTATACCTTTATCAGGACTGACTTACCTGCCACAGGTGATCCAGGTATTGTTGATAAGCATGTATACCTTTATCAGGACTGACTTACCTGCCACAGGTGATCCAGGTACTGTTGATAAGCGTGTATACCTTTATCAGGGTGTCTGTCTATACCAGTCAGTATAAGCTGTATGTCCAACTGAAATAAAATAAAAGAATCTATCATTATTTAACTTAAAATACTGAAGGTGGATTTCATGGTAAACTTTAGGATATACAGTAAAATCTACCAATACTTTACAATTTATTGGGGAACAACGGTTGGTTGGTTGGTTGGTGGGTTGGTTGAATGTTGTTTAATGTTGCATCAGCAATTTTTCAGCTATTTGCGACAAGAACTATTTTCATAAATCTCTATGGATTAATCAGTGAACAATTTTGTGTATGAATGTGAAGTGCGAGTGTGTTTTTTGGTCTGCCTTGTACTAGCACGCACTTAGAACGGCTTTAACGTGCTAGCTCACAGAGTCAGTATGCGGCAGACAAGCGTACCACTCCCCCAGTCCATAATACTGATACCAGCAGGTGAATCAGTATAGGCCAATGACAAGGAAAATGAACTTTCCTACATGTGGTGTGAAAGGGACTTGAACTCACAGCGGTGAGAGACCCTAGATTTGAAGACTGGAGTATTATCCATTATGCCACCGTGGCCTCTATTTAGTAAAACTTTGTCATGATGCCCCTCGACAACTTTGCCACCTCGCATATCATCACAGTACTTAAATGTACTTAAATCAATTTCTTCTATGTTTTTCTTTGTAAGTCCTCCTTAAATTATCGCTTACATCCTTGATAGTGGCAATAAATTAAGATTTCACAATTCTGTCTATTTATAGAGATTTGTACTAATAAAAGTTTTTAATTATCAAAATGTTGGCTATCTGATGCTCAATTTTACAAAATTTTACATGGAGCTTGACACTATTCACAGAAGATCGAGTGATGGCCTGACTTTTAATATTTTCAATATTTTACTTCAACTTTAAAATATATCGTAAGTCTTACCTTAAACAGTTGTTTGATAAATGACTGGTGAGATTTAGACAGGACAGGATATCCTTTCTTATTGGTCAGGAAAAGACTGGTGGATATAACCACACATTTAACTGGTTCCGACAGCCACCTGGTGAGACATTTCTCTGATGGAAGATCTGCTGTTATTTCCAGTGCCACGTTAACACGCTTGTTATTGTCACACAAAGTCCTGAATGAATGCCACCTGTTTTAGAACAAACACATTTTATTAGTATATACATGTACATTAAAAACAACTGTCTCACTTTAAAACTAATACATACACATAATACATGCACAGCAGTACCTTCATAATAATAATTGATTAAATAGAGTTTAAACTTCCAAAAGTATTTCATTTATATTGAGATGTTACCAGCTATATATGAACCATTGCAGAAATTTGATGCATGTGTGATTATGATAATCAGTAGTGAAGGTTCTGTAAAACTGTTTTGTTTACTGTGGCTTATTTCATTGATTTAAAATTCATACACTAGGTTTTCAATCTGAGCCTGTCAGGACTTATCCACCAAAAACTGCTAAGAACAAGAATTGTCTGAACAAATGGACAGACAGAAACTCAAATTTAATATCACCCTCTTTCTTCGAAGGACAAAGTGTAAAATACTTTATAATTATGTTAAAGGGAACAAGTAATAGCTTAAAGGGGATGCCATTTCAAAAGCGTCCCCCACGAATCACAACTGGGAAATTCATGTTTTCACAACCATGTGCATGATCAAAATATGAATAGCCAATGGTACATCTATTCCACCCAAAATATGTTCCTGTGATATTCATAAAGATCTGTTAAATAATATTCAAGAAAAGAAGCAGACAAAATGCAGACCTGCCAACCCCCTGGGCAACTATTCAGTAAGATCAAGGACATTTTTCAGTAAGATTGCACCAGTTTCCATAAGATTTTACAAAAGTCAAATTTATCAAATAGGCGTTTTTAATTAGACTGTTAA
This sequence comes from Anadara kagoshimensis, assembly GCA_021292105.1. Lineage (NCBI taxonomy): Eukaryota > Metazoa > Mollusca > Bivalvia > Arcoida > Arcidae > Anadara > Anadara kagoshimensis. Next base: position 25,151,260 of record CM037875.1, on the reverse strand, counting down.
GGCTACAAAATCACCTAAATCACAGACTCTATGTTTTTTTTAATTTATATGACGCCGGATATTGTCAATGCCGCCATGTGCGATATTTAGATCAACTAGACATTTATTGCAATGGACAAAAAAATCTCCCTTTTCGCTCCGTTTTATGAAGGACCACGTTGAAAAATACGTAGGTTTAGCTTTTTGGGCATACTGATTCCTTTTTTTCGGAGCCGACTCTCCATAATCCGCCAGATCTGCTTTGCGTTTGCACATTTTTGAGATGTAACAGTTACTGCGAGAAACTTTAAAATCACACAGGTGCTTGATTATTACGCTTCAGAATGTCTTTGAAATGCTTTACTATCAAACGCTCTTCCGACTTTGCGTAACGACAATGATCGCTGGCTATCTTTTTAATGCTTTATTGTAATCTGCATGCCTTAAAAGCGTTTCCAGGACAGTTTTCTAAAACATGGTTTGGAAATGTAAAGACAATGAAAGAGAATATCCGAAAAAATAAAAATCGGAAAAAAACATGCCGTATCCGTACAATCGTAAGAATTAAAAAATTTCGGCAATATTCAGTAAGAACTACGGAAAAATCGTAAGGGTTGGCAGATCTGAAAATGTTGGTAGAAGAAATTGAATAAACAAAATGTGAACTCTACTTTTTCTGGAGATATAATAACTGAGGAAAATCAGTGTGATATTGAGTTTTTATGCTAATTTAACGATGTCTATACTTACCAATACCAAGTGTCATCTACAGGGTTGTCTTCTATGTCTGTTTCCTCTTGACCATCAATCAAACTTTCAACCTGGTGCTTGGGTGATATTAATGGTACTTGTACCCAATATTGCTGTAATAGTAAGATTCAAATCAATAAACATTTAGGAATCTTATTTTTTTTAGATTCATCAACATCATACTACCATACACACTTGCTGATTTAGCTCTCTTAATATCTAGTTGTAAATTTTTTTACACAATTTGAAAATTATATTAAGGAATGCACTCATTTCAAAAATGTAAATATTATTTTAGGGCATGTTCTTCAGTACATGTATTTCTCTGTCGAATACAGGTGCATTTTCAACAACAGAGAATATGTCAGATCATAAATGAAATTTTTAAATTTGAAAATGTTGAAGATACATGTTCACAAAATTACAATTATTTTATGAAAAAGCATCCATAAGAATTTTGATATTTGGCATACGATAAACTAAATTTAATAGCAGATATACCATTAGCAAGTAATAGGGACGACTGAAGAGCAAAAAATAATTGGCCGATTCTCCACCAGGGGAGATGGAATTAAGTAAGGTAAGTCAATACCTGTTGAAAATAACTGTTGGTCAAATGTTCATTCAGACAGCGGGCCATGTTTGTTACATCTCCCGACTTTAACTGCATGAGAACTGCTGGAACACTCAGATGAGAGGCAAAGGCCAGTTCTTGTTTGAAAGCCTGAAGTTGAATAAGAATAATAACATGTTATAACTGAAATGGGATGAATTTCAAAAGTGTCTCCCTAATGAACCCTATCTCAGATGTTTTCTAAACCATCTCCCTAATGAACCCTACCTCAGATGTTTTCTAAACCGTCTCCCTAATGAAACCTACCTCAAATGTTTTCTAAACCGTCTCCCTAATGAACCCTACCTCAGATGTTTTCTAAACCATGTGCATGATCGAAATATGAATAGCCAAGGGCTATTCTTGAATATTCCACCCAAAGATTTTCCTGTGAAGTTTCATAAATATCTGTAAATATTTCTGAGTAAAGTGTCAGTCTAAAGGTTGGTAAAGAAATAAAGATAATCAGTCCAAATGATAGTTGTAGATAAATGGCTCTTTTTCTCTTAGGGACTTGAACGGCAATCAATTTCTATATTTTGATCTTAACAGTTCGGAAAATTTGAATGAGAATTGGAAAAGATGTGTGACCAAAGATGTGTGACCTTTTTCCCCAAAAATAATTAATACTCAGAAAAATCAGTTGAAAAAAAACTAAATCCATTATTATATAGACACAACAAATATCTAAAATTAATATCTCACTGCTTCTGAGTTTTTACGAATAACATCAACTCTAGAATTCATCTGTATCCATGGTGATGTTTTGCCAACAATCAAAGAGCTCCAATCTACAAACAAAGTCAAATAAAAAAAATTATAAGATATTCTTTTAAATTCTGGCAATTTGATTTTAAATTTGTGTAACCTAGGTAGTATACTAGTAAGCAATAATATGGATATCAAAACAAGCTGCACAATGTGATATGGGTGGTATGTTGGATTCCAGATCTACTGACCTCAATTCCTTTTGGGTATATGTATTGTGACTTTACTCCACTTCTGTAATTACATTGCCTAAGTAATTACCTGGTAAGTCAATTCACACTGAGAATAACTATCTTGTGGCAGAATAATGGACAGGTGGGGTTGTAGCCTCTACAACTGCAGTTTCAGTGAGAAGAATCCTCAGTCACCAAAATGTATACTAGCACATAGCATCCACAATTCCACATGCATATACAGTAAAACACATTTATAACGTAGCTCTAAGGACTCTATTTTTAACTTCGTTATATAGCGACTTCATTATATTGTTATACATAGACTTATATAGAAAAGCGGTCGGGCCAAATAATTGACATCGTTCTATCCATGTTTTCGTTTTAACCATGTTTGTTATATTCGTATTTTACTATAACTCATTGCTGCTCATGACAACATTTAGTGTATATGACTTGCACTAGTGATGTGAGGAATGGAGTAGGGAAATGGAGTTTTATGCCCCAGTCAAGGTTCTTTCACTTATATCAAGACTCTCAGTTCAGGTATGGAGGAGGAAATCAGTGTCAAGAAAAAAACAACTATGGTGGAGGAAACCAGAGTGTCCAGAAAAAACAGCTGACTTTCAGCTAGTGAACTTACAAACTTTCTCACAATAGAATCTATCCTATTTGGGATTCAACCCTAAGAGGTAAGAGGCACTGTGATCCATAAGCACACACTTTAAACCACTTGACCACCTAAGACACCTAGTGATGTACCCAAAATTAAGCTTTGCACCACATTAGCATAATCAAAAACAAACATACTAGTCCATGTCCAAATCACAATCCTAAAGCTAAGTAAAAGCTTTGAAACTGCGAAATTAATTTAAACATGTGAACTTCCACCAGGTAAGTGAGGTTGGGTGTTCTGTAAGTATAAGTGCCTCTCGGAAAAGGAAGGGAAGAATGTAGTGGTCTGGGTAGCTCAGTGGTAGAGCACTCGCCTATAGTGCGGAAGGTCCCAGGTTCGATTCCCGGTCCGACCCTACACAGGGTTCATACAGACGTTTGGACTACAAATTTAAGGACTTTTTAGGGTCTTTTTAAGGGTCTTATTTGCAAATTTAAGGCCCAATCAAAGGGATAATTTTAGCAAAAAATATTGGTGCAAAGGCAATTATTTCAATAAAACCTTTACTTATGTGTCCAGTAACAACACTTGAAGTGGAGATCGAAGTTAGGTGTTCGATAGGGTCAGGTACCTTTAAGTTTCCCACTTCAACGTAATTTATTAATTACTGTTTAATTCATGTCCGGCAGAGCACATGTTTTTCAAGCTTTTGGATATGAAAATCAATAAATTTTCTATCATGTCATATACCGTTGTTAAGTATGCATTTTGTCGTAATAAATGAGCACCAAGGTACATACCTGCTGCATTTTTTCTTTCCTGTTACACTAAGAGTAAGAATACAATCAACATCTTATTCATGTAGGTTAATATAAATACTGACCTTGACCTGTAAGAACTAGGTCAGATCTTGTAACTGCTCCAGGTCTATCCTTGGCAGGTCCATAGATAAACTCACGTTTGTATCTTGGATTCACTATTGGAAGACACACAAAGTCAAATCTACAATGGCACAAGTCAAAAACTGAAAAATCTGTAATATCGTGCCAGTCTATTGTTGTGTGCATTACATACATCTATAATTTTCAGCAAATGTCTTTACCAAAAAAAGAGGGATTAGCCAGCACTATAGACTCTATGGAGACCTATTTCTAGGGTCAATGACATTCGTCACATTTTTTTCAGGAAATGTTAAGGGGCAAAATAGTCTAAATTCAAGGTATCATAGTTTTAAGACCAGGATTGGTCAGGTCCGGGAAACCCCCCTAAAGTCCATATTATATGGCGTTTGCCATATCGTACGTCTATCTCCATATGTTTACAAATGGCAATCGCCATATGCAAAGACGCGTCGCTAAGTTTTTGTCGGATTTTTCGCGTGTTCAGAAAAAGTGCACAATACCATCACATTGGCGTAAAACTAGGCATATAAACCGAACTGAAAAATACCTTATTCGGTCTCTGGGTTGCTGCAGAAAGGTGCAAAGCGGAATTGAAAGTCGTCGGAGGTAAGTTTTCTTCATGTTTACGATGTTTGAATATCAATTTTAATCAGATAAAATCCTTTTTCATTCGATGTCTTTATCGGGAAGTACTTCATGACTGAAGTTGCCATTTTAAAAATACCAGGATCATGTGATCTTGCAACAACCAATCAGAAGGAATTTAATCTAGTGATCTCGGCTTGCACATGCATGCCATAGAATCGTATACGAAGATGTCCGCATATCAACTTTGGACTAGGAGTTCAATTCTCGTCTGTGAAGTTCGATGTTTTTGTTGCTGTTGGCATTGAGATTGTAATAATGGTACTATGTGATTATCTAGTGTTTAGATTGGTTGATTTTGTTCGATTTAATTCTCAATTAGGTTAATAACGTCATACTCAAGCCAGCCTTTCGTAACTCGGGGATGTATACAATTACCGCTAATTCGATGTTAACTTATTGCAAATACAAAATTGTAGTAATTTCAGGTTTTTTTTTTAAATTCAACAAATTTAAAGTATTGATACTGAAACTTGTTTTTTGATAAAAATGGTGATACCGGTAATCTATTTACTATGGTTGTATAAGATCTCAAACAAGTTTCAAATTATCGTGGCCAGATAATCACTCGGCAAATCGCCATATCAACTAAAATAAACATACTGCTTTTAGAATTGAATATTTATGATATCTATATGATTATCGGTAAAATAGAAGATTCGTAAGTCAAGAGGTGAACAAAAACGAAACTACCTAAGCATTTCGAAAAAAGTATGGATAGTGTTATTTAACGCATTTTATATTTTGCCGTGGACGCCGCTAATTCCAATCAACAATTAATTTTGAACGATTGCCAGATTGAGGACATCTTGAAAATAAAATAAAATGTTATAAATATTAAAACGTCAAACTTATGTGCAAGTCGTAACTCTTAGAAGTTCCTAAACTTTTCCTCTATGAACAACCGAAATACGTTTGGTCTCTATATTTTGTTGTTACCGATATAAAATACATTTGTAAACGGTATTTTCCCCTGCAAATATACGTATTTTTTCCGCGTTTTATCAAATAGCGGGAAAATTATGTATTTTAAGGCACGTGTTATACGTATATATAAGGCGTGATTATGTTGTTAACCATTGGGTCACCCGGGGTGTACGTGTTTTTGAACACGTGGTTGCCGGTTGGGTTCATGTACATGTATATTACGGTCTAGCCCTGATTCACGGGATAGACTTAACTTAGTTTTTTATCAGTTCTACATTATACATGTTGTTCTATTCTGCCATGGGTTTCCAGGGTATTTTTCTGCTTAAAAACACAGTTAATCTCTTGTTTTTTTTTTATCAAGACAGGTTGTGTTCACTTAATTTGATGCATCAATGTTTGCGTATTGTGTGCTTTTGTACCTTTTACACACTTATAAAATTGAGTCATAATAGAACATAGATGTATATATTACGACTGCTATTTAATAAATCCTCAACGGCGGACTTTCGGCAAATAAGTATTTATTTGTTGGTTTATATAAAGTATAGTGCAGTGTATACAAAAACATTACCAGCTGATTACGGAAGTAATATTAGCGGGCAGGGGCAAGTGAGATGGAGAGAATATCACACAACGAACTAATCGCATTTGATGTATATTGCCTTTAATTAAATTTGAATGGCACCATTCGATGGCAGTCAAAGGGGTCAGCGCTTATGCAAGTGTTGCAAAATGAACTGTCATGAAAATAAGTATCTTTTTGTTCTGGCGTGCCCCGCGTACCTGTCTTAAAGAACCGATATTTTAACCCTTTACATTATTTTCACTCTTTTCCAAGTAGTGAACACAAAGTTGATACTTTACTGAAGCAGACTAAGAAACACTTGTTACAAAATTGATTACTATCTGATAATGGCATGAAAACCAAGAACAATAGACATGACAAACTGCATTTTATTATTATGCTGTTACATATATGCTATATCACGTACTCCATGCTGATGCAATAAACTAACATCATAATATAATTTGGCAATAAACACACAATTATGTAATTAAGCTGTAAAAAGATAAAAACAAAAATGGAAGTTTCACAAAGTAATTATTTATTATAATAAATGATGATAAAGATGGCACAATTATTACGGTAATATTATCACAATAAGTACACTTGCACTTGTGACTAGGAGTTCGCCTATGCAGTTCTTATTTTAAATAGATATTGATACATGATAATATTTTTTTTGTAAAATTGTTGAGTTGTGCAAATAAATAAACGTAAACAAAAATCAAACTTCAGAGACAAGAACGAAGTCCTAGCCCAAAGTTGATATGCGGACATCTTTGCATACGATTCTGTGGCATGCATGTGCAAGCCGAGATCACTAGATTAAATTCCCTCTGATTGGTTGTTGCAAGATCACATGATCCTGATATTTTTAAAATGGCAACTTCAGTCATGAAGTACTTCACCCCGATAAAGACATCGCATGAAAAAGAATTCTATCTGATTAAAATTGATATTCAAACATCGTAAACATGAAGAAAACTTACCTCCAACGACTTTCAATTCCGCTTTGCACCTTTCTGCAGCAACCCAGAGACCGAATAAGGTATTTTTCAGTTCGGTTTATATGCCTAGTTTTATGCCAATGTGATGGTATCGTGCACTTTTTCTGAACACGCGAAAAATCCGACAAAAACTTAGCGACGCGTCTTTGCATATGGCGATTGCCATATGTAAACATATGGAGATAGACGTACGATATGGCAAACGCCATATAATATGGACTTTAGGGGGGTTTCCCGGACCTGTTGGTGTATGAAACTGGGGACTACAAATACCTGCAACCAGAAGGCATCTTTTGTCAATGTCAGTGCTTTATATTTGAACATGTTTGGGTACATTTGCATAGAATGAACATTCCGACAATGTCAGAGTCTCAGACATCACATGCATCAATTATTATTGTGAATATATTTCTTGCGTGCATTTGGGACAAAATTTTGGACAGTAACAAGGCAATGTGCTAGTCGCCGATTTTCTACGTGTTCACAGAAATATATCGTGCTACTGATATTTCTCTATGCATACCCCGATTTGCAGGCTGTATCAAGAGCAGTATTAATGTCAGGACAGCAATGAAAATCTCTCCCGCAAGACACACGTGTTGACATCTTTCCTGGCATTTTGTTAAAAGTACTCTAGCATTTCCGGTTTCTTGTTCTGGTTTTGTAAATCCTTCTTTTGTATGGAGCACCATCGACTATAGTTCTAGCTTGTTTAAAAAGACTTTTCGAAAAACAATTAAATACTTAAATCATAAAAGTCACTACTAGTACATTTAAATACTTAAAATTTTGCATGTTTTCTAAATATGTCTCAGGAGACACACCTATAGGGGACAACTGTAGTCTATTATTATTTTTAATTGCATGGCAGTATCTCTTAGTATTCATTGTTTGAATTTCATGAGGTATCATAAAAGTGTTAAAAGATGAGGTGAACTTGAAAATGGGTAGTGGTGGTTCTTTTGCCGAGCATTCAGCATTAAAATTATTTTAGAAAAATGTAGCAGTCTGGGTAGCTCAGTGGTAGAGCACTGGCCTATAGTGCGGGAGGTCCCAGGTTCGATCCCCAGTCCGCCCCTGCATTTATTTTCTTTCCTGTTACAAATAAATGTCATGAGTTGTATGAAAGAGACCTTAAAACATATGGCACACAACAAGGAACACTCCCAGCACAATGCCCTGAGCACACTACAAAGGTAAAGATTTCTGCCAATTCATTATGACTGGTGACATCTCAATATAAGTGAATAATTCTTGACATAAAACCTGATTCAACCAATTAATCTTAATGTCAACATTAATACTGATATAAGGCATAAGTAGATTGACCTCTGCAATGTTTTAGAGGTATATTTGATATGTACAGGGTTGTAGCTGTCTGAAGTATCAGAACACTAAGACACTTTATCATGTACATTATGGTGGAGGAAACCACCCCTATTTGGCAATCTTGGATTCAAACCTAGGCAGTGAGAGGCATAAGCATGCATATACAGACCACTTGGCCAAGGAGGTCTCCTCTAATGCAGAGGACTTGAAATCATTTTCCAGCAGATCCATAGTAAGCTGGTACAAAACTAAAAACACAGGCTTTTAAGTGTATATATAAGCATTTATTTTGACACAAAGTGGCACAATTAATAGCAGTATGATTGATTCAGCATATAAAACTTCTAAAAAACACGCTTTAGTTACAAAATTAGGCATTACAATTTTGAGTATATGTATATTGAGAACAAAAAGTGCTGACATAGCTTCTATAAACCTTCAATAAGAAAGATTGCAAAGGGAGATAATTTTTCAGGGAAAAATTTTTAAATATGAAACATAATGCCTGTGTACAAGAAAGTAAAATGAAATGCCTTTTTAGGAACAAATATCTTATGATGTACTTCAATAATATCACATAAAAATAGATAATAAGACATTTACAAAAATTATATAAAATACTGATTGTGTATTAATTCTGATTCTCTTATCCACCAGGGATCAGGTTAACTGGCAATTTTATTTTTCATAGTGAACTATAGTCCGACAGCAATATTTTGACAGAAAGTTTATAAATATGGGCCAGTCTAAATTACACAAATGGGTATTAACCCTCTTATGAAATGGTATATTCGCACCTTCATTTGTCGACAACCTTTATATATGATCCCTATTCATATTAAAAATAGACTCTTCCATGCTTATAACACTCTGATAAAATATTACTGACGGATTATAGTTATTTTTTATTTAAAACCCTATTACCATAAATTAGTATATGGTTTATACATTTACACTACCTGAGATTCTTCCCCTCAACACCACACATAAACTATTATCATCTAAGCAATAACATTACAAACAAAATACAGTTAAACCTTGATTAAGTGCCACCATTTATTCATTTTAGAATTTGGAAACAGAAACGGGTACATATATTTTTGAAATCTCTATTTTTTCTTTATTTCTTTTATGTTATATACCATAAATTTAGATTATGCATACATCTGAATTGAAACTCCATATGAAAATATTACAGCCAAAGTAAACTTATTTGTCCTATTTTAATTACTGCCTTTGAATTGAAAAAATTTGCAAATTCTCGGCAAACTCTTTTGTGACATGCTTGCATTGCAATGAGACCCACTTTCAAAATAAGTCTTCTTCTGACAAAATCTAAAATTTTCACAGGTCAAGAAGTATTATACAACTTAATTCAATCTGTATTAACTGCTTCAATATTTGTGTATTCCAATATATGTTACACATCACTGGTCTTCAATGTTGTTTTGGGAATTTCAAGGGGTCAAATTTGGAAATTTTAGTATTTTTTTCTTAAGAGAAACTACTTTTATTCCCTAGTAATTTAAGGCTTACAGCATAAAATGTTAGTGTTATAACACACAGAATGTCTATCATAATATTTTATCCTTTTAATGTCTATACAACCTTTATTTTGATTTCATCTATAGTCCAACAGCGATATTGTTTCCAGAGTGTTTATAAAAACAAGCAAGTTTATTATACACCAATGGGTGTTAATACCGTGTTCTCGTATATGTATATTCACACCTGTATGCGTTCATTTGTCAACTTCACCTTTATATATTCCTTTCTTAGGCTATCTACATTATATGGAGTCTTCCATGTTTATAAACACTCTGCCAAAATATAACTGACAGACTATGTCAATAGTAGCCGATTTTAACAGCTAGTAAATAGAGTGCAGAAAAAAGAATAAACAGAAGACCATGCAGTGTACTCTACTCTCATGTACACTTCCCTGTATATAAATTTCATCAACAAATTTAAACAATGTTGGAGGACACACACACAAACACACACACACACACACACACACACACACACACACACACACACACGTGTGACACAATATTTTCATTACTTACGGTAAAACAAAACATGGGGATTCCAATGCACACACATGCAATCACCCACCTCCACATAGACTTACACACAATAGAGTACAACACAAGATTTTTGGTACTTTTTTGGTAATGTACAGATAACCAACAATAGTTATACAATTTCAAACACTAAAGTAGTAATATCGCCCACAAAAGTTTTTTTTGGTAGCACTACTGTCTGTCTATCCAGCATGAATCAAAATTTATTTTGCAACATGAATTTTGGCAATTATTTAAGAAATGACATTCTGATCATAGTATTTCAAGGGGTAATGAAAGATAGTGTGGCGCGTGCCAAATTCGATGAAGGGCAAAGCCCTTCATTTTGAATTTGGCACGCGCCACACTATCTTTCAGTACCCCTTGAAATACCATGAGCAGAAATGTCATTTCTTATATTTACAATTCTTTCTTTAAATAAATATTTTGTATCTTGGTGCTATTTTTTCCATGTTTGCGCGTGTGATAAAAAGCCATGCGAGATCGGCGTATCTCGCATGACCACACGACCCCCTGTGTAGGACATGACGTAATATTGCGGGAAAATTGATACACATCAAGGGTCATGACCCCCATTGTCTTTCATTGGGAATAGAAATACAATTGCTTCTGTATGTTTCATCGAAGACAGGTACAGTCATATTGTAAATATTGAATATTTATTCTATGATTCTGTTGTCTTCCATATACTACTTTTCTGTGAAATTAAATTCATGTTCTTTGCCACAAGAACATAGTATTGGTTTACATGTATATTGCAAACAATACAAAACTGTACAGATGTAAATACAAAATTCTTGTGTGAATTAAAATCTATTTGAATATTTATTCTATGATTCATTCATCCTCCATTTACTAGTTTCCTGTGGACTAAAATTCACTATCTTTACCATAAGTACATAGCACTAGAATATATGTATATTGCAAATGACACAAAATGTACACACAACCCTCATGAAAAAAATTGTCTGCATTTTGCCAGAAAAAGTTCTGATACTTGCTGAATATCAGCATGTTTTTACATTTTCAAAATGTTATCAGAGTTTTCAGACAAAATTCAGATTTCAGATAAATGTGTTCATAAAATTTCATTCACTAATTTTTGGTGCAAGAAAAATTCAGAATGAATATTTTTCAGAAATATTCACACAAAATTCAAAACTTATATTTCATGAGGGAAAAAATATACAGTGACCACATACAATAGAACCTTTATATAAGGACCAATCACAGGACCCCAAAAATATGGACTTTATAGACAGGTGATCTTAAAATAGAAGTTCTTTTTCGCCAAAATTTGAAGCAAAGGAGACCTTAAAACAGTGCTCCTAATGGATAGGTGGTCTTTATATACAGGTTATTTTGATTGAAATATGAAGCAAAGGGATCTAGTATTTCTATTAGGAAAGGGGTGGTCTTTATGTAGAGGTGATCACTATAGCAGGTTTTACTGCAAAATCTATGTAAATGCTAATAAAGTTTATCTCTTTTCTATATTTATTTAAAAATATTTAATATCGAAATTTAACAATATATATAGGTAACAACAATCTTAAGAGTCAATAATTATTCAATTATTTATATTTTGTCAAAAAACCATCATGAAATTTCCTGAACCGCTCCAGCATTTCTGTGAGTTTTTCTACAGTTGGCAATATGGTGGTCCTGTAATATATAAATATAGGACAAGATTGTTATAGTAAACTGTCAAATAAAATCCACCCTTTTAACCCTGCCCACCCATCCCCGCCCAAGGGGCAAAAATAATTGTAAGTTTTTTTATGGAAGTTTTGTGAAAACTGTAAGCTCTGAAAGTTTATCAAGCATTTTGTAATTGTAATTTTTTTTTTGGGGGGGGGGTCTGTTTTATTTTTTTCTTCTTATCTTAGTACACTACAGCATTTCGAAATGAAAGTCATGGGGTCCTTTGAAAGATGACCTGTGTCATGGTAGGTATGTCACACTAAAGAACACTTTCTGCATAATGCAAATGTTAAAATCCTATAGGTAGCGACATGTTGATATAGTGAATTATTCCTCATTGGAAAATAAAACTACATTTAATTAAAAAATTACATTACAGATACTGTGAGAGAAAATTCTGCAGGTTTTAGCCCACCAGACCATCAAGGAAGGTCCCTGTGTATGTAAGTTGTGGAAGTCTGTACATAAAAAGCCGCTAGCTCATACTGTGCACTTTCGCAAATTTCTCTAGACAGCCTTTATAGACAGGTGTGACATTAATTACCTAAAGTGATAAGTTCCTTCTTTCTGTCCAAACCCAGAGCCAGGTACAACACAAATACCTGTATTTTCCAGTAAATCAAAACAGTACATAACATCAGGAGGTACTCCTTTTTTCTGAAAATATAATATCAAATTACATGTAATTTGTAAATTGAGAAATTCTTTTCTCAACCACAGACAAGCTTTTCCATCTTATTTTGTTCACATTTCTGGTGAAAGAATATTTGACCCCACCCTAGTCTGAGACAGATTATACATGTATTATTATGTCAATCCAGATAACAATCCCTTGATATAGCACCCATGCCAGGATGTACACAAGATTGGAGATTGGTGGGTATTTTGGTGTTTTACATTTCTGTCAAGTTTGTTCATATATGTCGTATCATTCATTCTTTAACTTGTCAAGTCCTTAAGAACACAATAACTAAATACTTTACATTTTATGATGATAATGACAGATAGTTGGGAGGTCGTGGATTTGAAGCCAGATTGGGTCTGACCCAAGACCAGAAAGTGGGTAGTGAATATTCTTTCACCAAACACTCGGAATTAAGAAATGAAAGTCACAGTTCTTTTGGATAGGAACTTAAAATAAATGAGGTTCTGTGGCACAATAAAGAACCCTGCTGTATAATGCTACCAGCGCGATGCATAGGAAAAATTTCTGCACCTTCGCCTATAGCTGGTGACATTTCAATAAAAGTGAAATATTCTTGACTGGGATGATAAACACCATTACTCAATTCTGACAACAGTTATTAGGACAAGTTCTGTATTTCAAGCAGGAACAATTGAGGATTGTCTCTCTCCCTCTCTCTCTGTTCATAGCCTACCTTAGCTTCTGCTAGAACTGCCTCGGACATATGTAGCTGTGGGAATGTATACATTGAACCCTGTACAACATTGCATGTACAGTAAAACCTCGTTATAATGCCCCTCGATAACTTTGCCACCTCGCTTATCGCCACACTTTTTTGAAGTCCCAAAATCCATTTTATTTATGTTTTCCTTTATCCGTCTCCCTCAGTTTATCGCCAAACTCCTTTATAACGCCAAAATTTGACTGAACAAATGGTGGCAATGAATCGAGGTTTTACTGTAATTCTGTCCTTGAGGTAGGTGGGTATGTGGGTGGTTGGGTGTGTGTGTATGTGTGTGTGTGTGTGTGTGTGTTCATAGCTTACATTAGCTTCTGCTAGAACTGCCTCAGACATATGTAGCTGTGGGAATGTATACATTGAACCCTGTACAACATTGCATGTAATTCTGTCCTTGAGGTAGGTGGGTATGTGGGTGGTTGGGTGTGTGTGTGTGTGTGTGTGTGTGTGTGTGTGTGTGTGTGTGTGTGTGTGTGTGTGTGTGTGTGTGTGTGTTCATAGCTTACCTTAGCTTCTGCTAGAACTGCCTCGGACATATGTAGCTGTGGAAATGCATACATTGAACCCTGTACAACATTACATGTAATTCTGTCCATTGAGTTGAATGTCTGAGTTACCATCTGAGCTTTTTGGGATAACTGACCTAATACTGTGTCCCTTTCCTAAAAGTACCAAATAAGATAGCATAACTACCAGTACCAGTATGAGAACTAACTACAGTCGTGCCTGTCCATTAAGGCCATGTATTGAAACCAGAGAAAATGACCTTTATGGGCAGGTGGCTCTTATACACAGGTTCAAATGACATGAATAAAGAGCAATAAGGATGATATTTTACTGGGCTTTAAGGAGTTTACAGAGAGAGCAATGGAAAATAATTCAACTATAGATTTTTATAATTTTTTGCATACAAGTAGATAATAATATTAGTTACACAGTCTGTTGGTGACCTAATATGGTTTATACAGGGTCAGTAAATTCCATATCGGGCGAGGGCGAAGCCCGAGCCCAGATATGGAATTTACTGACCCTGTATAAACCATTTTAGGTCACCAACAGACTGTGTAATGATTATATCCTACCGATCACCCTGAAGACCCACGGTGGATACCTTTTAAAAACAAACGTACAGTACGGATACGGAGACCGGAGAGAAGTTCAGGATGAGACACTGCTGTATGTTTTAGTAACCTATAGTTCCAAACAAACCCTTTATATATCATGTTATGTCACTAAAACACTGTGCAACTATTATATCATAAGGATCATATTAATAAATCATTTACAAAACCAATTTGAATGTATCCACACAGCGACATGTGAATGGTGACTGAGTTAGAAATACCATCGTTTGACATTTTGTCTGACAAAGTATTGAAAATAATAATGAATTTGACTTACTATAGCAACTTCCGTCAAAGAAATCAATTGCACTTTTATCCTTGGACATCAAATATTTTGTTTCAATATCACAACACCTTTACTAGTGTCTGTATTTGCCGTAAATACTTGTGATAAATATGACGTGTTTACTACGAGGCAGGCGCCATTGATGTTGGTCAGGGGAAGTAACTCTCATACTGACTAGATATGGAACAGACCTGCCTGACATGGATTATATTAGGTCACCACGTGACCGATATTGTCGAATGAAATTCACAGAAACTGGTGAGAGGTAGGATATTAACCTGTATCATATATAAAAAATTCAAGACCACTTTGTGAGTTAAAAAAAGAGTTATTCCCCTTGAAAGTTGTCTCCCCTGTCTTGTTCTAACGGTTGTGCAGCCACTTGATATAAACACTTATTACTTTATGCAAATAATTGATAAAATATGTAAGTTTTGATTAAATTAAGTCTGATGAAGGGGGTTTTAAATAAACTCATCAACTATAATGATTTGATGCCTGTAACAGACTTAAATTGCAATTGAAAAGAAAAGTTTCATTAAGAAATGCAAATTTTCAATGCAATTATACCCTCGAAAATGTGCTTTAAAAATTTTTCTGACTATAAATTTTTTTCAAAAAGATGTATTTTAAAGAACACATAGAGGTGCATATCATATCTGAAAATGAAGATACTTTTGTGGATTAACTTTTGAGTAAATGTCGTTTTTGTGACGGAAAACGTGCAAAAATCGGGAAATCCGGGATGGGTAGTATTTGAACCGTTTTCCGATTTGGAACGTAATGTTGATTTTTCTACTTGGGCGACGTGAGCTTGCCTACATTGACGTGAAAGACTCCTTATGTTTTTGTTTATCAAAGCTACCGCATGTCATTCATTTGATAATTATCAGTTCTTGTACATCTTTATCAGACATCAGACAACTCAGACCTGACGCATTTATTAGTTTAAATAAATTAAATACACGATCACTTGTTTTAAATTGTCGGGATTTTTATAAATAAACACTGCAAGGAGGCCTGATGTAGTATCAATTATATCACAAAAAGCCGATAAATATTTATGTAAATATAAAAAAAAAAAAAAAAGATAAAAATATCTAAAATAATGTATTTATTCAGTTCAATAATAGCAGTGCCAAATTTAACTTTGAAACATCACTTAAGGTATTTTAAATATTATTGAATCAGTCAAGCTCCCCAAATGCGCCTCTGACAAGTACTTCACAAATGTATACATTTCGTTACGTCACTCTGAAGTTGTCAACACGGCTTTATTCAAAACAATGATCGCCCTGCAGTCAGATGTTTGAGAGATTCTTTTGGATTTACGGCGAAGTGACAAATGTGATGTCAGAAAAGATGCGTTGTAAGAAAAGTTTTTTGTTATACCATGTATATTTGTTCGAAAAAACATTGCAGTTGCAAGATCCTTCTGAACAATCTTGCCGATTGACATATTTACAACTTGAATCTCATTCACTGATGGCTAGCAGGAAGACCTGCCTTAAAACAGCAGTAGCTGATGACAATGTTTCCACATGGAAATTTATTTTTCTTCAATTGCATAGTTATTAGGCTACCGTGTTAAGACTACAATGTTGGAGACAGAGTGAAGGTTCTTTTCTCTCGGACGATGTTTGTAGTAGGATAATGTACCTTCAATCGGACATCTGGATTTATTTTATTTTATTTATTTATAAAACCCGCTTTTTATTAGGAAAAATCTCACGTGAGTAATACTTCCATCTCTTGTTTTTTTTTCTTTTTAAGTCAAGTGAACTACAAATATTCATAAGTTTCAGTAGGATTTCAAGTCGTGTGGCCGTTATCCGAATCAAGTTCGCTCCGTTTCCCGGCTTTGATCTTTTAATCAACATATTGTTTAAAAATCACATGACCGCTGTCCGTCGCTACCTTAAAAGGCAGGTTGCCTCTATAAAGAGGTGGCCTTAAGGGTAAGTTTAACTGTAACATCAATCACTTGCACAGAACTCTTTCAATATACAGTACAATATATAAAACATTAACGCCCCACCTTGCTTATGACCACACTATTCTGAAGTCCAAAAACCCATTTCCTTCATGTTTTTCTCTATATGTCTCCCTCAATTTATTGCCAAACCCGTTTATAACATCATAATTTGACAGACCAAATTGTGAAGGTGATTGGAGGTTTTACTGTTTATCAACAAGTTTTGGAACCAAAAATTTTTTATCTTTGATCAATGGAACAGACAATTGTTTTCAAATATAAAACATCAGACAGTCATGTGACATTTTCTGACATATTCAAGAATAATTTACAATTCTTACCTTTTTGAACAAGTCATATGATGGTTCTCCTGGTTTGGGAGGATTTACAACAACATCCATGGCAGCCTGCAATGATAATAAATAAGAAGAGTTTATATTAGTGAAGTGAATCCTGTTTTCTATTTATTTTCTGTTTCACCGTGTGTGTTTTTTGAAATATGTACAAGCATTCAGCATTTAGAAATGAAATCCAAGGCTACCTTTGAAAGAAACCGCAAAAATGCTTCAACCCTACATGCACATCGTTCCGAGTGCGTAAAGGTAAAAATTTCTGCCACACCTTCCATAGTCACTGATGTCTTGATATAAGTAATATTCTTGACTAGAATGTAAAAGCCCAGTGAATCAATAAATTTTGACAACTTTATCTACAATCTTATACCAAGGTTTATTCAGTGACATGATTTTTGTTGTGATTGCAGTTTCCAGCCATTTACCACTTATGGTAATGTGACCACTGGGGTAGCTCAGCTGGTAGAGTGCTCACTCTGTAAGTGAGAGGTCGTTGGTTCAAACCCAGACCGGGTCTGATCCAAGTCTTGGAAATGGATAGTGACTGTTCTTCTGCCAAAAACTTAGCATTACGAAATAAAAGTCACAGTTCTTTCGGATGGGAAGTTAGAATAAATGAGGTGCTGTGTCACAGTATGCATGGCAGGATAAAGAACCCTGCTGTATAATGCCATCAGCATAATGCACAGGCGAAATTTATGAACCTTTGTCTATTGCTGGTGGCATCTCCATATAAGTGATATATTCTTGACTGAGATGTTAAACACCATAACTCAACTTCTAGCAATGTACATTTCAGTCAGTCAATCAATCAATTACTATATATGTAGAAATATTCGCTATGTATTAATGTTCTTTATTTTCGCGGTCGCTAATCAACAACAAAATAAATCCACCATGAAATTTTATATCCTTGTCAGATGCTTACACCACCTACGTGACCGCGAAAATTTATACCAGCAAAAATGCTCTCCATACCAAAACCGCAAAAGTTTATACCAGTGTATATTTCTACGTATACAGTACTTGGACACACACAAAAAAAGATGTAATATGCAAGCAATCCTACCTGACCAGATACTGAAGAACATAACTTGGCTGATATAGATTTTACCAGCTGATATTTAACATCTGGATCTAAGTTTATAGCTTCACAATAACCACCTCTAAAACCACATCTACAAAGTTAAGAGACATTAAAATTAACTAGAGCAGTCACTTGAGAGACAAATGTAGAGTCTACTGTGTGTATATGAATGTATGGTGTAATGGAAATAACCAACTTCTTCTCAGGTATGGGTAATTAAGAGTTGTGTACCTTGAATTGTACCATTTTACAGATAGTAAATTCTCTTGTCTGCAAGACAGTGTGTGGTGTCCTATTTCATAGATTAAATCCAGTATCACCGTTGGATGATATGCTACAATTTGGCATTGAGAATGGGATTGGAATCTATGCAGGAAACTGTACCCAACATTGCCATGGTGTTATTTCTAAGATTTGGACTTGACCCTTAACCTATGCACTTTAATGTAGTATACAACACATTGTCTTATGTTGGTTAACATTTGTGCAGAGTTTGATAAAAAATCCATGCATAGACACTAAAGTATGGAGCAGACACAATATTGGGATAGAAGGCAAGATGGACAGACAGGGTTTGTGGGGTATAATACATGATAATGAAGATGCAGAGTCTATCTGTCTTACATTGTTTCCTTGGATACAGTCATTTTTATGGTTTTTCAGTCCACTTAAAATTTAAGGCAAGGCACAAATCAAAGTTCTTCTATGTTTTTGTACAACAGTAAGTTACAATTTAGTTACCTAATGATGGCCAAGAACAACATTTTCAGATGATTGAACATACAACCAAACTAACAAGTGAAAATCAACTGATACTGTGAAATCATTTATTTTCCCAGTGTCAAATTTCCATGGTTCTAAGAAAAAATAGCATTTTCATAATATATTCATGGTTTGTAATCACCCTTTAAAGTAAACTTGTAATTTACTACTTTGCTGACATGTAAATTTGTAGTTTAAGGTGTCAGTGAAAACAACAAAAATTGGGAAACCACTTAAGGATTTCACAGTAGATACATGCCATGAATGGACACTTGCGTCAATACTTACTCTCCCATATAACCTTTTGATGTAGACATAAATGAGGCCAGCTCCATGTCTTGATATCCAGGTCCCATCTCTGTCAGGACTTTCTTGAAGGAATGGAACGCAGACCCTTCTGCATATATGTTATGTTGGTACACCTGAAAATCATCAAACAGGTCTTTTAATGTTTTCATGGAGTTTTAGTGAGGTTCTATATTGCCTCATTTTTTCCATTTTGCATCAATTTTAAGGTCATTTCTACTAAATTCCCCCTGTCAAAAGAATAGTCACTGTCTAAGTGTGGCTAATTTAACCAAGGCAGATTTTTGGAGTTATCTGTCCAAAGAACCAAATGTTCATCTTCTAGGGAGTCCAAGAGCTTTAATTACCGGTTCTAAATTCCTACACCCCATCATTAAGGATTTATGAATATACCAGTAGGTAATGAGAAATATTATTGGCATTTTTTTTTATTACCGAGGCAGTTGTTTCAAGTTGCCTGAAAGGTAGTTACAGTAATGCAGATCTGACAAGGAAATGCTCTGCTACTTTTCCATTGCTGACTGTGCATTTCACAAGTTGACACTGTCATAGCAGTTAAATATATTGTAACACCAAATCTGAAAAGATTTCTAAAACTGAAACATTGAACAGATATGATATAATCATATGACAGCCTTTTGCCCAGGTGAGCTAAAAACTTTTTATCTGTATTAAATGGCTTGACATTCCTTTTCTATATACATGTATAACTAAATTGGATGATAAATAAAGCTATGGAAAAAATCTTTATTACCTCATCAGCTAAGATAAATAAGTTATTTTCTTTGGCAAATTTGATGATTCCTTCAATATTTTCTTTCTTCAACACTTGACCTGAATTTTGAAAAATGGTTATTTCAAGTTGATGTACCATGAATATACAGTACAATATACATATACAAGAAAACTTTAACCATGAATTTTTTGGTTATCAGAAATCATGACACACCTTTGGACTTTGAAGATTATTTATGTGAAGTTTTATAATAGTTGTCTTAGACAATTATGAGATACGGCCTAGACACAATTTTACATGGATGAACAGACAGATAGACATGGTGATCCCTATATACCCCCTAAAACTAGTATAACAACACTTTGTGGAATGATAAATTCATGGTTTGTGATTACCAGTTATGGTGAGTTTGAAATACTGATATATGATATGTAAATTTGTAAGTCATGGTGATAATGAAGACACAACAAAAATTTGGGCACCATTAATAATTAAAATTAATGTTCCTTTAATACCTATTTTGATTTCACAGACAACGAGTGTTCTTAGCTATACGGGAGGTGCTCAGTAACCTTCTGGAATACAAAGTCTCACTTTCATAGTGGAAGTTCACATGTTTTATCTAATTTGCCTGTTTTCTTAGTCTTACTTTGCTTTTGGAATTGTGATTTAGACATGGACTGGTATATATATACATTTAATTATAATACCTGTAGGGTTTCCAGGGTTGATGATGACTATTGCACGAGGTACACAGTGTTTTTTAGCTTCTGTTATAGACCTGTTTAATTCTGATACATCTAGCGACCAACCATTTTCTTCATTTAAGTAGTAACTTACCTGAAAATAATGATTTCAAATTTCAGTTAGACCAAAGAATAAGATATGTGTTTCCGTAAACTCTAAAATTAGGGTTGGTAGGTTAAGGCAATATTTTTTTTTAAACTAACCATATGGGGCAAGGATGCTAAGTTTAACAGTGCTGTCATGAAAAATTTACGGCAGGCATACAAAATTAGGGTCTGTTGTGTTAGCAGAAATGCACTTATTTATTTATTTATTTATTGTGAAGTGTGAACCAGGTAATTTCAATTAAAAAAGCAATAAAAAACTCATTTTACCACTTGCAAATGTGCCAGCTGCCAAATCATGTGCCTCTCATCTTCAATGTTCAAATTACACCAGGGGCATATCCTATTGTGAGAAACTTTATCAGTCCGCTTTGCTGAAGTTGGTTGTATTCACTGGGCACTCAATTTTCATTCAATAGCCAAATTTGTGAAAAATTACTGACAAGAAAATTACCATGTTTACTGTATTTCTCAATTACTTACAGGATAAGCGTTGTATTCTGCTATAGTAGCTGTATATAGTGGATACTGTGGTATGGGTATCATTACACCGGCTCTTTCATTTCCTGACTTCCCAGTCATTAACAACTTCATAATGGTCTGAAATCATAAAATTATATAAGCCTTGACACATTATGATTATGGCCAAGGAAATAATGCAATTAAATTTAGATATAAATACTCAAATGTTCTGCACAAACCATAAAAGTTTCTATCAAGTTTATTATTATAATTATAATTTTTTAAAAACAGTAATTTGTTTCCATTAAGTATGAAAGTATAATAACGGTGAACATTATGGTCAAAGGGGAGATAACTCAAAGTACTGAAAGTATAACAAAGTTTCAATTATGGTCAAATGGGAGATAACTCAAATCATCCAAGCATCACATCTATACTGACACTAAAACATCCCAAACTGAGTCTTTAAGGGTTAAATATTTTTTTAAAAGTTGAAAATATACCTTTATGCCATCACTAGCACCAGTACACAAGAAGATATTGTCGGGATCTGATGGCAGTCCATCCCGTTCTTTGATATAATTAGCCACATCTTCTCTTATAACTCTCACACCTGCACTGTCACTGTAAGCACCTGTAAAATTTAATAAGTACTGATATATTATATTTGTCAAAGACTAAGGATTTCCCAAGAATATAAAAATACGCAAATAACTTGTAATGTCTCTAAGCAAAGAAAATTAGCTGATGTGAATATTTCCTTATTACAGAAACCCTTTGAGTTGCAAATACATGTCAAAGCTTCCCATATTCTTATTCTAACCGTCATTAATGACATTTTTGCGTCCAAGTCAAGATTTTTTCACTTATATTTAGTTCAGAAATGGTGGAAGAAACCATAGTACCTAGAGAAAAACACCAAACTTTCGTATTTTGGTGGGGAATGAACCTAGGTGGTGAGAGAATTGGGAGGCACTATTATATCTAAGCATGCACTTCCAAATTTACAATACAGTCAAACCTGTCTATAAAGGCCATCCAAGGGAACCAGGAAAAGTGGCCTTTATAGACAGGTGGCCTTTAGATACAGTATAACGTTTTTGTCACCCTTCAAAGCGTAACCAGTTGGATCTTTTTAACTTCCATTTCGTATTTTGTGTGACTTGCGTACGTTGTTGCCATGTTTGTTTACTGTAACTAGACGTCAGCAATGTATGAGTTACTTCCCTTTTACTGCTAAACGACGCGTGCGTTCATGTACCCTGGCAGATTTCCGAACATAGTTCTATGTACCCCGGCAAGTTAACCAATCGCTATGCGAGAAATTTCTTTGAAGGGTGACAAGTTCAAATAACCTGTTCAAAAAACAATTGGGATACAATTCTACTGGCCTTTATAAGCAGGTGGCCCTTATATAGAGGTGACCTCTAAGGCAGGTTTGACTGTAATTAGTGTGGTTATAGCATACGTGTTGGTTTTTTTTTTTTTTAAATTCCTGATCTAAAGTAGTCTTTTGTGCTTTGTGTTTCAAATACATGGCAAGAATTCCGTAATCTAGTTTAGATAAAGTACAATTTATCCAGTATATACTGGTGATATGTACCTATACTGTGCCCACCACAACTGTCCAGTATTCTACTAGCTCTTTGTTTAGCATCGTCCGGGTATTGTGGGTCTTTCATCAGCTTCTGGGGATCTGTACATATTGCAACAACCTTAAACAATGAGAAAATATTACATTACACTTTGCTATGTTCTTGAATATTATATTTAAAAAATGTTCTATACTACTGTTTTGTTGCTGAATATTAACTTGACAGTGTAGATATCAATTCAAAATTTACTTTTAGACACACTCTTTAAGCCTCAGACTTGTATAGGAGCATTTTTTCTTTGCACTGTGGCACTAATGTCAGCCAGATAACACTACTTTAACCCTATCCAACTATGACTGGCAGTGTCTATAATGTGAATGTCAGCGTTGTACTTGCACACTCAGACAGGGTGGCTTTTATAATCTATCTCACCGTGGCAGTAGTTGCAGAGGCTGAAGCACACTGTTTCTTTATCCTGACACCGGGCGAGTCAGCAGCAATGTGAAACTAGAACTGTCTCTT
This sequence comes from Anadara kagoshimensis, assembly GCA_021292105.1. Lineage (NCBI taxonomy): Eukaryota > Metazoa > Mollusca > Bivalvia > Arcoida > Arcidae > Anadara > Anadara kagoshimensis. The sequence goes on along the minus strand of CM037875.1, from coordinate 25,127,709 downwards.
AAGAGCCAAATACCCCCCACCCCAACATTTAATTTTTTCAGCGATCTTAACCTTATGATTAAAACTAGTTTGGGGGGGGGGGGGGCATAATTAAGTACCACAATACAGAAATGTTTATTTCCAACATTTTTAGGTTTTTCAGTCAGATTTGAAATTTAAGTGGGGGTTACAAATTGAAGTCCTTCCTACAGACAAATACTGTATAATGCTTATATTTCGCTGGAGTTTTATTTTCGCTATATTCGCGACACAGTGTATTCCCGCGAAAATAACAGCCGCGTAAATACCAGCCTATTAATCTTCCTAACGAAGTTTTCCTTTAATCAGATAAGAACGCGAAAATATGACACCGTGAATATGCTAGCCATCGTCAAACCGTGAAAATTCGACACCGTGAAAATAAAGCAATATACAGTAGTTATTAGGTACCTATAACTAGAGTTACTTTACTAAAACTGTAATACATACCTGTCTCAAAAATGTCAGTGGCTGTTGTCCTGTGGCATGACAATCTCCAATGTTAGCTCTGATTACATCTGTAAAGGGTTTACTCTTGCCCTAATGTATCAAAATAAAATTTATAGACACAACATTTGAATGTTATCAATTTATCAGGAACAACTGCTACCACTGCATATTTTAACATTTTATATAGCGTAATTTTATGTCCAAGTTAAAATGATTTTGCGTAATGAGACCTCACAAGTGGCTTATAACCAAAAGGAGAAGTTGTTGAAATTGACATTTCAATGAGATGGGGAGATTCCTTCCTTAACCATGACATTGAACATATAAAAGGACAATGTGGATGTTGAGTATAAAGATTCTTTCCTTTATATCAAGGCTGTCAGTTGTGGGACGGTAGAGAAAACCAGAATGCCCACAGAAAATTACTTTACCTTAGCCAGCTTATGCAAGCAAATTGCCAAATCTTCTTGCACTAGGATCTAGAAAAGTAAGTTCCAAACTTAAGAGGCGAGAGCTGCTGTACCTTGCACCCTGACTTTAGTCTGTGCATTAGATGTCAGGCCATGTGTAGGTCTATGTAAATCTATGTCAATTAGTAAGGCGGCACTTTTGACTACACAGTCGCCACTTTGGGAACTAGTGAAGATTAAGATATCTAAGCAGCATTTTATTGTATATGGTCTTATACCCAGTAGTGTGACCATGATAAAATTATTTTTATATTGGGTGCTCTAGACATCTGAAGAAACTCCAAAAGGGCAATGTTGATTTCTTACAGATTTAATTTCTTGTTCAATTTCACCAGCTCTGATGACAATCGGTCCTCTGACAGCATACTCCATATTTTTGACATGTGGGTTCATGTTATCAACAGTCAGCACTTTACTTCTACTCGGGACTACACTGGTTGCAGCAACTGGACGTTGAAGGACACCTGTCATACTCGATGAAGGTGACAGGTTCTTGCAAACTGTAGCAAGTTTTTGATTTGCTTTTCGCATCATCTTGTTAACGCTTTACTTTTTGCAATGCTGTAAATTTTGCGTCCAATTTGAAGTCTTCTTGATCCCAGTTATGCAAGTTGTTTCGATTGATGTGTCTACAGGACAGCGCACCTTGCAAACCGGATGTTTTTGGAAACGGTTAAAGGGAGGTAACTACGCTTACCAAATTTTTCTGATTGTCTCCCTTAGACCATGACTGATTACGTTATGTACATCGAAGTGCAACTGTGTTATTTTCGATTCAAAAATACGTATTTAAAAATATGTTATTGTACAACCTGAGTGAAAATGTGCTGAAATTAACAAATATTAAAAAAAAAACACCAGAAAATGTCACTACAGGCATTTGGTTTACCCTTACTGGTTATCACGCCGAGACACGCAGTTCAATTTTCATACACTTTCAATTTATTATTTACTCAGCTACGAAATTAGTTAACTAAATTATCTAAACATATCTTTAGATTTACATTTGCGCTTTATAACATTACTACCGGCGTGTTTTTATGATCAGTTACCGGGAAATCTTCAAAAGTCAAGTTGTTTTCGCGGTGTCCCAAGTTTTGTGGATCTTCTGATAACGTGATTACTGTAAATGATGAACAATTTGTCGATCCAAAGGGCAAATTATAAAATTTTTAATTCATATGCTCATAATGCTGAAGAATGTGTCAACCCAAAGAGCAAAACTTTGAATTGTCCACTTCTCATTAATTGGTTAATCCAAAGGACAAACCATACAATTTTCGACTCCTATGTTAATACACCACTTCGATAGCTCATTCAAAATTAAGCTTATCAAGGCCCTTGGAAAGTTTTATGGCCGTCATCGCACTATTGTTGAGAGTGTCTCTGTATTAAAGTTGTATAACCAATATTGTTTTTCCTAATTTTGATTTCAAATTCACACATGACGGTTGTAGCTAGTAAAACAAGAGCCCGAGATACTTACCCTTCCAGAGCATCCGGTCTCACTTCCTTGGTGGAGGTTTACGTGTATAATAAATAGATTTGCCAGTTTTTACTTTTTTGAATTGTCAGTTGAACTTGGACCAGTTTTTTTTTACTGGTATAGCGCTCGCTATATATCACGGTGGGAGGTCGGGTTCGAACCCCAGTCGGGTCTGGCCTAGACTAGAAAAGGTAGCCACTGTTCTCTTATCAAACTTTCAACATTTAGAAATGGAAGTCACGGGGTTCTTCGGAAGAGACATAAAAAACAGTGTACCATTTAAAAGAAGGCGTGACACGTTAACTTTGAGAACCCTACCCCAACATCGCCCTGAAAAAAGGTACACATCTCCACTTCACCAAGTTGTTGTCTCGATATAAGCGATATATTTTTGACAGGGGAAGTGAAAAACCATTCAATCAATTATGTAAATATTGATGCTAAAAAATAGTCTAACAAAGAACATTACTTTGAAATGTCCATTTTCAAGAATAGGTCAACCCAAAGGACAAAACTTTGAATTTGCACATCATATATCAAAATTAATATTGCTGCCGAAGAATTTGTCATGTCAAAGAACATTACTATGAATTGTTCACGGATATTTCTATGAAGAATTTGTCAATCCAAAAGTCAAAACTTTGAATTGGCACATCATATGTCAAAATTGCTGCCTAAGAATTTGTCAAGCCAAGGAGCTTTACTTCTTTGAATTGTTCACTTGTATTTCTATGAAAGATTTTGTCAATCCAAAAGACAAAACTTTCAACTGCCATTGCAATTTGAACGATGGCCAATTCGTTAAGTATCACAATGGTTTGAATTGTTGCCTCTTTTGTGGCAGGTGTTTATCCTTCTAGAGCACCTGGCCTCACTTTCCTGATGGAAGTTTACACGTTTCAATTAATTTGCAACTTTTTAAAATTTTTACTGTTTTAATATTGTTATTTGAACCAGTATGTTTGTGTTTGATGTTAATTTTGCTGCTGAAGAAATTGTCAATCCACAGGGCATAACTAATGAAGGTTATTAATCAGTGATCTCACTGAACAGTGGGCAATGTTTCTCCATTGAATGTGAGGGTGCCTTGGTGGTGGTGTGCTCTAAAGTCCTAGCTTATAGATCACAGCACTTCTCAACCTTATGTTTGAATCCCACAGCCTCACTTCACTGGTGAAAGTTCACATGTTGCCAGTTTTCAAAGTGTTTTTTTTTTTTTGGCTTTTGGGAATATGATTTAGACATGGATTGGTATGTTTGTTTTTGATCAAAACTATTTTTTTTATTAAATTCAAAATGACCAACGTTTTATCATTTCTTTCCATTGTAGATTGTAAATTGTTTTTGCTCAATACTTAAGATAAACAAAAAATCCAAGACACAACTCTAGCACATTGTTTTTATTGAAACCAATACTAAAATGTCAAATTTAATATTAATTTGGAAATCCAATGAAACAAAAACTAACAACATAAGTATACTTCAACAACATAACAACATTGAGTTACAGCAATACCTCATTATTTTGCCCCACAATAACACTGCTGTTATAATGCCCCTTGACAACGATTCCAACTCACTTATCACCATAGTATTATCATTTATTGTTTATCCTCATTACATGTGATACAGTTATATAGATAGAGCTATATGATTATGTAACTTAACTAACTATATAAGGGAACATGTAAACTAACATTGCATAACTATGAACAGAAACCATTAAACTGTGAAACATGGTAACTGAATAACTTTGTGCACTATTATATATACAGTATATATATATATATATATATATATATATATATATATATATATATATATATATATATATACCTGTTACAGCCTGTCTACTATAGCAAGTCGGAAATTATGAGTTTTGGAGCATCCACGGGATAGTGTAAATCAAAGAGTTCAGTAGTCTTGACAACTTTTCCACCTTACTTATCACCATAGTTTTGAAAATTCTATTTTTTTTTATATAAGTCTTCCTTTTTTCTTATTTATCAACAAATCCCTTTTTAATGCCAAATGATGATTTTGAATCAAGGTTTTACTGTACATTCCTAACAAATAATGAATCAGAAATCTTGATAACAAAACCAATACTTTAATTAAGAAATGACATTTCTGTTCATGGTATTCTAAGGGATAATGCAAGATAGTGTGGCGCGTGCCAATTTCGATAAAGGGCAAAGCTCTTTATTTTGAATTTGGCACATGCCACACTGTCTTGCATTAATTTAACCCTTGAAATACCATGCGCAGAAATGTCATTTCTTATATTTACAATTTTTTTAAATAAATATTTTGATTTGTTTTAACTCTTGGTAAAAAATTTCTTCCATACCTGTTCATGTGAGATAGGGTTTTAAGCCATGCGTGATCGGCGTATCTCACATGACCACCCGACCCCGTGTGGGACATGGCGTAATATTGTGGGAAAATTTATACACATCAAGGGTCATGACCCCAATTGTCTTTCAACGGGAATTGCAATACAATTGCTTCTGCATGTTTCATGGAAGAGAGGTACAGTCATATTGTAAATATAATGTGATGAGCATGGACAACATGATAACAGATGACGATCCAAAATTTAAGTAAGGCGGTGTATAAGGTGAGGGGTGAACTGTCTTGAGGATCCTGAAATTTTGTTTTTTGTTTAAAAAGCACAAAATCCTGCATTCTGGTGCAATCTGAGCTACATTATATGCCCCCCAAAAATCTACCACTAAACAACTTTGTATTTTTACCTAAATACCTATCTTAAGTTTCTTTAAATTTATATTAAGAATGTGGTGGTTATTTTTTAAATTTTATTGCTGGAGACTTCAGGGAAATATTTTTCATTTTTTGTGATCTTTAATATCGAGTCTATAAACTATTCTCCCCGTGTTCAAAAAACACCTATAAAACTATTTTTTCCAAAATCAAAAAAGAAATAAAAAGAAGAAAAAAGGGGGGGGGGGGGGGAATGAAAAACAAAGTGAGTGAGTGAGGTACTGTTTCAAGCACAGTGATTTTGTTTGCTTAAAATTGAAACTGAATAAAGGTAGTTTTCCCTTGAGGAAAAGTATTAAAATTTCCCAATTTAACCACTAAAATTCCCCAAACAACAGTGATGCACTTACAAATTAAAGCTAGTTGTCTGGCACTAGATAGTACGGCAATGTAGTGTCTTTGCAATGAAGATACTACCTATAGGCAGAATGTTATAATGCAGTTTGCTAGATCTCAGAACTTTAATTTTCCCAATCTTAAAGGCAGAAGGTAGTTTCCAAAAAATGTAACCATATCACTGAAGCACCTTTGGTATTTTTGCATCCAGTAAGTTATCACTAAAGTATATATTATATAGGTGGTGTAAGAACGTAATGCTGTTTGTATGTTACATATAATACATGTACATGCACGTTTTAGAAAAAAACACAAACAAATTTTTTGACAACATCTTTGTAAAACAAAGTTCAGATATCTTACAATCAACCTAATACTACAATATAACTTATTGTCTTGCTTATACATATACATTTATCTAAAATATTGCACAGTGGTTTTGATTTAAATATGTCCAGCACACACACACACATGCACACACAGATGCAAACATATGACATGTATACACACTGAAATATGACACTATTTCTGTATGTACGATTATAAATCTAGAGTACTACTACTGGCAGATTTAGCTTTTCTTCCTGGCAAAAATGTAGATTTACCTAAAATAACAAAAAATATAAATTGATTAATTTTAAGGGTTGATAAATATATATATAACTTCAACTTTGGACAAGCAAAGGGCACAAAAAAAAGTAAATAAAATAAAGAAAAAAATATTTTAAAGTTTTTACTTTGCTTTGGGTTTTTGATATTGGACAAGGATTAAAATGTTTGGTTTTTGATTTGCAATTGGAAAAAAAATATTTTTTTTGCTTTCACAAAACATGTTTCCATGTGTCTATTTTCGAGTTTGTATTTTTCATTTTCACAATTTAGGTCATTACGCAATTAATTTTCACAATTACAAGGCTTTGAAGGACCCTGGTCCTTTTTACAAAAGATTAAGAGACAGCCCTGTAAAAACTTGCCATCAATTTTTATAGTTTACACACAATATTTAAAATCAGTAAATAATATTGAGTTGAGTAATGATTTTACGTCCCAGTTAAGAATATTTCAATTATATCAAGACGATTCAGTAAATAATGTGCTCTTAGTTTTAATGATATAATGATATAAAATTTTACTTACTTGGAGGTTGTGTTATACGAGATGTTAGCCATACAAATGGTTCTAACAATGTCTGTCTGCTGCCAACTGACGTCTCCCAATATCGTACTAACAAATAAACAAAAAAAACATCTTAAGTTCTTTGACAATAACCTGTGACCCTAATACAATGTAATCCTAAATTTATCATTCGTTTGAATCAATTTTATAACATATCAAATCAAAATCAATTCACAATGTGATGTAAAGGGGTATATAAATAGTTATGCACTTTTAGTATTAATAGAATTTTGAACATACTGTTTATATGTACACATAATTCTATGCTGGTAGCGATGTGAGATAGAAATATCTCAGATGAGAGTGAAAATTTTCCTGTTCAAAACAAGCTGTAGCAAAATACCTGTTAGCTAGGCTAGATTGTGCACTAGAACCAGGTAAACCATCAAACACACTTGCACGTCTCACACATACATAGATTCTGTAGAGATTACAGCAACAATACTTTTACTTTTATACCTGTACTTACATTTTTCTCTAGATGCCCAGGCTGTTGCTGTGCTATAGTCTACCTGTCTACATTCTAACTGTTCACTCTTGTTACCTATCACTACAATATGTACCTGTAATTAACAAGTTGAAAATGAAATATAAGTGGAATGAAGTAATGGTCAAGTAAAGATTCTTTCATTTATATCAGGAGGAAACCAAAGTGCCCAGAGAAAAAAACACTGACCTTCGGCAAGTGAACTTACAAAACTATCTCACATTAGGATCTGCAAAAGTTGGATTGAAACATAAGCTGTGGGAGGCACTCTAATTTGTAAGCTGGCACTTTAACCTACTTGGTCACCGAAAATGAAATAAAGATATTTGTATCTAAAGACAAATTATTCATGTTATCATGATACTATAAATAGATTTTTTTAATAGATTATACATAAAAAGAGCTAATTCAAATTTCAAAATAGAAGTAGAACTCACAACTGAACATTAAAAATTAACAGGGATTTAATACCGACAGCATCTGGACAATGTTCTAGGATAGTGTGATTATATTAACCAATTGTCATAGTTAGTGTAAGGCTAGAAAAACACTTCAGCAAAGAAATGTGTCTCTAACTGTTATGCTTACATAAATTGCCATGATTACCTCCCTTTTTCTCATTATTTGCCATACTTACCTCCCTTTTGTCTCTGTTTTTGTCAATATCCTTTTTGATTTTATCCAGTTTTTGAAATGATTCCCAATTTGTAACATCGAAAAATAACATAAATCCCTAAAATAAGATAAAACTTGGAATTATAACTGCACTAAACATAAAAGTCCTTTTGATATTTTATCTCACAAATCAATTTTAACAGTGCAAAGCTGCCAACCCTATATTTTGTGCATTGTGGTGAAATAGATACAGTATATGCGTGCTGTGATTTTTCACCCGCCACCAGTAAAAAATTTATTCCTATTACAGGTACACCATAAGTCCACCCATGTGATAACTCAAATTTGCATTGATTACATGTCGATTTGAGTGGTTATAAAGGAACACTGCAAATACTGAAACTGTATGGTAATTTGCGGGTCAGTCCATGTAACTGCGGGTTGGACCCACGAGTTGCAGGTCAGTTGGCAGCTCTGACAGTGTGTGTGTTTGTGTGTGTGTATGTGTGTGTGAGAGACAGAGAGAGAGAGAGAGAGAGAGAGAGAGAGAGAGAGAGAGAGAGAAATAACTTAGTATTTACATCAGGAAAAACTCTAAAATAGCTGAGAAAGAGATAAAGCTTGGAACATATTTTGCACTTTCATTGGGTAATGTAAATAAATACTCAAAAATATCTAACAGAAGAGAAAGAGAGAAAAGTAAAAAGAAAGAGAGAGTTGGTGTAAAGCAATGATTGAAAATATGAGAGAAAAAGAGAGAGAAAGAGAGAGAGTATGTTACATGTTTTGTACTCACATCAGGAAATGTAAAGAAATGCTTTGGCAGATCTGACTTATTACCATCCTATTAGAGAAAAAATGTGTAAAACATGTTGTTAAACATTCACAAAGTCCAGATATTAACTGTGAATCTGGAAGTTTTTGTGTCTGTTCATTTTCCAGAGAATCATCATTTCGAGATATTAGCGTACTTTTGTTTTAATGTTGTCAGATGGTAGGCTGTATAATGAACTCTGGTGATTTATCTCCATTCTTTAGGCTTGCTTCTGTTAAACTTAGTCTTGTGCCACATATATATGGCAGTATTACATCAGTTGATTTTTGTCAAAAAGAGGGTAACAGGGTTTATAAATCCAGATTCCTGATAATAAATAAGTTTAAGTTTTACATACACAGGAGGAAAAGATCTTGCAGTAACAAAACAAGTTTTTTTTCAATATTTCCTTTCACTTTGCAAAATATTTGCATTGCCAATGACAAAAACATTTTCAGCAAAACAAAAACCTTTTGTCTCCAGTTTTTTTGTTGTTGTTGTTTTTTTTTATTTATTTTTTTTTTTTGTTTGTTTTTTTTTTTTTTTTTTTGATTTGTTTTTTTTTGTTTGACCTAAACAATACCGAAGACAAGTTATAAACAACTCACCAAGCCTCCTGTGTCAAATATTCTGACTTTTTCTTTGACTCCTCGATCTGTCTCTATCATAGCTGTGTATATATCTTCTATTGTAGCATGCATTGGCTAAATAAACAAATCAATATAAAAGCCACCTCTATATAAAGGCCACCTGCTTATAAAGGGCAGTAAAATTTATCTTAATTGTTCTTTATTCATATTATTTGAACCTGTATAAAAAGGCTACCTGTCGATAAAGCTGCTTTTACTTGTTCCCTTTGGTGGCCTTTATAGACAGGTTTGACTGTATGTAAGTATCGAATGACATAAAGTAAAGGAGTACATGTAAGTATGATTGAATGGGGTTTTACGTCTCAGTCAAGGATATTTCACTTATATAAAGCATGAATAGGTATATGGTAAGGTACCATAAGCATGCCAAATTTTTACCTTTTGGCTATATATCTATACTACCATCATACTATATATTGTTAGATTAACTAAGAATGTCTTTGAAAAAAGAAAAGAAAAAGGGCCTTGGTTGGAGAGTGGTTTAAAGCCTGCTCTTATGGATCAAAGCAGATCTCACATCCCAAGTTTAAATCCCACTCAGGACAAATCTTAGTGTGAGGAAGTTTTCAGTTTGATTGCCAAAGTTTGATGGTTTTTCTAGAAACTCCAGTTTCCTCCACAATTCGTGAATCTACCAACTCAATATAAGCGAAAGAATCTCGACTAGGGCGTAAAACACCATTAATCCAATCCATACAGTATAAATGTATTTTACTCACAGTGCCGACAACATGGTTACCATAAATCAGCTGTTCAATGGCTGCCGTCTTCCCAACACCAGTGTGTCCACAAACCAATATTTTACTTATCTTCCCCATAGCTGCGACACTTAATCTCTTAATCTAAGCACTTACAAATTGAAACAAAAATAAAGATTAAAGTGAGTTGTAATAGAAGGAAAAAACAAAAAATTATACCAGGACAAATGAAATAAAATCAATAGTGCTTAAAGTATGGTACATGTGTACTTGGTTAAAAATCATCAGCAATTCCATGCTATCTTTTATCTTTTTCATGTTGGAACAAAATTAATTTTACATTTTTTCATGTTGGAACAAAATTTAGTTTACATGACTACCAACTTGTTTATTGCCGGGATCGTGGACATTGCAAATTGTATTATTCCATTCTCATGCTAGTTTATTAAGAAAGTATTTTGTAGACTAAGACTTTGTAGCTGGGCAACCTATACAAATACTTTCATACTGATACCACATCTTAAATCCGTCCATAGTGTGTGACAGTACAGGTACAGGCAAATATTTAATGCCACTCATGACCACATCCGATTCGAGTGCGACTAGACTCACTAATACCACAGTAATATCCCGCACAAGAAGCATATCCCTTATCAGCTTATGTCCTGCCAGTGTGCACTAGGCATGAAAAAAAGGAATAATTGCACTGTTTACAAACGTGAAAGTGAAACGCCTTTGGACGCATTCATTTCTAGTTTACCTGTAATTTCTGTTACAAAATGCACGAAGGATTCATGTCTCTAAATCAACTGTTTTTTATCAAAGTTTTGCTGTGCACTTGAACTGTCTGTCACCAAATAAAATCATAAGGAAGTTGCCGGAATAAATTAAAATCGAAATTGGAACCGATCTTGGTACCGGATAATTGCCCAGATACAGGATATCGGTCGTTGACGTGCTTCCTGACTTGAGTCAAGTTGTTAAACTTATTTGTTTACTTTTGTGGGTCGTGTACTTTAATTTCTTGATCATTCATGAGTATGTGCATGTATGAATGAGATATTTACACCAAATTTACTAGAAAACTAGTCACGACTAACGGAAACGAAGTCAGTATCCCATCCGGGATCACGGAAGTTACCGTCGTACCTTCTGACCTTTGCGCTTTCCTTGTGTAATGGACTTTTGTCAAAATATAACATTAGCATTTTATTTATTTATTTATTTACATAACTGTGACAATATTTTTATTGATGCATTAAAGAGAGAAAAATGCGACTGATTTAATATTTAATATATGCTGAATAATGCATGTAGTCATCCGTTCAAAAATTTAAATTATAGTTAAAACTATACACTCTTATTTCTATACCAAGTACGTCAACTGATCCACCGTGCCTCTGTCCAGCTCCCGAGTACCAACCGCTGACAAATAGAAGAGACCAGTCAGGCTGCACATTGAGCAATACATGTCCAACTTGAAAATCGTCGTTAGTCTGGTGGAACAAAATTGAAATTTCACAATAGGGGGACATGATTGTTCAAAGCTGGCAACATAGCTGTCTTATATCATCATAGGTTAGAGGTCAAGAATGAACCTGTTGCCAAGCTGATCGACCCTTGGTTTAGTAGATAAAAGGTCAAAGGTCAGATAGTGTTTTTTCCCCAAAAATTAATCTTTATTAGTTTATAGCTGTCCAAATATATACTTTCTGAGATTTAAATAAATCAAATAAATCTGTTCTCATGCAATCATAGCATTTCATGTATTTTAACATTGACTAGGAAGCTAATTTAGACTGTTTAGGCTAAAATTTAAATATTTCAATGTTATTTTTCAAAATTCTGACACAAGCTTCAAGATAGAATAAAATAAAAGTATACATTAAACATCAAAGCATGAATCAAAATGCTAAAATATTATTTTGTAAATACATGGCTGTGATTAAAACAAATATATTGTTTAAACCCAGCTAATAATTTGAAATTTATTAAAAGTTTAAAATCAAAGTACCGCAAGCACTGTAATCGGCAAGGCACAGTCACGAGAATCTCTGGAATATATCAGTCACATTTAACGATTTGTTTTCATTCATCAATATCACTATATGTGGCATTATCATTCAAAGGGTTCAACCAATCAACGGTTCAACGGTCCCATTGCAAGTGCATACAGCCACCAACTTTAAAGTATATGCCCTACACGTACATCTTGTAGTGCAACATGATTTATATAATTTACATTTCAGCAATGCATGACATGATTTTGGTAAAGGTTATTTTCTCATTAAAAACCCTACTGTAGCTCGATTGGTATAGCGCTCACTCTCCGTATGTGGTGAGCCCTGGGTTCGAACCCTAGTTGGGTCTGACCAAGACTTGAAATAAGGTAGTGACTGTTCTTTTGCCAAACACTCGGTATTTAGTAACGAAAGTCACGAGATCCTTTGAGAGAAATCTTAAAATCCGATGCCCCGTGCCAAGGCGGGTGTAACATGTTTAGGGACTTTTCCTGCACATTTCCTTAAGTTCACTGCAAAGGTAAAAATTTCTGCCACTTAACCTATAGCTGGTGACGTGTTGACATGACTGAAATAAGTAAAAGCCCGTAAAACCCCATGCAATCAATCAATTTATAATTTTCTCATTAAAACTGTGTTTAAGTCACATTCAGACTCGCACTAAGGTAGCTGCCCAAGAATAATCGTGAACATCAGGAAAATACTTAACTTAAGTCCAAAAAGTTAAGTTTTGTTCATGATCCTTTGACCTGTAATTGTCTTAGAAAAGTTAAAGTTCAAAGTAAGATTTAAGCAAAAAAAATATATATAAGTTTAATTTGTGAAAAAACTCAGATTTATTTATAAAAACTAGTATTGTTCGTGGTCCTGTTGCCAGATGACAAGACAAAATAGCTATACTGACTGTATCTGTATAATTCTATCAAGTGTGTTCTCTTTTTCTGGGCGAAATATTAGTGAACTGTTGAAACACGAACTATTCCTAGTGTCGCTTTCTATACCTGATACATCAGGACCCTTGTTATCTGCAGCCGACGAGTCGGATCTTCAAAATATCCCTGGGGAAGAAGTTTGCATGGAGACATCACTACCAAAATAATTAATGGTCAAACTTTAGTTGTAGCACCGGGAAAACGGAAAGGCATCAATACATTCGGCGAGTTAGGAAACGCACAAACTGTTTTTATCCATGCGAAAGATAAATGTATTAAAATTGATGTCATTATGATAGATATGACAACTAATCCATCAAAGGTGAAACCATCTAGAGATAAAAGAGGATCAGATCCCCGTTCTGTTAGAAGAATTATTGATAATTAAAATGTCCCTCTGCCATCAAATTGGTAAGATTTTATCAGTCACCAAGAAAACAAATAGGATCCTGTAGTAATCCAAGACACTTCTTTGCTTAGCTGAGGGTATCAGGGGGTCCAACAGACAGCATGTTTAATTTATACAGAAGGAGTGTAACCGTTTTAAAGCTTTACACAAGGAAGACGATACTAGAATTGTTCCCCATGGTGTTGATGCTTACATGCAAGGCTATAAAAGAACAGTTGTTGTCTGTCGTGATACTGATGACTTATTCTTCTGTTGCTTTTAAATGAGGAAGTATGATTCCAGACCGGGACATCTCAAGTTCGTCCCTGTTCATAGCATAAAATTATGTCCTCTGGAGAGGAATAAGCTCCCAGTATTTCATGCAATTACAGACTGTAAGACTATCAATTAACTTTCTGGACATTCTAAATACAGCATTCCGTGTTTCCAGGGAAAACACAGATCTTCTTCCCACTCTTGCAAAAGGGATTTTTTCTGAACGTGTGAGTGCAGATGCCTTCATTGAATGTACCTAGCGAGGATTTTTCATCTACGATGTAAACTGTTCCTCTCAGGGGAAAAGTACACTTGAAAATTTGCTTCCAACATCATATGCAACCGACCTACTTATTTAACGTGCACATTATTAAACTGATGTTTGGCTGCATTTAGTTATACCTGGTATTTTTTCCAGATCTCCCGTCACCTATAGGACACGGATGATGCTAGTCTCACTAACTTGCGTACTGTATGCCTTTCACTCCCAGTGGAGGTTAGTCCATCGACAAAATCCCTCAAGCTGGCTCTGTTCTGCGCAATTTTACCCCCTCTGTTTCAATTCCAGAAAACTTGTCTCAAGATGTCTTTTATCTTGTGTGTTCCATTTCAAAGTTTTGTGATGTTGTTGGCAGGTGTCTTGATGGTGTGACCTATCCATTCCCAATGTCGCTTTTGTGTTTATGTTTCAAAACAACCTTGTTTTGTGATCCACCATAAACTTTTCGTTACTAAATCAAATCTTTCAGTACCATCAGTACTTTGATTTCTTTTTTTAAAAGTGGATTTTTATATAAATACGGGCAATATGATTCAGTAAAATTATTTTAACAGAAGTCTAAAGTTTTGTTAAACAATTTCAAATGCACAAATGTGTTTATACTAGTATTTATTTGCCACAATTAATCATATTTGTAAAGATCAAATTTGTGTGAAAGCGTCTAATCTTATTTTTCATGGAAAACTTTGAAAATAAGTGACTGAATTAGTTGGATATGACTTTCTTTTAATTTGAAGATACCACTTACATATTTAGAAGACAAAATGTATAAAGAAAAACTCCTGTAAGCCACCTTGAATTTGTGTATAGGTCAATATGGGCATTTTCTCACTTGTATTTGCACCCATTGACCTTTAGCTGCCCCCACAATGGCCCCTGGGTGAAATCTTGCTTGGCAACAAGCCGATTCTACCAAAGTAAAGTTCAAAGAAGGTTATCACATAACTTGCCACCTTTGAACACGTTGTCCTCCCTACATCGAAAAATAAGCGGTTTTTTCAAAATCCTCTACCAGACTACGTGGTGTCGAAATACCATGTCAGTCGTAATTGGGTCATTCTCAAAAAATGTAGAAATTCCACAAACCAAAATAACGCTAAAAAAATAATTGAATCCCGTCATTTCATTGGTTGGAAATCAATATTTGAAACATAAAATTTCATTCTGAGAAATATGCACACAAGACATTGGTTCTTTTTGACAGAATATCAAATTGAATTTAAAATTGTGCTTCATAATGTCCTCTGGAGTAACCATCATTTATGTTTTTGAAAATATCTATATTTTAGTAGATTTAAAATATAAAACCTATTTCTATACATGAATAACAAACTAGTTGACATATCATTTAAAATTTGAGACTGTATTTTTCATTTTAACACTTAAATAACAATCTTAAAATCTCGAAATGATAAACTAAAAAAAATGCAAGAACGGAATTTTATAATAAGTTACTGCCTTTTTTGTGGCACGCGTTCTTTACTGGTTCATAGAAAAGTACTTAATACGTAATTTATAATTAATTATAAGTTAACAAAATTTATTTACATTGTGCAAATTAATGAATGAATAGACCATGGCAACACCACAGACATTTAGAAGTTATACCAAAGACAAAAAGAATAACACCAAAGACAGCCATTTAAAATACTGAAATTCCAATGCGTGTTGGGGAACAAAAGTAAGACAATACATCTTACATTATATTCTATCTCTCAAAAATGGAGTTTGAATAGAAAAAATTACATTCCTCAAGATTATCCAATATTTACCAATTGTTTTGTTAACACCAGAGACACCTTTGTAACACCAGGGACAATATTGTAGTATTTTGATTTGATGATCTTTTATTTAATCTTAAAACTCGCGATTTACCTAGTAAATTAAAATAAATAAGTAAACGATTGAAATATAATATTTCCTTTTAAAATTTGTACCATTTGGTGTCATTTTATATATTGGTAACACTACGGACAACACCAAAGACAGTTGATCTGTCGTATACCACGTTTTTAATCATAAAATACATTCAAAAAGTGGTATATAATACTGTCATATACCAAGTTTTGAGTGTATTTTATGATTAAATTAAAAAAGTGGTATATGACAGATCTACCAAATAAAAATGCTAAAGTACACTTAAAGTGCATGCTCACAGATCACAGTGCTTCTTATCTCACAGATTTGAACCCAACTCGGACAGACCCTAGTGTGATCAAATTTGTCAGTTCTCATGCCGGATGTCAATGGTTTTTCCCAGGCACTCTGGTTTCCTCCAGAAACTGACCGCCTCGGTATTATTTGAAAGAATCTTGACTGTGAAATTTCAAAATGTAGCAAACATCAACAATCACAGTAGGATTTTAACGAAAGTATCAGCAGCTATATCAGTCATCATAACTGCTGTAAGATTATGTCTGCTTCTCGGTAGCTATATATCTGTCAATGGGTCTGCTTTAGGGTCATCTATGTTTCTCAGTATCTATATCTGCCAATGAGTCTGCTTTCATCTGTCTGTTTCGCAGTAGTTATATCTGTCAATGAGTCTTATATAGGAAAATCTGTCTATCTGTAGCTATATCTGTCACTAAGTCTGCTATAGGGAAAATATATCTGTACCGGTAGCTATATCTGTCATTGAGTTTGTTATAGAGAAATATGTTGTCTATCCGTAACTATATCTGTCACTCAGTTTTATATGGTCATCTGCCTGTCTATCTGTAGCGATATATGTCACTGACTTTGCTATAGGGTCATCTGTCTGTCTATCTGTAGCTATATCTGACACTGAGTCTGCTACAGGGTCATCTGTCTGTCTATCTGTAACTACATCTGTCACTGGGTCTGCTATAGGGTCATCTGTCTGTCTGTCTATCTGGAACTATATCTGAGTTGTGCTAAAGGGTAATCTATCTGTTTATCTGCAGCTTTATCTGTCACCGAGTCTGTTATAGTGTCGCCTGCTATATCTGACAAAGAGTCTACTAAAAGGTCAGTCTGTTCAACTATTGTTTGGTCTGTCTAAATATGTCCTTTGGTCTCGTGTAGCCACATATTTCACCGTATCTGTTGTGGAGTCATCGGTCTGTACAAATTATCCTAATTTTGTATCAAATTCTGTAGTAGGTCTATTTTTAGTGCATCTGTCTTAAATATTGAATGCCCCTTCGCAACGACGTGTCTATGTCTCAATATCTACTGTGTGTCCTACTGTCTGCGTACTTACTGTGGTTTTATTTGTTTTCGCTTTTTAGGTCCACCCTAAGGATCTGTTTAACTCTGTCGTAAATCTATGACATTCTTTCTCTTTCTTATTATATCTTATCTGTGAACAACTCGGTGGCGTTACTTGTTTGTCTCTGGTGTTACTTCATTTTCAATATGATATCTCTGATAACATAGCGCAAAATTAATTGTTCATGGTAAGCGAAGACCCATATATGAATCTGGAATATGTGACAGCCACCGTGATATAACTCAGATTGTATGTATTGCATTAAACAATTCAAAATATATATCAGTAGTCCATGGTGTTACTGATTGTGTCACTGGTGTAACTAACATTTCAAAATTCAGGAATATACAAATCATTTATTACTTTTACAGCAAAAGAACAACACAAGAACCTTATTTACATTCAAAAGATCAGTCAAAATAAAGGAAATTTACGTATTTCTGACAATACATATATTATTAAAAGTATAATTAATATAAAGTCCCTGGTGTTACATTTTTGTCTTTGGTGTATCTAAAAATTCTCATCATACGTAAATAGATAATTATTTCTGTAGTTCGACGAATTATAACTAAAGGATAGGTCAGTTGCTATTGCTCAAAATATACATAGTTATTGTTTGCTAATTTCTACTAGATATAGGAACAATATACAAAATAAAAGTCCCTGGTGTTACCGTATCCAGTCATTGGTGTAACCAGAATAGAATAACAGTATGATAACCGGTCATCTAATATTTTCTATCACCATAATTGTACAACTAAAGGTGTGCCAATGTCTTTTAAACATTTGTTTTCAATATTTTTGACAAAATGAAAAAAAAATCCACTTAATTAGTTTTAATGTCTGTGGTAACACTAAATTTGTCTCTGGAATAACCAATTTCTACAGTAATACCAAGGACAGTTACACAATGGACATATTTTAAGATATTAACGCATGGTTTAAAAAACAATGCCTCCTTCAGCATAAACACATGCTACATCTGAACTTTGAACGTTGCCAAGACTTTAGAAAGGTGTATTTTTCTTATTTCTTTCTTGGTATTGTATACACAACGGTAACACCACAGACTTAAAATAAATCTACTGTTAAATGTAAACTAATCTTTATCAATTTTTACTAATTATGTTTTTACTGATGTTTGATTTTTGTCCAGATGCTGAATACATGACATCATGATGTCTGCAGACTAGGGAGCATATACCATCTTTTATATGCAAAGAGCAGTAACTTGTATATATGCACTTTTAGTGTTTGGTAACACCAAGGACTGTGCAACATTGTACATGTCATATACCATTTTTTGAATTTAATCATAAAATACATTCAAAAATGGTATATGACAATATTGTCATATACCATTTTTTGAATGTATTTTATGATTAAATTCAAAAATGGTATATGACATACACACTATTTATCCAAGAAAAATATCATTCGTTGACATATTAAACTGAATAATTCGTCATATTTAGTCAGTATACGTGATTATCTAATGGCCAAAACCCAAATTTGATTTATAAATCAACAATTAAATAAAGTATTTTGATGACAAACAAAAAACTTGTGTCGAAAGACAGTAACAAACTAACAGAATCACACCTCAAATGATTACACAATTTTATAAAGTATAACTATTTATCAAATATTTTGAGAACATTTTACAGTTCCGAACCTGTACAAACTATTTTAGCCTTTAAATTGATAAAATTTAAAACATATCTGCATGTTTATTGCTGGTGACATGAATTTCTACATTTTTTGAGAATGACCCAATTACGAAATAACTTTTTTAACACATGTCACCTCACAGGCCACGTATCATGGTACAAGTCCTTTCCGTGCTGTCATGTGCTGATTTTGAATTTTTATTACGAAGTGATTATTGCCCCGTACATGTCCACAGGGGCCAGTTTCATAATAAAATTTAAAAAATACCACTAAGTAATATAAAAAAGAGTAAAGGGGAACAACGAATCGGATCTTTCACTTGTAGGTGCTCCGACAAAATTCTACATTACTTTTTAATTTGTGTTCGATCATCGTGATCTTGGTGTCATTTTGTTCCCACATAAATATTCTTTAAGTTGGCATTCAATTTTTGGACATAATTTAAAATCTTAATAAAATGTTCAAACGGAAAACACAGAAAAACACTGTAATTTTGCCCGATGTAGCTAAGCCCGTCCATGTAAAAGTAGCTTAAAATTCGCATAACGATCATGTTTTTTAAATTTTCAGTATTATGAAACTTGCCCCTGTTAGTCTGGTAGAGGATTTGGAAAAAACCGCTTATTTTTCGATGTAGGGAGGACAACGTGTTCAAAGCTAGCAAGTTAGGTCATAACCTTCTTTGAACTTTACTTTGGTAGAATCGGCTTGTTGCCAAGCAAGATTTCACCCAGGGGCCATTGTGGGGGCAGCTAAAGGTCAATGGGTGCAAAGTTCAAGTGAAAATGCCCATATTGACCTATACACAAATTCAAGGTGGCTTACAGAAGTTTTTCTTTATACATTTTGTCTTCTAAATATGTAAGTGGTATCTTCAAATTAATAGAAAGTCATATCCAACTAATTCAGTCACATATTTTCAAAGTTTTCCATGAAAAATAAGATTAGACGCTTGCACAAATTTGACCTTTACAAATATGATTAATTGTGGCAAATAAATACTAGTATAAACACATTTGTGCATTTGAAATTGTTTAACAAAACTTTAGACTTCTGTTAAAATAATTTTACTGAATCATGTTGCCCGTAATTATATAAGTATCCACTTTTTAAAAAAAAAGAAATCAAAGTACTGGTGGTACTGAAGGATTTGATTAGCTATAATGACTGTATAATGATTGTGTCTGTATAATACTATCAAGTGTGTTTTCTTTTTCTGGTTGAAATATTAGTGAACTGTTGAAACACAAACTATTCCCAGTGCCACTTTCTATACCTGATATACCAGGACCCTTGTTATCTGCAGCCAACGAGTCGGATCTTCAAAATATCCCTGAAGAAGAAGTTTGCATGGAGACATTACTACCAAAATAATTAATGGTCAACCTTTAGTTGTAGCACTGGGAAAACGGAAAGGCATCAATACATTAGGCTAGTTAGGAAATGTACAAACTGTTTTTATCCATGCGAAAGATAAATGTATTAAAATTTATGTCATTATGATAGATATGACAACTAATCCATCAAAGGTGAAACCATCTAGAGATAAAAGAGGATCATGTCCCCGTTCTGTTAGAAGAGTTATTGATAATTAAAATGTCCCTCTGCCATCAAATTGGTAAGATTTTATCAGTCACCAAGAAAACAAATAGGATCTCGTAGTAATCCAAGACACTTCTTAGCTTAGCTGAGGGTATCAGGGGGTCCAACAGACAGCATGTTTAATTCATACAGAGGAAGGAGTGTAACCGTTTTTAAAGCTTTACACAAGAAAGCCGAAACTAGAATTGTTCCCCATGGTGTTGATGCAAGGCTATAACAGAACAGTTGTTGTCTGTCGTGATACTGATGACCTTATTCTTCTGTTGCTTTTAAATGAGGAAGTATGATTCCAGACCGGGACATCTAAAGTTCGTCCCTGTTCATACTAGTAGCATAAAATTATCACCTCTGGAGAGGAATAAGCCCCCAGTATTCCATGCAATTACAGACTGTAAGACTGTCAATTAACTTTCTGGACATTCTAAATACAGCATTCCGTGTTTCCAGGGAAACACAGGTCTTCTTCCCACTCTTGCAAGAGAGAACTTTTCTGAACTTGTGAGTGCAGATGCCTTCATTGAATGTACCTAGCGAGGTTTTCTCATCTCCGATGTAAACTGTTCCTCTCAGGGGAAAAGTACAATTGAAAATTTGCTCCCAACATCATATGCAACCGACCTACATATTCAACGTGCATACTATTAAACTGCTGTTTGGCTGCATTTAGTTATACCTGGTATTTGTTCCAGATCTTCCGTCACCTATAGGACACGGATGGTGCTAGTCTCACTAACTTGCGTACTGTATGCATTTAACTCCTAGTGGAGGTTAGTCCATCGACAAAATGCCTCAAACTGGCTCTGTTCTGCGCAATTTTACCCCCTCTGTTTCAATTCCAGAAACTTGTCTCAAGGTGTCTTTGATTCTTGTGTGTTCCATTTCAAAGTTTTGTGATGTTGTTGGTAGGTGTCTTGATGGTGTGACCTATCCATCCCCAATGTCGCTTTTGTGTTTGTGTTTCAAAACGACCTTGTTTTGTGATCCACCATAAACTTTTCGTTACTAATTGTATCATGTCATCTGGCAACAGGACCACGAACAATACTAGTTTTTATACTTAAATCTGAGTTTTTTTCACAAATTAAACTTATTTTTTTTTTTGCTTAAATCTTACTTTGAACTTTAACTTTTCTAAGACAATTACAGGTCAAAGAATCATGAACAAAACTTAACTTTTTGGACTTAAGTTAAGTATTTCCCTGATGTTCACGATTATTCTTGGACAGTTAAGTTAGTGCGAGTCTGAATGTGACTTAAAAACAGTTTTAATGAGAAAATTATAAATTAATTGATTGCATGGGGTTTTACGGGCTTTTACGTATTTCAGACATATCAAGACGTCACCAGCTATAGGTGAAGTGGCAGAAATTTTGACCTTTGCAGTGAACTTAGGAAAATGTGCAAGAAGAGTTCCTTAACATGTTACACCCGCCTTGGCACGGGGCATCGGTTTTTAAGATCTCTCTCAAAGGATCTCATGACTTTCGTTTCTAAATACCGAGTGTTTGGCAAAAGAACAGTCACTACCTTATTTCAAGTCTTGGTCAGACCCAACTAGGGTTCGAACCCAGGACTCACCACATACGGGGAGTGAGCGCTATACCAATTGAGCTACAGTAGGGGGTTTTTAATGAGAAAATAACCTTTACCAAAACCATGTCATGCATTGCTGAAATGTAAATATAAATCATGTTGCACTACAAGATGTACATGTAGGGCATACAATTTAAAGTGGGTGGCTGTATGCACTTGCAATGGGACCGTTGAACCGTTGATTGGTTGAACCATTTGAATGATAATGCCACATATAGTGATATTGATGAATGAAAAGAAATCGTAAGATGTGACTGATATATTCCAGAGATTCTCGTGACTATGTCTTGCCGATTACAGTACTTGCAGTACTTTGATTTTAAACTTTTAATAAATTTCAAATTATCAGCTGGGTTTAAACAATATCTTTGTTTTAATCACAGTCATGTATTTGCAAAAGAATTATATTTTAGCATTTTGATTCATGCTTTGATGTTGAATGTATATTTTTATTTTATTCTATCTCGAAGCTTGTGTCAGAATTTTGAAAAATAACATTGAAATATTTAAATTTTAGTCTAAACAGTCTCAATTAGCTTCCTAGTCAACGTTAAAATACATGAATATGCTATGATTGCATGAGAACAGATTTATTTGATTTATTTAAATCTCAGAAAGTATATATTTGGACAGCTATAAACTAATAAAGATTAATTTTTTAGGAAAAAACCACTATCTGACCTTTGACCTTTTATCTAGTAAACCAAGGGTCGATCAGCTTGGCAACAGGTTGATTCTTGACCCCTAACCTATGATGATATAAGACAGCTATGTTGCCAGCTTTGAACACTCATGTCCCCCTATTGTGAAATTTCAATTTTTTTCCACCAGACTATGTGGTACATGTCAATAACAAATGTGTTATTACCACGTATTTTTATACCCATATTTTATAGTATATATGTACATGGGCTTCATAACTTTATGAACATACAATTTAGTGATAATTAAAGTAAATTAAATAGAAATTTGTCATATTTGGTTCAATTAATAAATTATTTTGATAAAAAACGTAAATACGGTTTTAGATCTGCCATTTTTTTTTTTTTTTTTTTTTTTTTTTTTTTGCAGTTTATCACGATCAAAGATCGATCATCAATCATTTAAACAGCAACTTTTTGGAAAAATATCAATAAAATTTTGTTTTTATTAAAATTGGAACTATTTAATCATATTCAATCGACGGTATATGGTTACATGCGTATAGTTATACAGGTATAAAAAATACGTGGCAATAACATCCGCCTTTTTATTAAAATCATGAATGCAAAATCAGCACATGACAAGACAAGTTGTCATGTGCTGATTTTGAATGCATTATCTTAATAAAAATTCAAATTCAGCACATGACAGTGCTACATTGAACATTGGGTTAATCCAGTTTTTATATTTTCCAATTCCTGTCAATAAACGCTTTATAATGTATTTCGTGTAAACTGCATAAACTATTTTACTAAATATTAACCGTGTTCTAGTAAAAATGTGTCCGGAAAGTAGTTCAGTGCATGCCCTTAACAAAAGCATCTTAAACATGCAGGATAAACAACAAGGGTGTGGGATTACGCAATACTAGTATTCATGAATGCATATTACGTGCATTCATTGCGCAATACATGCACAAATTGAGTTTTTTTTTTTTGTTTTTTTTTTTAAAAAGCACCGCTGGCGGTTAATATTAAGATAGTGTAATAAATAAACTTTAAATGGTGTATTTCACAATAAAAATAAAAATCGATCGGTTACGTAAAATAAAATATGAACTTAAACTAAACCGAAAAATTGTTTTTATGTTTACTTTAGTTTAAACCAGGCCGACCAATCAAATTTATTTACTTGTCCAGATCGGTACATTTTGAGCTCGCAAAGTTGCCATTTAGGTACTTTTTTTTATTGTTAAGTGTTTGATTTCAGTACAATTTCCATATAAAAAGTCAGAAATTTTAGTACTTTAATTAAAAAACCGTAAAAAGGAGAAAAATACGTCTAATTTGACCTTTTCGTTTATCCGTTTTTATAGTACAAATCCATCGAATTGGTCAGCCTGTAATAAACAATAAATACAAGACAAAACAAACTGTTAACTAGATTCTGGGTCAAGCGTAAGCTCTCTAGAACAAATGTACATTGTATTGTAAAACAACTTTTTTCCGACTGCCGACTCCCAACCAAAACTTGAACTATTTATTTTTTCTCGCGTCCTTCAAATTACAAGTTAATATTCAAAGCTATCTATATAACTGATGTGGTATCTCAATATAAGTGAAAAATATTGACTAGGACCTAAAACAATAAATCATTAGACATTTAAAACCCTTCTAAAGTTTGATTACGTCTTTCTGCTATGTTTACAGCATACACATGCACAACGCAAGTTATGTAACTATTATTAATATGTTTTCATTTATAATAGCTCGGCATCATTAGTATTAAGTTACAAGTTGTTTATCACTGATGACGTATTATATTTGGTACACGTCAAGACCTGCAAAGCTGTGCACAACAGTAAGGCGGTTAAAACTACATGCCGGTCCCGATAAGCCACAACAAACAGAGTTTTTGCTCGTCTTTGATATTTGCAGTTCCTTTTAGACAGCAAAGTTTCAATTATTGTTCTTTCTATCTATTCGCAAAAGCGACCGAGCAAAGATATATTTAAATGTGTTATTTAAAGCGAAAATGCGACAACGGTAACAAAACAATATAGTAACTCCGTTCCTTTCCCCTTGAGTATTCGCCAGTTTTTGCAGATATTGCTTCGCATTTTTGTTTATCGACTTCGAATTTTTTGCATTATTACTTTCTATTTTCGATATCTCGCCTTCGCATTTTCGCAATATCGCCTTCGGGTTTTCGCTGTATCGTCTTTGCGCTATCGCCTTCGGGTTTTCATATAGTATTGAATAAGATGCAAGCGTTATAAAGCCAGGTTTGCAGAAGACTAAAATGAAACTGGTGATAGAAGAGATTTCTATGTGTGCACGCTGGTCACTGTTTTGCTTAATCAAGTGATAGAAAACCATAATTTGTCTATGCGTGATGTACATGTCGTATATTTATTCGCGCTATAAATTAGAAACAAGAAAAAAAATTACGAAAAGTGCAAATATTCGTTTTTATCCTTATTAATGACACACAAATTAAAAATAGTACAGGTAGGCCTGTCAAAAGTTTAACACTACGCTAACGAATTATACTGCAGTATCGGACGCCAAAATGTCAGCTCCTCGTTAGCTACAGTGCATGTCTGTCGAAAGTTTAACACTACTTTAACGAATACGTGTCGAATCGGCATCTCATCTTGGCTATTCCTCGACAGATTTTCGGCAGCTGTTTTCTATCTATTGACAGCTTTTCTGTCCATAGTTATCTATATTTGAGCCACTCTGATTTGGTTCGATTTTGTTAAGTTCAGTGTTAAACTTTCGCCAGGTCTGTACTGTATATGTCGGCAGCTGCTATCTATCTCTTGGTAGCCTTTTCAGAGGCGTAGATAGGACCCAATTACAACCGAGGCTAAAATAGAAGTAGGGGGTCCAGGGGCATGCTTCCCCCAAAAATAAAATAATGGCAATAAATAGTGCTTTCTGGCAACACCTGAATGTGACACTTGCAGTTAAATGATATCAATAAATATAAAATAAAACTTATAAATTTAAATACAAACATATCACCCCATGCTTATAAATATAAACATCGTCAGAAAGGCAAAGCAAAACTTTGACTAAACCGAACATTGCACATACAGTTGAACAAATAAAACAACATAGTAACTCAAGTTTTACTGGAGATTTTCATTAAATCAGTCATCGGAAATACAGCAGTTTATCATATTTACTAACTACTAGTATATCTGTTCTCTATAAATTAATTTTTATCCTTTTCTAATTTTTTGTGTTTCTGTAAAAAAAATATAATATACTTTCTAACTTTTACTGAGGCAGTTGCCTCGGTTGCCTCATACTTAGCTACGCCCCTGCTTTTGGTCACCAATTATCCATATTTGAGCCACTCTGGAGCCTAACTTTGACATTGTTTTTTGTTAAGCTCAGTATTAAACTTTCGACAGGTCTGTATTGTATATTTCGGCAGCTGCGATGTATCTCTTGGTAGTCTTTTGGCCAATAGCTATCCTATCTCGTCAACTCTACAGCCGAGCTTTTCCTCCTTTTCGTTAGCTCGGTGTTTTACTTTCGACAGGTCTGTACTGTAGTGTGTTTAAGAGAAGAGCAAGTTTCACTTGTTGATGACAAATTGCCTTGATTTCACATTTTTAAAGGTTATAAAAATTTTGTTATGTTGTACAAATTACGACCAATTTTGACTGGATATTTTAAGTGTCAAGGCTAAAATAAGAAGCTAGGACGGCAATGTTCTCATTCCTGTTAAAATAAGTAAGCTAAAACTATCTAATAAACAAATTTATAATTTTAAATACGTTTTATACTACAAAAACAGAGGAAATAAATGAGAAATTTGAGTTACATTTATCATCGCGAAAATAAAGTGTAAAAAATGATAAATGTTTTAATCACAAGAGAGAAAGAGAGAGAGAGTTGCATTTATAATCATGGCCATCTTTGTAGAAATTTCGTGTATTTAAAATCATAAACCATAGATACCATTCTGATTTTTGTAGATATGTACATGGCATTTTGTGACATACTCATTATTCATGATTACAGAAAAGAAACAAAAATACCGCCGACTTTTCTTTCGCAAAATCCCAGATCTTTCCCGTGAAAACATATGCATCCCACGGATATCGGGTCTTGTGGATTTGGAATGAAATGGGGTAAAATCATTCGACAAAATACATATTTAAAAAAAGAAAATACACTGATTTACTAGACTGACATCTTTTAAGAATAATAACAGTACTGTGTGTAAGAATTTGTTTCAAACACGTTGCATCCCTTGCTGCAGACGCAAAAAATTAGATGCAGGTTTTCATAACTAAACTGAAAATAAGGGGGTTTTGTCCCCTTTTCTTGTGTTTCTCCCTCAATTTTAAAGCATATGGCCATTTTGGGAATTTGTACCTTCAAAATGCAAAAAATATGCCTTTTGACATTAGGAATGATTCCTTTTATACCAGACCTTGTGAGATGGTGCCCAGAAAAATGCCTGTCTGGCAGAGGACCGTTGTGCATCACAACTGTCGTATACTATTTTCTAATTTATTCATAAGATAATTCAAGAAATGGTAAATAGTATATATGACACAACTCAGTACCACCTGCTCATATTCCAACAGAATACATACGCATATTACATAAGTATAATCGTGTTTTATTAATGAAAATACCTGTGTTACTAAATGATCAGATACAGGGTGATTAAATCTGCATGTGCAGAGATCACACGGCGTGTGTTTTATTGCGTGCATGTAAACATCTTAATACTTCGGTACAGACCTGTCGAAAGTTTAACACCAAGCTGACAAATTATTACCAACTCATCCCGGTTCCTCGTTAGCCATATCGTGTCAACTTTTCGGCAG
Organism: Anadara kagoshimensis; assembly: GCA_021292105.1. Lineage (NCBI taxonomy): Eukaryota > Metazoa > Mollusca > Bivalvia > Arcoida > Arcidae > Anadara > Anadara kagoshimensis. Next base: position 25,100,224 of record CM037875.1, on the reverse strand, counting down.
CTGTTGTCTATCTCTCCGTTTTCTACCACTAGCTCTCCATATCTCTTCAACTCGACAGCCGAGCTTTGACCTCTTTTCGTTAGCTCAGTGTTAAACTTTCGACAGGCCTGTACTGTATATGTTATTTACATAGTTGCCAGCCGGGTGCCCGAATTACAAAATCACTGAAGTTTTTTTTTAAAAAAATGGTTTTCTATTTGCACTCAAATTTAGATCCGTCCTTTCGACATATTATTACGGTGTCTATTTGAGGACCAATTTTCAAATATCGCCCTTTTCTCCTTAGTGTAAGGTGCGAAAATAGCTTCTGTTAATTTTACACACACTGTAAAACCTTAAAGTATCTCCTTGTCATGGACCAAAAAGGCCTGAGCTTGAACCTTCATATATAATATCAGAACAAAAAGTCTATCAAGTTGACCTTGACTTATATTCATGGTCACAGTGACCCAAAGTAGCAAGACCCTCAAACATCTTGTCATGAACTAAAAGGCATATGAGCTTGAAACCTCATATATGGCATCAGGACAAAAAAGGCTACCAAATTTGCAAAGCTGTTTGACCTTGACCTATATTCAAGGTCGCAGTGATTGATCTAAAGTAGTAAAGCCTTAACGCCTTTTCACCATGAACGAAAAGGTTTAGGAGCTTGAAACTTCATGTATGACATAAAAAACAAGAAGTTCTACCAAGTTAACGAAGCTGGTTGACCTTGACCTACATTCAAGGTCATAGTGACCTAAAGTATCAAAACCTCAAATCATCTTTTTTATCGACTAAAAGACATGGGGATTATAGCATCAGTACATAAAGCGTTTACAAGTTTGCGAAGCTTATTAACCTTGATATGGTGTTCATGGCCACAGTAACCTGAATTAGTTATACCCTAAAACGTTTATTTTATTTTTTTTTTTGGTCATAAGCCTAGAGACTTATGTGCTTGAAACTTTGTATATAGCATCGGGCGGGAGATGACGCTCTACAAAGTTTGCAAAGTTTATCTACCTTGGTCTCAGGTGACCGTTAAGGCCCATCGGGTCTCTTTTTGATATTGCAATGATGGTAGTAATAATAAAAATAACTTAATTAGCATCCTTAAGGCAGGTAGATCGGCCTACTACAAACCTATAAAACAAGTTTCTCGGCTAGCAAATTAACACAGTATTTAAATGCCACTTTATGATTGGCAGTAAGATAGAGTATCGTCATAGAAGACAGGACGGTATTTTGTCTATATGATAACAAGCTCGTTACCGTCGAGTCAATTTTGCGAACAAAAAAACCGCCAAACCTGTCATAGCAGATTTCTCGGCCTGCCAGGATCTAACACTGTTACAGAAGATAAAATATATTTTTCTCAGTTGGTTATTTATAGAAAACAGACAGACTGGTGAAATGAAATTAGCCGAAGGAAACTCTGTACTTGGAAACCTTTTGGATTCATTACATAATCACCGTACAACCAAAATCTTAAAATCTGCTCGATCAAATATATGGGGCTTAACATCGCAGCTGAGACAGACGCACGTCAAGTATATATTGATTTCACTATTTTTTTTTATCTGACAAGGTTCTGGACTAAATGCGTCAGAAATAAAGCGATTTTTGTTTTGCATTTATTCGTTTTTCTTAATTTTCTTTAAAAAAAAACAAGAGAGGGAGAAAATTAAGAAAAATGTAAAGTTGCAATAACACCGATAAAGTCTAAAAAGAGTCAAGTCTCGTACTTATGGCATGTTACGTCATAGTCCAACTAATCAGCCCACTAAACCCCCATTTTAATTTTTTGACTTGGGGGTTTGTCAGATAAGAGTATTTGGCGGCGAAAGAACAGCCATGTACCCGTTGCATAAGAAACAACTGGAATGGTACCCTCGTTACCCTAATTTACGCAACGAATTCGAGCATTAAAAAAACCCCTAAAAAGTGGGAAAAAATAAGAGTTGATTATCGCATCAGATATGCTTTAATGTTAACAGCGGTTGCAGAAGAAAGAACGTAAAAACCAACATTGTAATAACTACAGTACAGACCTGTCAAAAGTTTAACACTGAGTTTACGAAAAGGGGCTAAAGCTCGGGTACGAGTAGTGACAGCGATATGGATAGCCAGTGACCGGAAACAGCCAAGAGATATACAACATCTGATAAAGTACTGCCAAACATAGGCGGTTGAGATGAGCTGCCGAATCGGCGCCATCTTGTTAGCTAAGTGCTAAACTTCCGACCGGTCTGTACTGTATATTTATAAATAGATATCATAAGACTACGAAACTACTGCCAGACAGGTTATAAATACTACTGTATCTGTGTAAAGGTCAGATGAAATTAGACGAAACAAGCCTTCTTTCGAGTCGTTGTATGACGAAGCATTGCCCTTAGTATTTTTGCATTACAGAAAGAACCTGTTTATATTACTGGCATGGTTTTTCCCAATCAATGCCACTTCTCTTTCATCAAGACATCACCACTGTCAGGCCAACGTTCATAAAGTTGTTTACTGGTACAGATTATTACGGTCAGGGCTCCATAAAATTACTTAGACCACACCACTTGACACCATTTTGTGGCTCCATCTGCTAATCAAAAACGAACGTAACGATCCATGTCTAAATCACTGTCCAATACAAAAGCAAAGCAAAAAAATCAACACTTGCATCTGACACACGTGAACTTCCACCAGGGCAGCGAGGCCGGGTGCGACGGAAGGATTAGCACTTCTTGTGTAGAAGCTAGATACGACCGCTAATTCATTCCTGACACAATGGAAAGTTGTCGATAGTTTATGATGCTGAGCCACCGAAAAAGATTCCAAGCTCAACTGCCTAGTGGTCGAGATATGGATAGTTGTTGACCGAAAACTTGTGGAGGAACCCAATTCTAATAAGGGGCCGAGATGGGTTGCCTGTCGATTCTGTTGTATTTCGTTACCTTACATTTAAACTTTTGACAGTTCTGTACTATAACATGCTAATGATTAGTCTGGCTATTTCAACATATTAACATGTACATTTCCTGTCAATCATCAAGATGTTGTCCAAAGCCACAAACTTCCGGCTTTGCACTCATAAATCATTATCAAGGATATAACTACGCCATGCAATTCGGATTAAGATTCCTTTTGGCATCTTAAGATATTTTTCTTTGTTCTGTGGATTCTGATGAACGTTAATTATAGTCATCAGTACAACATAACGTGGTTTTGGCGTGACTTATCTACATAAATAGCGTTAGACTGCATACTCTTTCACGGATTATATAATGTACGTCTACACAAGCCATAAATCTTTCTTTTTCTCCGTGATTCCCATGGAGTCGCATTCTTTTTGCAACGACCTTGCGTGATAACTCCGTTTTTTCTTTTTATGTTTTTATTCATTGGTTTTATTTGTTTTTTTTTTAAATTATTTTTGTATAATTTATTTATTCTCTTTTGTTGTTTGTAAAAATAAACTTTTTTATTCGCTGCACCCTTGTGTCAATTATGTTAAATGTTGTTTTGATAAATGGCCAAGGTCGTTTGGCTAAATGCTGTTTTATCAGCCATTGCTCATCTATTCGTGACCTGACAACTACTCTTTTAATCTAAGGTTACAAGGTTTTACGATCTGTGCCGTAACAGTAAACACTTATGGTGGCCTTCAGGTGTATTTGCAGGTAAACAGGCCACTCACTCCATTGCACTGGTTCCAAGGACAGTAGAGGACTTCAAAAAAGATTAAACTCCGTTTCGCCGACGACCCACCAACTATACAGAGACGTGCAATAAGTATTCGGACACTTTATGAAATTCTTCTTTGTTTTATATATATCCATATATTTTTTAAAAATGCTCAAAATTTATTTCTTGGTCAATTTCGATGAATTTTCCACCGTTAAACGTAAAAGTCATTGTAGTTTCTTCAAATAATATTTTCAAACTACCGTCCGTCCTATAACAGTCTCGAAAACATAAGATGAACAGCATGGTCAATTTTTAACAGCCATGTAAAGAATGCTTATACAGATTTCAATTTTATAGGTTTTCCGTTAAATTTGAAATGTTTATCTATCTAAAACAACGAAATCCCCTTTTCTAATTATTTTTTTTTACATTTCAACAGTGAAACTTTCATGGAATTGACCAAAAAATAAAATTTTGAGAATTTTTAAAAAATCTTGCACGTCTCTGCAATTCCAACTATTTGATATTTATGGCATAAGGTCCGTTCAAACTTTGAGTGTGTATGTGGCGTACGCTGCTGTTACTTTAGCGAACATACCGTTAAACATAGACTGTTCACGCAAGTGCATGCGTACGAACGCAGTCACTATGATAAGATTGTTCGTTTCAGATTCAAGATAGCGTCCCAAAGACTAAATTTGAAATGATGGTTTTAATAAGTTCTGAAAAGTATACCAGAAGTGCATTGTATTGTACTACGTTGCTTTGTATTGCAGTGTAGTAGATTGCAATGTACATATAGTATCGTCAGATTATATTGAAATTCATTGCATTGAATAAATGTAGCGATTATGTACGAAAGCCTATAAAGCTTACGAATAAAAAAATTAAAATGCGTAATAACGCGAATTAAAAAAGTGTTATAACGCCAAAATGAAAGGCGTTATAATGCCTTTTTTTCTATATATAGAGCAGTCACTTCCCTTATAACGCCTTTTATTTCGCATTATAACGCCTTTAATTCGCATAATAATGCTTTTTATTTCGCCTCTTTTACGCCTTTCTAAAGACGTTATAACGCCTATAATTCGCATTATAATGCCTTTATTTGGCGTTATAACGCCTTTAATTCGCATTATAATGCCTTTATTTCGCGTTATCACGCCTTTTAGTTTTTTTTATTCATGAGCCTAATAGTCTTTCGTAATTATGCAATTCGTATTTGCTATTTTCGATGAACATGGCCATATTGTAGTGGTTTGCAAGTCCTATAAACATACATTGTAAACAGACAAGGGTTCTTCATACTCTATTTATTTTACCCATCTGAGAGATAGTCAAACAACATTGACCTGTCAGCTTGACCTTTGATTTAAATATTTATTATGGACGAGTACATCTTTTTTAGGGGACATAGGTGTTCATTTCGTCTACATCACAAAGACGCACATTGTTAATGCCTTAAATGTGAGTCCTAACGGTACCATTTACTACGTGGATAATAAAATTGAAAGGTCAAGCGGACAGGTCAATGTTGTTTGCCTGTACGTAATGTATAAATTTATGAGTTTTAATGCTTTTGGATATTAAGTATTTGTTACATGCGCGTGAATAAATTTTAAATTAAATCGTTTGAATGCACTACATGTCATATGTATGTAAATACATTCATGCAACTCTATCCATTTATAACTTAAACTGTTTTGCAATTATATGCAACTTTAAAAGCATGGAATCAATGGTATGCGGCAAGGATAACGTTTTAGTCCAACTCTTTTCCTTTCCTTATTAAGAATATATTGCTTTGAGTTCAAACGAGCAGTTTATGTACATGTATGTTGTAAATTGTGTTAATTGTGGTTTGGTCTAGAAAGTACAGTCAACCCTGTCTACAAAGGCCACCCAAGCGAAACAGTAAAAGTGGCCTTTATGGGCTTTTTTATACAACTTCAAATAATATGAATAAAGAACAATAGGGATAAAATTCTACTGGCCTCTATAAGCAGGTGGCCCTTATATAGAGGTGGTCTGACTGTATATGTAAAGTGTAACTAATGCTATATACCTTTTTTAAATTTAATTATTCAATACATTTTTTGAAAAAAAATGGTATAATATATGACACGTACAATCAAAAGGTTTTATTTTTGAAATAAAAAACTGTTGTTTTCTAAATTGGTCATCCTCCATGCCAATTGCAATGACCATGCAGTAACGTTGGATTTAAAGGAACAATTGTCGTTGGCTCTCCAATTTTTGCAAACAGAAGTGAACAACATATACTGCAACGTGTATTTCTGATGTGTTTATGGGATACATGGTGCAATGTGTATTTATGATGCACTATTTACCACCATTTTTTCAAATGTTCCCGGCAAAGCATGCAACGGACCCACTGCATTTAAAGCGCCTCTCTTCTTCTTTTTCCCCTCGGTTATATTTGGTTCCTATCCACGCCCCTGAAATTATTTGATCGTTCTACCAATCAGAGGTGTAATAAGTATCAACATCCCCACATATACCACTTCAAATGGATGTTGATTGTTGTTGTTGTTAAATGCTGCTTAACATCGCATCAGCAGTTTTTCAGCTATTGGCGTTGAGAACTACTTTATGAATAGCTATGGACTAATCTATGAACAAGTTCGTGTATGCATGTGATGTGCGAGTGTGTTTTATATGGTCTGCATTGTACTAACACGCATTCAGGGCGACTTTAAAGTGCTAGCTCACCGAGTCAGTATACAGCAGACAAGCGTATCACTCCCCCAGTCATTATACTGAAACCTGGCGAACGAGTAAAGGCCAACGGCAAGGAAAATTCACTTCCCACATGTGGTCTGAGCGGGACTCAAACTCACAGCGGCGAGAGACCCTGGATTTGTAGACTGACGTCTTATACATTAGGCCACCGCCACTTCAAATGGACGTTAAGACAGTACAACTTAAAACTTCTAGCATGTGCATAGACCTAGCGATTGAACTATGCAGTGATCACTGCCGTGCAAAGCAATCTGCATAAAACACACCATATAAGTCATGTCTGGACAGTTGAATGATTATATATAAAAAGTTGAGTTGAGTAATGGCGTTTAACGTCCCAGTCAAGAATATTTCATTTATATCGAGACGTCGCCATCTATATAGGCGAAAGTGCAGAAATTTTGCCTGTGCGTTGCGCTGATGGCATTGTACAGCAGGGTTCTTTATCGTGCCAAGCCTACCATTACACGGAGCTTCGTTTATTTTAAGTTCCCATCCTAAAGAACCGTGACTTTCATTTCGTACTGCCGAGTGCTTGGTGAAAGACTTTCAAGTCTTGGGTCAGACCCGATCGGGGCTTGAACCTACGCCCTCCCAGTTACGGAGCGAGCACTCTACCAACTGAGCTACCGCTGTGGTTATATATAAAAGGAATGTATTTTATGGTATTGAGAATAATAGTAATTAATGATATCATAATATGAATTTGTGATGTCACGAATTAATATATATGATTAAAAACCTTAATATGATGTAATTTTATGTTAGCGTACATATTTTTTTATTTTTGGTTTCATAATTTTCGTCCAAGCACTACTGATGAGGAATTGTATTCTGAAACGGCCGTCCAGTGCTGTAAAATTAAAACTGGTATAATATGTTGTTTTATGATATAAAATTGATTTTCTAGTGAAACCCCAAGAATATAAATATATGCAAATATAAACGGCATGCAATATATACATATTGTTCATTCAAAAATAGAAACATCATTGCTATTGTGTAACCTTGAAAAGTACATCACGCCTGGCAAAGATAACCATTGTTTGTGATACAACCCAGACTATGTAATCGTGAAAATCACGATAGATTAATACGATAAATTCCAAAATAATGCCAAGTTGTAGACAACTACACGTTACAGAAAAGGTTAAATCCGAGCTAATGATCGCTGTAAATAAATGACTGTAGTTCATGTAAGTTTTATTGTTCATTATTTTATAATGAAATAAACAATTTAAAGAACTAAATGATGTATGATTGGACAATCAATGCTGTATTGTTATTTTGTAGTTTAAAAAAAAGTATAAAGAAATAAAAATTAAAAAAAATTAAAATGAAAAAATAATTAAAAAGTTTTGTTTTAAATTAAAATAATTGCAATTTCTCAAAGTGCTACTACATTGTGATACTATAAACTAAAGTTTTAGCTGAAGTTGGGGGAACCGGAGTACCTGCTAAGCTTTGCAGTTATTTTTTTCAAAAAATTAAAAAAAGTTTTGTTTTAAAATAATTATAATTCCTCAAAGTGGTACTACATTGTTATACTATAAAGTTTTAGCTGAAATTGAGGGAACCGGAGTGCCTGCTAAGGGAACTGACAAAGTACATGTACTACATTGTGGTATACACATGTAGTAATGTTGTATAGATGTATCAGAAGTTTAATGAAATTTTGATCTGAATAAAATATAGTTGGACAAACCATATGCATAGTACCCAGTAAGCGAGCTAACTAAGTACTACATTGATATAATAAAGTTGTAGCTGTTCAAATTGGATTCTGACTTCGTTGAAGGCAGCTACAAAAATACAAAACAATTGTTTTTCGTCAAAATATAGAGATTTTGTGGCAAAAAGATCTAAATCGCACGCTTGCAGACTAGGCCACAGGGCCTCCTCACCCCATAAGATCTAGCGAATCCAACTGTTGATTCTTTCGCCAAGCACTCGACTTTTCGAAATAAAAAGTCACGGTTCTTTTAGATGTGAACTTAAAATAAACGAGGCCCCGTGTCTTGGCACGATAAAGAACCCAGCTGTATAATGTCATCAGCGCAACGCACAGACAAAATCTCTGCACTTTCGCCTGTAGCTGGCGACGTCTCGATATAAATGAAATATTTTTGACTGGGACGTTAAACACCATTACTCAACTCAACTTTTGACAAATCCTATTGTCAGTTCGCCTGCCGGAGGTAGACGTTTATCATTATTAGTTTATTATTATTTTCGAACAAACTAGCCGTCTCGATATAAATGATTTTTTTGCCCGAGACAGCACTACTCCACTCGTCCAAGTGGGGTGTTGTAAATACCCAAAAGGGTTATATGTTGCTTATATCGGTTGTTGTTTCAGTGGATGCGGGGCCAACCGTTCCAAGTTTCAAAATCTGGAACGGTGGGCCCCGAATCCACTGCACAACAAAACAGGAAGGCCAAAGCACAAGAAAACAGAGTATCATTGCCGAGATTGAAGATAAAAATATAGTTATCAAAATGAAATATACTTTACATATGTATGACAGAATCTGATATTTTTTGACAATCATGTCTAAAATCTGTAATTTTGAAGTGTCAGAAGTCCATTGTAGACTTTTGAAATAATAAGATTGTACTTTTCAGTTTTGATAAATATGATGTTATCAGTAAAGAGAGGAAGTATCCAATAAACAGTTTATACAAAGTTGAAAGTTAATTTTAAATGCTAGTTGTCTCAAATATCCTAAGTTTAATTTTACTTATCACGACATGTTTATATGCTGTCTGAAAACAGTTTCGAAGTTCAGCGGAATAGAATGGTGTTTGATGTCCCAGTCAAGGACATTTCATTTATATGGAGCCGGTCAGCTGTTGAAGGAAACCCGAGTTTCCGGGAAAAACAACCGAAATTCGACTGGCAAACTTAATCACACATGGAATAAATCTCCGGACACACGTTATGGGGTTCTAAACATTGGATAATCACTTGTTTAGAAAAAAATCAAATATTTAAAGCGCGTTTTTGCGGATTACAGCGCATCTCATAGACCCCCACGGTTCCCTATCGTCAATAAAATGGCCATTGACGACAGAAAAATTTCAGTCTACTCATTTCGCTATGTTGGAATGCCACAGAGGCAGGTCTTTTGTCAGCTTGATTCCGAAGGTCGGTTGTTTTTTTTTCCGGCACTCTGGTTTCCTCCATCATCGATGAACTGACCGTATCTATATATTATATATATATGTTCATGTAATTGATAGAAATCTTGACTTGGTGTAAAACACAGTTACTTCACTCATGGTAATATCAATACTTAATTAAACAATGAGAACTCTTCATGTCTGCAAATAAAATTAATCTCTGAGCGCTTCGATACAAGTGAAAGAATCTTGACTGGGACGTAAGACACAATTGCTCTTTCCACTCATAGTCATATGCACGTGTCACGAAATGCGGTCAGATATTAAAATGGTTAAAACCTGTTAGCTATGTATATGTAAAGTTCAAGAAGGCATTGTCCTTCTGTACAGGTAGTTAACCTGTGTACTTTTATAAGTTCACATGGCATGTGAGCACGATAAAAAGTTCGTCTACTGACCATGAAACATCGCACAAGGAAGTTCAATATGTCTGCATTCTTTATAACCACTGTGGTAGCTCAGTTGATAGAGTGCTCGCTCCGTAAGTGGGAGGTCGTGGGTTCGAACCCCGGCAGGGTCTGACCCAAGACTTGAAAGTGGTTAGTGACTGTTCTTTCGCCAAGCACTCGGTACTATCGAAATGAAAGTCACGGTTATTTCGGATGGGAACTTAAAATAAACGAGGTCCCGTGTCACGGTAGGCTTGGCACGCTTAAGAACCCTGCTGTATAATGCCATCAGCGCAACGCACAGGCAAAATTTCTGCACCTTCGCCTATAGCTGGCGACGTTTCGATATAAGTGAAATATTATTGACTGGGACGTAAAACATCATTACTTTACTCAACTCTCATAACATGCAACAAGAATTGTCAGAAGATTACGTTTACGTAGCTCACCAGAGAATAATATGCACATAAATATTAGCAGTAAAATGCATTGTACTTTACTGGCATTATATCACAAGCCCAAAGCCACGTGAACACGGTAAAAGTTCGTCTACTGACCATGCAATAAGAAGATTACGTTTACGAAGCTCACCAGACAATACAAACAGCAAAACACGCTGCACATATGGCCGGGATGGGACGCCGTAGATATAAAAAAGATTCGATTTCTTTAGGTATATGGGTCAATCAATGAAGAAACATTTTAACAGCTTGGCAATTGTTCTTTTCTTGCCACATCGAGTATCTTTTGGATGAGCAGGAAGTAATGCATTCAAATTAAAGTGACGCATGAAAATATGTGATATGGTCCCGTATGGGAGCTCCCCACAGCCCCAAAATCATATTTACCATTCTAGTTCACGACTTAAGAAATTCGGTCTCTAATGACACAAAGTTCAAGAGGACTTTGTCCGCTGAATGATGTACTTCAACCAAATGTAAACTAAACTGGCCTAAAGAAGCCACACAGATTTGTCCTAACTACCTTACAGACCTGTCAAAAGTTTAACACTGAGCTAACGAAAAGTCGTCGAAGCTCGGTTGCCGAGTGATCGAGATATAAATAGTCGACTACCGAAAAACTGTCGAAGGGTAGATAGCAGTTGTCTAAAAAACTGTTGAGATATAGCTAACGAAAGGGCCAAAGTTAGTTGCCGAGTCAGCACTAATTGGTTAGCTTAGTGTTAAACTTTCGACAGATCTGTATTGTACAGTAGTCCACTATCTCCTTATGTTATTTGATTTGTTTGTTGTAGGTTACCTGTAATGATGTTTACCGAAGTATTAGTTTGGCCTTTTATGTTCTAATATCTATGATTTATTTTAAAAAGTTTTTAAATCCGAGTGAAATACTGTATATAAGTATTTTACGTGGTACTAATAGTAAAATATTTTTATGAATAAATTCGGTTAATGTCATAATTTTCGCGGTGTACTATTACCCGTTGTTTTCGTGAAAACTCTGACCCACTAATTTCAATGTCAACGAAATCGTATATACAAATTAACTTTCAAGTTCATCTACAACTGGTACCATCTCAATACAAGTGAAATATCATTGATTGACTCTCATCTATGCACAGAAATGAAGCCGATTTCTTATGTTTTATAATTCCAGATTCTTTCCATAATCGATTTTAATTTCATGCTTGGCGAGAGTGACTAGCTAAGCATGAAGTGATTGCCCTTCCGGAGCACCTGGCCTTACTTCATTGGCGGAAGTGTGGAAGTTCACGAGTAGCTAGCTAGACAGACTTGTCCTGCCGCAGTGTTTTTACTTTGCGTTTGGGATTGTGATTTGAACAATTTTATAGATTTATAGATGCAAAATTCCTCTCACGTTTATGGCGCTGCAATAAATAGTTTAGTTGGGGTGTAAATATAGGTGGTAATCAAATGAAAGGGCTATTATTATTCTTTATCCGCCCCATCACGACTTGATAATATAATTTTGGCACGTAATTATCAAATCAGCTGTTGTTACACTGACATATACCTCCTAATGAATAATGACGGATTATTACGATCTCAGCTGATTCATCCAGTATCTAGCACAACATAAAGAATTGTATATACCAGTTGATTTACAAAATTACACGAAATCCTCTTACTATTTATTTAGTACGGAAGCTTCTTCATGCTACTTTGTAATCTGAATTTTTTCTCAAATCGTATGTACGATTTTAAAATTCATAGGTACGATTTTGAAAATCGTACCTACGATTTGAGAAAAAAAAATCAGATTACAAAGTGGCACGAACAAGCTTTCGTAATTTAGGTACCTCTTTTTAAATTATTTATCAGTATGGTACATGTTTAGCTCATAGCTTAGTTGGTAGTGTTCGCTTTGTATATTAAAGGTTGGGGTTCGAATACTTGCCAGGTCTGAACATGAATTGAAAATACACTGCGACCGTACTTTCGCAAAATACTCCAGTTTCCTTTACCATCAAAGAACTGGTCGCCTATAAATAAGTGAAAGTATCTTGACTGTGACGTAAACGCCATTACTCAACTTCAAATGCTTTTACTAATTTAGTATACGACCCTTTCATACGTAAACAATGTGGGCTTTCAAAACCAATGCCTCTTGTCACGCTAAAGAACCCCCCTGCACGTTGTCCTGATCACGACTGCCACGCAAAGGATAAAAATTCTGCCTATTCACCTAGCCGGTTACGTCTCGATATTACTGATATTTTCTTGACTGGAACGTGAAAAGTTGTTCAATTTAGATATTTAAGAAAATGAGCCCCATTGAATTAAAAGAAACATGTGCAATAAATTAAAAATTTATTTTTGTCACCAGAAATAAAAATGCCAACAAAATTTTAACAACTCAGATTAATTTTAATCGTATTCTATGATAAAACAAAAATATCAACTACGCGTTCATAAACGTCTACAAACACATAACGTTCTCAACATTATCAACATATCAAACAGATCACCATTTATTATTATTATATATCACTGTCATATAATTAATTTTTGAATATTACATTCAGAAAATTTCAAAAATTATATTGACAAAACCCGAAATCTCATTTCATTCATATAAATATGCAAATTCTCATGTGGTTATGATAAAAATTCAAAATTTTGCAAATGACAGATAAATTAACATTCAAGGTGTCATGTGCATATTTTGGAATAAGTTTTATCATAAAATTCAAAATTTCGCACATGACACATTTTGGTTTATTATTAATTATTATGCCTATTAAGACATAAATATTTAATCAGCCCACAAAACCCCCATTTTAATTTTGTGTCTTGTTGGAGATTTTTTGCTTTCAGACCACAAACCTCCCAACAAGACCAATAGGTTCCTTGCCATTAGGTACTTTTATGATTTCCACTTATGTTCCAAGGGCCATAACTTTCAGGAGAGTGAGCAAATCTACTCGGGTAAGTGCTATGCGCAACTGCTATCAATGCTGATGCTTTATACCAATTAGTAAAATAATGCTTCATAGTTTTGGGGAATTATTCCGTACAAGCAGTGTCTAGACAGTCGTAAGTTCGACTTTGGGGATTTGAGGGGCTGATAGGTCGGACATAACTTGGACCAAAAGTACACTAATTAATAGACTTCTGCTAAACTGTTTAATTTTAAACGCAACATATTAGAGCTAGCTAGTAATATCACAGATTTAGATGGACCCGTTTGCTCAAAGTCCATTATAGTAATGCTCAAAATGTCAACAAGGATACAAACCTGAAAAATACGAAAATGTAACATCGACCTATCTGTTATGTGCTAATTTTGAATTTTTATGAAATAATACATTCAAAAGTACCCAATGTATTATTTCATAAAAATTCGAAAGTATGCGGCACATAACGAAAAGGAGTCCGGAAGCTTAGTAGCCCAATGACCGAGATATAGCTAGCTAGTGACAGAAAACTGCCGTGAGATAGGTAACAGCTGTTGAAAATCTGTCGATGTAATAGGTCCCGAGTAGTCCGAAACGAGCTGTCCATTCGGTACATATTCTTTAAAACAGTGTTAAACTTTCGGCAGGTCTGTGTTGTCATGTGCTGATTTTCATTGAAATAATGCATTCAAAATCAGCACATGACAGTACTGTAGTGTGTTTTATTGTAGATCTACACAAATTTTGAAGATAAATGACTTTTTACACGTACATGATAAATATATTAATTATACGTATATTTGGATACATCAACGTTATTTATAAAGCTTTTAAAACTTTGGATACAAATCTATTAAGTGCATGTACTTCGGAATTTAAGGTTTCACTTATGATCTGTATTCTACTTTCGGAACCAAAATTGCAAGTTTATGTGAATGAATGCAGTATTTGAAAATTGCCAAAATTAGTTAATTTAAATAAGCGTCATATGAGAAATGGAAAAAAAAATATATTTAAAAAACATTATGATTTTTCATTCAAAAAATTCAAAATGTAATATAACACAAGAGAGTTAGGAATGATTGTGAAACCGGAGCCTGATGTTAATTATTTTAGTTTTGAAGAAGGAAAAAATACCCCAACATGTAACATTAGGAAATTTGTCAGTCTTTGCATAAAATATATAAATTGAAAATAAAAAATCATCTGCAGTAGCAAGATCTCGATTTGTCGCCACCATTTATGCCACATTTGGGGGTAATAAAGAGGGTATGTCTATAAATCGAGGGAGGTATACAAACAAAAACATAAATCATTATCAGTATCTGGCTAAATTTATCCTGAAGGTCGCTATTTAGACCGGAGTGCACATATACTTTTGGTCCGATATAGGTCATTGCCATTTGCATTATTATGCTTGGTATTTTTTTAACCTAAATCTAACTGCGTATTTATAGGTCATTGCCATTTGCATTATACCCCAGGGAACTTAGACAGTACATCTAACTGTTTATGTTTTAAATAACCATAAAGCATAATATTTATGACAAAACTCGACCCAGGCCCTGGTTTCACAATCATTCCTTAGCTAATATTTTCCTTAACTTAAATCTTGCACATTTTCAAATCTTTATAATTTTGCTAATTTTCAAGATATTGAGGAATTTAAGGTGTCATTTTTAAGATCACTAGCTTCTAGATTAAAACAATTGCATTTAGATTTGACAAAATATTTCACCAGTAGTTCAAAAAAGAAATTGCAAAGGAAAATCTTAGCTAAGGAATGATTGTGAAACTGGGGCCTGGTTTCACAATTATCTCTCAACTAAGATTTTCCTTAACTTAAATCTGGCACATTTTGACATCATTGTATGGTACTACCATATAAAGTTACAACAAAATTTACATATAGATGTAAAAAGTTTAAAGTGATCTTCAATATGAGACATTAAGTTCATGAATATCTTGAAAACTTACAAAATTATTCAGATTTCAAATTTGCCAGATTTAAGTTTAAGGGGAATCTCAACTAAATAATGATTGTGAAATTATATATAAACCTTTGAGATAAGACTGGGGATAGAAATAAATAAGTTGTTTTTTTTAATTTATTTGCAGACCACCTTTGTTACCAGACTGGACAAATAAATTATCAATAATTTGTAACCTTTATGGCAAAATGAAAAAATAAAATCTGTACTTTAATTGGAGACCAGATTGCAAAAAAAAAAAAAAAAAAAAAAAAATGCAGAATGCACTGATAAATAAATTGTATTTTTATGGCAAAGATAAGAAATTCTATTCTTTCTTTTTGCAGACACGGGTTACAACTTCGAATGCTGACATTCACTTGAACTTGGAAGATTTGGTCGAACTATCTGCCTTGACGATTGTATGTTATCTTTTGATATTTTTTCAATCGTATAAAAAATAACATACCATCGTTAAGGCAGATAATTCGGCCTATTGGAAAAAATCTAATAAATCTGACAAATATGATCCCACAAGAAGATTATCACAATTATATTAGTAAAGTGTGTATATATATGCTCGCAGTATGGAAAGATTAGTGAAAGACACTGGTGAAGCATGTGGCCAGCAAATACTACTATCGATTTAAGAAAGTGGAAAGTCAATAAAGAACTGTACAGTATTTTGGCTTTTCCCCCACGAATGAGCTCGCTAATAAAATACACATCAAATTATTTTCTAGGAAGTTTGCGATATTCTAAGTTACGAACATCAAACCGCAATACATTTCAGAAGTTCGGAATGTTTGTGTTCTTCTATATGCAATCTTGAAACGAAAACACCAATGCATGTAATAGATTTTAGTAAGATTTCCCTTGTACTTCTTTCTTACCATAACCATCTTGCATACTGGAAAAAATGACAGTAATTTATATATGTGCACCTGTAGAAAAAGGCAGGTGAAGATAAACCGATTTTGCAATTTTCGGACTATTTTTAGGCCAAATCTTTATGTGACATAAATGGGTTTTCGGACAACTTGCGACCAAGTGTATATGTTGCAAAATTGTGTTTTACGTCAAAGTTTTTACTGGTATATGATATTAACTGGTAGTTATCTGTAAACATGATCAAGATAAACACGATGCTGATAGCATTTTTATATTAGTGTGGGGTACTTTCTTCTTTGTGTTCTACAGAGCCACGTTGGCCCATCCGTGTAGAACTGTCACGTGTTACTTTTGAATGTATTATTTCATAACAATTCAAAAGTTGCACATGACAGAACTAATAGAAGATGGGTCAGATGGCAGATTGGTAGGCCGAAATCTCTGACTTAACTACAGTAAGTTAGTTTTTGATATAGCTAGTACCATGATAGCAATATGATAAAAAAGCAACAACCCGCCGCCAAGGCAGGTAGCTCGGCATAGAGAATTGACAACTTGATCTAAAAATCGTGGGCCATCTACTAATTTTGACTTACCATGAAGTAATGGACTTGGTCCAACAATTTGCAGCACTGTTGTATATAGGCAATAATATTATTGATCAACAAGTGTGACAAATGTATTATAAAAGATACAGACAAACAACATTGACCTGTTCGCTTTATCTTTTATTGAAACACAACGAACGGATATATTGATGGGCACCTGCATTGGACATGTATTAACTGCCAACTCTACCTATATATATATTGGTTGGAGTCTCCGATATGAATATTCCTTATAAAAGGTCAAGAGGACAGGTCAATGTTGTTTGCCTATATATTATTACTATACACATAAACAGCATTGGCAACAGGTGCTCTGAAAGACAACAAATATTTCTCGGAACTGTTTAGAATTACATTGATGATGCCCATGTATTCCTACACATGTAACTGGGCGTCAGTCTGAAGTTTTAACACGGGAATGGTAATTTTTTTAACAAATAAAAATTTAGTACATGGCATAATCTCTACATTAAGGTACATCATATGATGTTAAGGGATAGGCAAAAAATATTGACCTGTCCGCTTGACCTTTGATTTAAATATCGACAGTACATTTATGTATAAGAAACGCAAGTAATAATGAGAAACGCTATTTTTCAAAGAACAAACACCTGTAATATTAATGTATTAACTATGAATCCCGACACTGCCTATGTATTCGATGGATCATTCTGTGTGAATATTCCATATGAAAGGTCAAGTTGACACGTCAATGTTGTTTGACTGTACAACACCATAAGTCACTAAGAAAAAATATTGCTTAATTAAAGATATAGTCAACAATTTAACTACATTTGTATTTACTATATAAATAATTCAAGATCACAAATACACTTCTCTATAATACAAAAAGTAAGCATCCATTTGAATATTGATAAATATATATACAGTATAGACCTGTCAATTTTTTTTACACTGAGCTTACAAAAATGGGTCAAAGCTGGGCTGCCGAGAAAAGATAGTAACCGAGAAGCTACAGAGACAATGGCAACAGCTGTTGAACAGTGCTGACGAGGGGCCGAGCTGAGCTGCTGATTCGGCACCAATCTGTAACGGCGTTTTGCATTTGCGCCGATTTGCATTTCATTTGCGCCGATTTTTTACAGGTAAATCTCAGATAAAATACTTACTTACTTACTTAATCCTCTTCGTCTCCGATGAGACATAAGGCTGCAAAACAGATAAAATAGGTAATATTTTATTATTTCTCAGGTGAACCTCTTCCGTTAGCCAGTTATTTTCATAATTGTTGCCCCCTGCTCACCACGGATTTTCTTGATTACATCGATGAATATAAACATGTTCGGATGATGCAAATAAAATTGTTCATTGTAGTGAGAATGAAATTACTCTAGACCATTATTTGTCCTCTTGCAGTTTTCAACAGGCGCGACTGCCCAGAAAGGAGGTGGGTATCAGCAAATTACAGGTAAATCAGCAAATAAAAAAATAATCGGCGCAAATGAAAAATGGAATTTTCAAAAATCGGCGCAAATGTCATACGGCCATCTGTAAGCCTTAGTGTTAAATTTTCGACAGACCTCAACTGTACAGTCTGAACATAGCATAATTTTCACTGTTGCATAAAATGCTTAAAAACCAGCCACGTGATAATTTTGAATTTCTTAAATATTGGCACATACACCTGTAGTAGGTGCCAAGTGCTGAATTTGCATTACATGATAGGTCGAAATAAACTGAATTTCATTGCCATTTTAATTCAAATTAGCAGGAGTGTCAAATAATAAATTTTTGAATTTTCTGAATGAAATATTCACAAATATATTCAAAAATTTATAATATGACTGGAGTATCAACGAATGTGAAACAACTTTTAATGTTTTTATTCTGCACAATTTTATGCTACATAAGACTTTTTAAAAAAATATTCAAAAATTTATAATATGACGGGAGTATCAATAAATGCGAAAGCTTACAAAAGTTTTTATTCTGCACAATTTTATTTAAGCGCACTTGGACGACATTTTTAACGAATGCATGGAGTGTTCTATAATCTAGTTTACCGTCAACAAATTTATAAAAAAAAGAGATTAAATATACAATGAACTTGTATATTTACTTTTCAGGTGACAGACTGTTATGTATTGAAGGAAATAAAGTGTCGAGAAATGCAACAGACCGAAACTAAGGTCGACGGATTATAACAACTTATCCTCAACAAAATAATACAAAATATACGTGAATCAATTAGGTTAACCGCAGTTTAATCTTTTAGAATAAAGTAAGGTATAGATCAGGGATAAACGAATGAAATGCGAGGTTTACGTCCTAGACTGACTTATATTGAGACGTCACCAGTAATCTTGTAGAATAAAGTAGATCAGGGACAAATAAATGAAATGCAAGGTTTACGTCCTAAACTGACTTATATCGAGACGTCACCAGTAATCTTGTAGCATAAAGTATGGTATAGATCAGGGATAAATGAATAAAATGCGAGGTTTATGTCCTAGACTGACTTCTATTAAGACGTCACCAGTAATCTTAAAAAATAAGGTCCTGTAAAGATTTGAATGAAATGTTAGGTTTTACCACCAAAACATAGTATATCGAGATGTCACCAGTGACACTGAAGTATAAAGGTAAAAATCGTAGTTAAATTGGCTTTTGCATCCAATATTTATTTATATCGAGACGTCAGCAGTAAAAAGGGTTACTATATTATGTAAATAAAATGTGGAGTTTCACGTCAGACTTACTTATATCGAGACATCACCAGCATTACCTTGTAGAATTAGGTACGGTATAGATCGTATATGCATGAAATGCGAAGTTTTACTTCAACGAGTTACTTATATCCAGACGTCACCAGAAATCGTTAAGAATCAAGTACAAATTAAATCACAGTGAAATGGGGTTTAGTGTCGTAGACTCATATCCAGACGTCGTCACCTATCGAGATTTAATCCTGTATAACAAGGTATTTCATTAATCACAGAATGCTAAACATAATCTTTGGTGAATAAGAGATCCTATTGTGCAACATATATTAAATTCTGGTCACACTATGACTTTGAAAGACTTATATCCAGACGCCACCAATTACTCCTTAATCTTGTATTTCGTGGTACTTCATAAATCACAGAATATTGCACATAAAAATCTATGAAAAATAACGTGTCTCCGGATATATATTACATTCTAGACACACTTTGAAAAAATAGCTGAATAATTATTTTTCATAGAAGAAAATACACGTCATTATGTAAAATTTCTAACCCAATCCATGCACCTTCCATGGTTGGTGGTAAAGTTGTTTAACGTCGCATCAGCAATTTTTCAGCTATTCACGACAAGGGCCAGTTTATTAATTTGTAACTTCTGTAAGGATTTAATCTGTATGCATCAGATGTGCAAGTGTGTTTTATAGTTTACTTTGTAATGACGTGCATTCAGGGCGACTTGAAGGCGGTTAGCCACCAAGTCGGTACATCGCATGCAGGCATACCCTTAATCCAAAACAATACTGACACTGGGTAAACCAGCGGATACTCTGTTCTCTTAATACCGACCGCCAGACGAAGCAGTATCTCAAAATTTTAGTCACATGTATGACCCGGACAGGGTTTGAACCCACGACCCCCCCCCTCCCTCCATGGGAAGGTCCAAGTTCTAAAAGATATGTGGTACGAGGTAGTATGAAGTATATTTAACAAGTTACTTATTGCAATAATTGCATGTTAAAGGAGCCGCTTGACCAATGCTCTAGCAGCAGTAAGAACAACAAAAATAGAATTAACTGCTTAAGATAAAATCAAAAACTGCGTCATTTTATAACGAAGTTAAAATGAAAAGCTAAAGCTAGGATGTGTGTTAGTGAGAGTTGTCAACCTTTACAATAGCATTTATGGCACCGGATTCTCTCAGCGTCTAAGCGCCACTATTGTTCGGAGAATATTTCCAATAAATAAGTTAAACAATAAGTAACAAACAATTAAAGCTCAATACATTTAGAATTCAATTATAACAAAGTTGTTTTACATGATTTCAATTATGTCCTGTTCTTGGTTGCGTTGGGTGTTACTTGGTTAATATTTCTCTTCTAAAACTATTTTTGCGACAGCAAAACGACACGCTATAGTTACGTAAAGAATGGAACAATCTAGAGGATAGTGACGAATTCTTTCGGAACATCCTCTGGATGTGAAATGATAAAGGCGACAACTTTCTCCTTTTCAGCCGCGTATTATGGCATCTTGAGGAAGAAGGTGAAGGAAGCTATAAATTTTGCTATCAAAAAATATTTGCAAAAGAAAGAGATATACAATACATGCATAATATGTCCATATAAATTAATGAACAGTTACTAGTTACTGAAAAATTAACAATTCGCGTTACGTATTACATTGGGTTGCAGGGTTTAATTTTTCTGGTTTGAGCAAACCAACGGGCCTAATTTCGTTTGCATCAATTCAAAATAAAAAATATTTTTGAATCAAACTGCACCTAAAACTTTTTTTCATTTGTGCTGTGCCGTATTACCCGTTTAATGGCAACGAATATGGGGCAAATGCCAATTGGAAACACATTTTTTTTTAAATATCAAAAAGAAAAAGGGAAAAAGGGAGAAAATAGAAAAAAATAGGAAAAGGTATTTAAAAAATTACCTAATATTTTTCACTTCGCAGTAAAAAATTGAATCAAATTGCACCATCAACATATTTTTCATTTGTGCCGTTTTACCTGTGTAACGGTAAACAATATGGAGTAAATATCAACTGGAAAAAAATTAAATTCTTTAAAAAAAACTATCAAAAGAAAAAAGGAAAATGCGATAAGAAAACAGAGAAGGGTATTTAAATGCAAATGCCCAATATTTTGCACTTTGCAGTAACAAAAACCATTACAAAAATACTAAAAATTATTAAAATATTTAAACAGAATTTAAACAAACAAAATATTAAATGTAGATCTAATCTACTGCATACACACACAATAAAACAATAAATATGACTTTGTCAACAATAATCAAACATTTTACGTAACAAAAACACTTGTAGTGGCAACGCCAAGGCAAAACAGACACTTGTAGTAAGGCTAAGGGTATAAATCACAAAATTAACTTTTTTTCCTTTTAAAGCCGTGGAAAAAATGGAATATTCACCGTCAGGTGCTACTTTTTAAGTTAAATTATTTCACAATTTTAATCAACAGTAACACACGACACAACTAGTAAATGCCATCAAGTTTACAATTATGCAAATTGAGAGAGAGAGAGAGAGAGAATAATTTGTGCTTAGTCTTGAATTATGTTAAGCTTTTCCATGGACAAGACTAGGATGCAAGCAAGTCGGAGACACTTTTGGTCACTTTTTAATATTGTCATGTTATTTTATATATATTGTTTATTTTCTGAATGAAATTTTCAAAAATTATATATATGACAACACGTGTATTCTTGTTTCATAATCATCCTCTGGCTTTTTTAATCGGTAAAATCGAAATCTACACACAGCAAAATGTTCAAGTTTTCAAAACATTGAGGAATGTTTGACATCTTGTCAGGTGTTATTTACACTATTTTGTTTTTTAATTTTCCTATCAAAATAAAATGGGATGTTACTAGTTTCTGAATAGTTTTAGAAGTTGGTGGATTTCAGATGAACAGTGGGACGTTTTATTGGGATTTCTCACCGAATTCTAACTAATCAACTATAGGAACTGGAATCTTCAAAATTTTGAAGTGGACTTGGATTTCAAACATAAGCACCAAATTCCCAAGGATAGAGGCGATTATCTAAAACGCAATAAAAAAAGCCAACCAAATCTGCTGTCATATTATATTTAAGATGAGTTACTGAAGTAGAAAGCCACGCGGTCCTAAATATGAATGTTGCAGTATCTAAATCCATACCAGTAAAAACTTGCATTTTGTCACACACAAAAACCTGAATTTAAATGACAAAATTATTTTTTAAAGAAAAAAATATTAAAATTTAAAAGTACTATAGTAATTGATTTGTTTATCAAAGAAGGAAGTTTTTAACGAACTTGACGACCTCCGATTCGGAGAAATACTTTTGAGGTTTTGCCATATTGCACGTTTTTAAATTTTTCTGAATGCGATATTTAAATAAATATATAATATGACAGTAGTATATTTTTGAACTATTTCAAATTTTTGAATATTTCATTCAGAAAAATTCAAAAATTTAAAATTATGACAGTTCCATTACATTGAACCAAGTTGCAGAAACCAACATCAATATATCTAGGCATACAGTTTGAGGGTAACAATACAGTGCATACCTGTCGAAAGTTTAACACTGATCTAACGAAAACGAGTCACGAATCTACTGTACTTTCACAAATTGAGTATACATGGAAAATGCACTCATAAAGTCGTACTTTCCAACAAAATCAGAAAAAATTGTCAAAACTTGATACAAAATATACTGACCTAATAGGAAAAAATATTTTCATTCATCCAAAAGTGAATTCTATATATAGAGCAATTATTTTTAACAAAACAACAAAAATTATCCTTTCTGTACCTTCTTACTCGGAACTATAGATGACCTAACTGAACCTAAATACCCTGATGTAACCTTGATCAAATTTCTAAAATTTCCCCCAAATTCTCTATGTATAGGATAACTGAATAACGATATTTTCATTAAAAATATTAGTTGGTTAGGTCAGTGCATTTTAAATTCATTTTAATGATAGTTTAATGGAAGCATTTTTTATTTAAAGAAATAAATAATAAAAACCGTGTGCACTCCATTTATGGATATACAGTATCCGCAGAGTGGCCAAGATATGGATAGCAAGAAGTCGAAAAGCTACCGACATAGATAGGTACGACAGCAGCTGTCGATAGTCAACGAGGGGTCGACATAAGTTGTCGATTCGTCGCTAATTTGCCAGAATAGTGTTAGATTTTCGACAGGCCTGTACTGTATATGCCGCCAACATGACCCATATATCAAGATCTTCAATTTTCCAACATCCACACTAAAAACAAATTATTTGTTCCTACTAAGCACGTGAACCAAACCTGAAAAAACCCATTCATAAAAAATGTACCCATGAGGACTCAACATCAGTTGGGGTTGTCTTAGCAAAGCACTCTAGTACATAGTTCTGTCCATGGTTGCTATCCCAATACATGTTTTCATTCACCGAATAAGAAATAGCAAATTCCAATTTAGAATGTGTATTGAAATTTGCCGGTGCACATATACTGAAGGAAAATCTGTCTGTAGGTCCGTCACATGAGTTCTGAACATACGACGCCATGATGTCGTGGAAGCTGATCCAACTGTTTGTGGAATACCGGATTCGAACACTTTTATGAAAACCAATATTTGCAACTCTCACAACACCAGTGACTGTTAAATCAGTTATCACAGCGTTTTCTAGACACACTTTCTGTGCCATCACTACTTGTAAAAAGTCCTCTCTCGAACCTGGTTGTGAGAAACAAGCAGTGAAATACCTACTTCCGATGTGTTTCCTGTCCTCTTCCACACCGACTTTAAGATCGGCCATTGCGGAAGCTGGGATTTTCGGGGGTGCGTCCAGGTTTAAAACGTGCCGAACGTCCTCTAAATCCAATCCCATAGCATCTGCAAAACGCACCATTTTCTTTCTTCTTGGGGTCCCCGGTGGGGTTTTATTAGTTTTAAGTGACGACGATTTCCTTAATTCACCTCTTTCAAAATTGAACTCTTTATCCTGATATGTTGGACTATCGTCCTCTGTCATGTACAATTCCAGAAAGGATCGCTCAGAACCGAAATCAGATAATTTGTCCGTGTTCACATATCTGTCGTTAATTTTCAATTTCAAGGGTGTAAAAGACGGGTTATCCTCCTCTGGTCCAGCTGAAGAAACTGGACATGAAACAGCCATCGTTTCTACAGCTTGACTTAAAGCATCCTCTAGGGAGCCCCCTTTAACGATACGTCCTTCAGTTGACTTTGCAAGGTCGTTTTCATCAGGAGTGTTTATAGAATCGATAGACAGATCTTCACTGCCGTTAGATCGGGATACAGCGGACTCGTTATCTAAATCATCCATATTTACAAAAATCCCCTCCTCACTCGTGTCGGATCCCCCATCAGAGTATTTTAACATACGATCACCTGTCTTACCCTTTATATCGATATTTAAATCACATCCCGGTTCGTGATGATTATCTAGATGTGATGTAGCATCGCTACAACTGTCAGTCTCTGTAACACGCTGATCAGCTGATCGAGGTATTTCAGACATTTCTGACGATGTTACAGCCTCTCTGGAAGAAGCCGCATATCTAAATTGCTTATTTTTACTATTGGTGTGTACAAAATTACTACTTACGCTCAAGTTATCCAAATAGCTCTCCTCAACATAAGATAAATTTCTGGGTAAATAAAAATACTCTCCAAAGCCGGTGGCCTCTTCTTCATCCGAACGACGGGAACTGATAGGGTACATTATTCAATATATTGTCCACTCCCTGTCTCTCCCAGTCACAAAATCTTCCTAGAATTAATTCATCCATTTCGAATCGTATCACTTGTGAATTCTGCTACCAAGGCACTAAAACATGGATCCTGTTCCCTGTCTACTTCCAATTTCATCGCTTGCTCTCGATGACAGTTATATATATGTATACACACAGAGCCAAGGTCATCTACAAATAATATATACAGCTAAGTAATAATCTGGAGGCGACCCAATAAATCCGAAGGATCCTATATAAATAGTGACAAATTATGTCAAGCACTGATACTTTATATACCTGTTAAACACTGCATACAAGTTTTCCAAAATTAAATTACAACCACTGTTTACTGGGATTTTCTTTCCTTTTCGAGGTCTTTCCGGGTTATTCAACTTTAAGGTCACAAAATGACGTATACGTTTGTAAATATTAACACGTGGTTTTTCATCCGAATCACTTAAAAGCTTTACCAATTAAATGACATGCCGAATAAAAACTCATTTCATGCTAAATTATTAGGGAATTCCCATTTTCAATGTTTACGCGTGCAATATGCATCACCGGTCTTGCGTCATAAATTATTTTGTTTACGTGCAATTGATCAGGTTGTCAGAAAAAAACTGGGTCATGGTAGGTCATGTATTTATTATTTAGGTCAATTCGGGTCAAATGAGGAATCGTATTTTTTGCCATGCCCACACTTTAATGTGTAGATTTTGGCACTGTTGGATAAACTAAACCATTTTTTAAGTAAACAATATATTTTTTTCGCTCTTTATTTTTTCGGAAATAAATTCGTAGTTGTTCTGTAAATAGATTCGAGGTGAACAACCTACGTCACAGCACACTTTTACGCCACGATGTTGTCCGCCCGCTTCATACGCAAGTATTAGTGATTGAGTGGCCTATAACTGAAATAAGAATGTTGTAGAGTGTTTTGCAACCCCGCTGTTTCCTCTATATTTTGCAAACATGCGCCAATCCTCATTTTCGGGTGGAGCATTTTTTATTTGGGCACAACAAATTTTCGGCAGAAGTAATAAAAAATTTGAAAGTCGGACGAAACCCCGGCGTAACTAATTATTCTTCTTTAGAAAAAAAATCTATTTTGCCCTTCCTGTGAATGAAAAAATAAGACCATCAATTGGGTTCTTGTCCGAAACCAAGCAGGTTTTTTTTTCTTCAGAAAGACACGCAACTTTCAGCTCCTTTGAGTCCCATCCAGATAAACCAAGCTTTACTGGACCAGTGATAGTCCAGATAATGTTAGAGTAGCATCCTCGGGCTGGATCATTTGACTGCCGTCGTGTGCCAAAAAAAGGCGAAGAACCAGGAAAACAAAACGAAATGCAAGAATCAAATCTATCTCAGATCGGTGCAACAGGGAGTAACAGAGATGATAAAAACCAACTGTTAAGGTGCTAACCCACTGATTCAGCTTTTGTGGATATTTGCATGGGACATCCTTCCAAGCCCATTGTAGGGAAACGTCTTTTCAATGTAAACCACTGCGGTAGCGCAGTTGGTAGCGCTTGCTCTGATCTGTAATTGAAAGGTTGTGGGTCCGATCCCCGACCGGGTCTGACCCAAGACTTTATTAGGGTAGTGACTGTTCTTTAGCAAAGCACTCGGCATCACGGTTCTTTCGGATGGCCGAACTTGAAATAAACGCGGCCCACGTCACGGAAGGCGTGGCACGATCAAGAACCCAGCTGTATTAAAATGCAATCAACGCAACACACAGGTAAATTTCTGCACCTTTGTTTGTAGCTGGCGACATCTCGATATAAGTGAAACATTCTTGACTTGACTTTCATTGCTGGTACTCTATCCAAAACTCAACCTTTTTTCAATGCAAGACAAAGACAACATTTGTTAGTGACACGTGTATAGTTGTTCGATTGTAAAATCTAACAGGAAAGGAGTAGAAAACCATCCGTAATGAACTACTTTCAGATTTCCGTTGGCGAAAGATTATTTATAGACCTACCAAGGCGTCGCGATTGAGGATAAAACGGTCTGGTTTAGACTATCAAAGTACCTGACGTATTTTACCCATGTAAACACTGTTGCATCACTCCATCTTCGTTGTCTTGTGTAGTGGTCTGGTTAGTTCAGTGGTAGCACTCGCCTATAGTGCGGGAGGTCCCGGGTTCGATCCCCGGTCCGACCCTGCAGTTTTCTCTTTCTAGTTACATTTGGGGGTTCAACGGTCAACCGACCCTGGGAATTGACCGACCAACAGTTAAG
Organism: Anadara kagoshimensis; assembly: GCA_021292105.1. Lineage (NCBI taxonomy): Eukaryota > Metazoa > Mollusca > Bivalvia > Arcoida > Arcidae > Anadara > Anadara kagoshimensis. Next base: position 25,072,673 of record CM037875.1, on the reverse strand, counting down.
ACTCGCTTCCTGTTACACTTGCCTTGCAATGGGAATCCCCGACCCTAATCATGCTATAGACAAAAAATATGGGAACGGTCAAAGTACATGCAAGCTCGGAAATCATTTATAAAGGGCCACATCAAGAATGTAGCAGATGTAGACAATGCCTACTTGAGTCTACTGAGCAGATCTATGGCATTATGATGGTCTGGCGAAATGGCGTTTGAAGTTCATGTGATTTTAAGAGTGAGCAAGGGCAACTTACCGACGACAGGACAATATCAAGTTATGTTCTAGGAGTATAAATACCATATACATATAGGAAGTCCGAGCAAATGATGACGTCATGTCTAGACAGTCGGACAGACATTCGCAAGTCATTTATAAAAATGCCAACACAGGAATCCATTATAGTATACATAAAATCTAAACCGGACAGGATCGAAACTAGAAATCCGGGTACATCCAAGAAATATTTTTCGGTTAAGTTAATCATGCTAGATACACTCATTATTTCTTATTTTGGCTTTATAAACAAACACAAACATACCAATCCGTGTTAAAATCGCACCAAAAAAAAAAAAAAAAAAAAAAAAACACACAAAGTTGAACACGTGAACGTCAACCAGGGAAGTGAGGCGCCAGGTGCTCCGGAAACTTGAGGTAAGCGCCTGTCTAGCAAGCTACCTTTGAACCGCCACGTGTGCATTCAAAATTGAGAATGAAAGGAACGTAGGGTTAAGGAACGTCAAATATACCCTGGCCCCGGTTTTACAATCATTCCTTAGCTAAGATTTTCCTTAACTAAATTAAGCAAATTTTTGTAATCTCTTTTTCAAACTACTGGTAAACATTTTTGTCAAAACTAAATGCAAATGTTTTAATCTAGAAGTGATCTTAAAAATGACACCTTAAATTCTTCAATATCTTGAAAATTAACAAAATTATAAAGATTTGAACATTTGCAAGATTTAAGTTAAGAAAAATCTTAGCTAAGGAATGATTGTGAAACCGGGACCAGACCTGTAAAAGGTCAGTATGTTTGCGCTTCAATGATACCAATAGCATGTCACTATTGACATAAACTGATTGTGAATTTCTATTAACTCTAGGTGTCATATTTTATTATTATATGCATTATTTTAACAGAAATTCAAAATTAGCACACGACATCATACTTGCACACATATAAACATCGCACACAATTTAGTCCGTACCACCAACCAGTAAGTTGAAGACATTGATTATAGTACGCTAGATTCATCGGACGAAATGTTAAAACGGTAAATATTAAAGAGCGCATGCCCCGCTTTGTATATCATTTACTATCTTTTTCTTTAGATCTGCTTTGCGTAAACACGACAATTCCATTCCAATTTAAGTACAATTTATTGATTATATATCATACAAATGACAGTGTTTACGTAGAATGGCAAACTATTTGTTTCATAATAAAATCAGTGCCGGCCATGAATACGCCGGAAGTGATGCTTTCGATTACCTGTCACTTTTTCTGCGCAAATAAAACAGCGAAAAAATAGTGGTAACAATAATAATATACACGCAAGATTACATATACATATAAAAACACCTTAAAAAACTCAAAAAATGAAGATATACTTCTAAATAGTTTTTTTTAAAAATTCTTTTCAATTCTCTTCATTATTTTTTCAAAAATATTGTTAATCGCCACAGTCACTTATTTCAAGGAAGGACAAAAGTCTAAATCAATAATTTTAACAAGTGCAACATTTTATATGTTAGAGATCCATACGCATTTCAGAGAACTGTGTCGTCATTGGGAATCTTTTGTGTCTAGAGATGCAACACGACGGTGGGTATACATACAGGTACTACATTATAGTTGACGTCACACTAGAGCATAAGCTTCACTTGAGAATTGCGTAATGAAACTGCCCGTGATCAATCGACATTATGTTAACGACGCCTCATATCTCGTCGTGCTATAGCCCTGAATCCTAGGTTTATTTGAGAGACTGTGTATCGTGAATGACAAGACTCGCAGACTAAAAACAGCATTCTATTCTTCTTGATCAGTATTGTGTCTGTAGAGTTACACGTCTTGCATTCCACATATTCCCCTGTAATATATTGAAACAAAAAAGTCATTATTGTAAATTACTCGGGATATTGATACAGAAAGTTTATTAAAATTTCAGTACTCGGGTGTCATAACTATTCCGGTAATGCCCAAGGAAGAATTTTTCATAAATTAACTTAGCAACTTTCGACAATTTCCCATGTTGCTACAATTAAAATGCAATTCAGAGAGTTTTTAAAAGTAATTTAACCACACCACACAAATAAAATGCAATTCAGAGAGTTTTTAAAAGTAATTTAACCACACTACACAAATCAAAGTGTCGAAAGTATTACAATGAGCTAACAAAAAAAGAGCCGAAGCAAGTGATCAAAAATATGAATAATTAGTCTACTACAGAAAAATACAAATATATAGACAATAGCTAGCTGTCAAAAAGCGATGCCGAAATGAGCTGTGGTTTCGGCACCGTTATAGCTTAGTGGTTTAACTTTCGACATGTCTGTACTGTATATATACTATATATAAGGTTTCTTAATTAGTACTTACTGACATAGCGGGTAATGACAGCCTGTACTTGGTTTTGTTTGAATACTCCTACCAGGGTTAGTTTATTCCTCATATCAATGGAACCACTGAAAGTATAAAGAATGAAAGAACATTACACAATAACAAGTATAGCATACATATATGGAAACCGAAAAGTAAACATCTGGTTAACTTAATTGGCGTCGTGAATGATTATGCACTCGACGCATCTTGGCCGATTAAGTGACTTCAAGGCACAAGGCGTTATTTGAAACCCATGCGCCATCATGTTACGTCGAGAGTTTTACATAATAGTGACATGCACTGTCCAATATATGGCACTTGCTTGATCCCTCACTAAAAGACGCCATTTTTGTCATTTAACTTGATTGGAGTGTAGAGCGTTGTGGAGTGCTTGTGATTACGCTAAGTCAAGTTTCTTTCACTTATACCTCAACTGTCAGCTCGGGATGAAAAGATGGAGTGCCCAACCCACCTTTGACAAGCGACTGACGCGACGAGATCTTTCCAGAGGGGGGTTCCAACTGTGACATGTGCTATGGCATTATCGAACTAACTTCATTAGGCGTTGGTGCAACACCCCAGCTATGTATATACCATGCATGCCAAAGATAAAAATGGAAAGGCTTTGTATTTGGAGCAATATACCTTTCTGAAAACTTTAATTTTAACACATAATTTGCTTTTATATTGTATACTTTATTGTACTTTGCATAAATATACACTGTTTTGACTGTTTCATGTGCTAGTAACTTTTAAGTGTTCTTTGGCATACTCCTACAATGTAAGATGTCTGCGGCGACGATATGCCGTCGCCAACCCCCAGTGTTGTTGGTATGCCTTTAGTAAACCCGCTCAGCATTCAATAAAGTCATGGCCCTACCTTGTAGCAAATTCCATTTGAAGAAAATCAAACACGTGCTTGGGTTGTCGGTGTAAACTGAAAAAGAGAAAGCACATGGTTTTATAACACATTGATTATTTTACGGTTACGGAAAATAATTGTGAAACTTGTCGATTCAGGGAATTGGGATACCCAGGGTATACGATAATGTTTTTTTTCATGTCTGATCACTCGGTGCCATAAGTCGTTCCATCGCCATGGGTTAATTTTTGAATATTTTAATTCATAAGAAATTAAAATTGTTTAAAGACTTTATTTCACAAAAAAAATCAAAATTAATTTTTAACTCTTATTTCATAAAAATAAAAAAAATATTCACACAAGACACAAAGTACAATCAAACACAAACATACCGGCCGTACAGGTTTTTATCATGCTCCCAAAAGCAAAGTAAAAACTTTGAAAACTGGCAAATTACGTTAGACACATGAAGTGAGACCTAGTGTTCCGAAAGGGTAAGCACCTCTAAATGCCAAAAGTCACAAAACAAGACTCGGTTTTGTTAACTTGTATGTAGATTAACAGATAGATGCGTCACTGGGATTCAAAAATTGCGGCAAATGCTGACGCATTGTAAACAACTCCAACCATTCACTTGTGACATATATCTGTTTTTATACTAGATTGTTTAAAGACTTACGCTCTGCAGATTTCCATAAAGTTATACACTCCAGTCCTTCTAACTCCATCTCTGAGTACTTTTGCATATGGCATACTAAGCTTCTTGGTCTCCCCTGGCTTAAGTTCAGGGTTATTAATCTTTATGGAACTATACACAAAATTCAGTAACTAAAATTTTAAAATAAATAAATAAAAATTTTCAAGGAGTAAGTATAACTTGTAAAATTTTCTAATGAAGTCTCTCTTATTAAAAAAACACAAACTACTGGTCTTCTTATAAATAAAATTCATCATTGAAGGTCCCCAAAGCTTCAAATAAAAATGTTTTTAAACCACATGCAATAGTATATATGTGCATTAAATAAATAAATAAATACATTGTAAATAAATAAATAAATAAATAAATAAAAAATAAATAAATAAATAAATAAATATTTTCAAGGAGTAATCATAACTTGTAAAATTTTCTAATGAAGTCTCTCTTATTAAAAAACACAAACTGGTCTTATTATAGATAAAATTCATCATTGAAGGTCCCCAAATCTTCAAATAAAAATGTTTTAAACCACATGCAATAGTATATACATGTATATGCATTACCTGGTCATAACTGTAGTTGACATCAGTGTTATCTGTCAGTCGTACACACAGGTGGTCAGCAGTTTTCTCCGTCCCACCTACAACAAAAAATAGTACCCAAAATACGCAATGAAATACGGCAATGTTGTAAGCCACGGAAATAAGCGTCAATGAAATATTTTGAGTATATGTTTACTGCTGAAGCCTTCTAGAAGAATTCACCAAAAATCAAGCCATGCATGCTTACTATTAAGGTCTTGGAATTCATCGTGGCATGAATTCAGATGTTGTAACGGAAAACTTGCAACTATATTGGTAAAGCGACGGCTTATGGATCACAGCACCTCTTGCCGCCTTGGTTCGAATCCTACTCGGGGCGGTCTTGACTCGAGCGTAAAACACCGTAGAAATTCACCTAACCTACAGTAATGAAGAAGTAATGTGCACAATGACATACAACCAATCAAACAGTTCTTGCGACGTAATTGTTGGAAGTTTTTGAATACGTAAAAGCATTTTTGACTGTTTTAAAATAAACTCAAAAGCCTTTTGTAGAATTTATTGTTAGCCATATTGTCATTAAAGTTACTTACCACCTTCAAGTTCAAGACTATCAATTTTTGGTTTTCGGGGTTTTTTCTTGGTCCACTTAAGGAAGTCCAAGTCGGTTTCAACATCCGTGTCCTCAGTTATTGGCGTTTCTTTATTTTCCTGAACGGCACTTTCGGTTTGTGCTTCTAAAATGACAAGCAAATTCTATATTTAGTAAATGTTTGAAATTGTCAAAATCAATCATAAAAATGATCAAAATGTATATAGCAGGAATTTTCGTTTTGGTGATTTAGACTGACTTATTACGATGCAATGCACAAACAACCAGAAATAAATGAACAAAATTTATATCTTGCATTCTTCAATTTGCATAAAAGAATTTGTTCTCGTGCACTGCTTTGTGCCTTTTTGCACATCCAGTTTGCACATAAAAGAGTTTGTTCTCCGATGAAAGAGTTTTTTTACTGTTTTGTCAGCCAGAGAAGAAAGCGCATTAAACGCTTTATTATCAGTTAAATAAAAAAAAGCTAAAAAGCAAATTTTTGAGTTGCAATAACCCTTGAAAACAACAGAACAGACCCTGTTAATGCAAAACTGTTCAATTTTCACACTGTTGGTACCAACTATTTTTATTGAGTCTTTGCAACTGTTTTGATTCGCAATATACATGAAATTTATACATTTAGATTTCAACAAACTTTGTCACTCTTTGCATCAGACTTCTTTCGGTCTTTCTTTTGCTTTTTCTTCTTTCCAAAAAGTTCTGCAAGTTCCGACGTTCTATCCTTTGATTCCAAATTTTCAGAAATGGTACCCTTCGTGCCGTTTTCTGGTCCTGGGGTTGTAACAGGGCTTCCGCTTGTATCATGGGTACTAATGGTGTCAGCTGTATCGCCAGTATTAGTGTTGCTTTCAGAACTTTTATCATTCGTCTCTTGCTTTTCCGAAAGGGACAGCTCAGATGTCATGGTGACCAACTGGACGTCGCAGTTTTCTGGAGTATTTTCATCAGCATCTTTTGATGAAATTCCCCGATTGTTTGCATCAGTCACTATATGCAATGCTTTCGCTGAATCCAGCTCCGTTTCCGGTCTTGTTCTGACGTCTGCTTCTCGATTGTTATTCGCCATTTTGGTGTAAGCTTTTTTCAGCTTATTTTCGAAACGCTGTTTTCTATTTCAACGTGTTTAATCAAGGTTCCGGAAAATAACTTCTTGTACTTTTTAACTTGTAAAACCAGCTACAGTCAATTGAGTTTTTAAATTGGCGTTTTGAATTGGCTTTGCTGTTGGTAAATTTTGGCTGGGTGTTTCCATTTGCGGTTATTTCATACGGTAATAGACTCTATATATTCTACAAATTATAATAATTTAGTACATATAAATACGTATACTGTTCAAGTGTACATATTGGTATTAGCACGGCATATTCTAAAATATTTGTGTGAATGAGCAGAGACTATTTTTTCTGAAATTTCCCACCAGGCGCCTTACTGTGGGACTTGCCCTTTAAAAATATAGAACAGGCAAGTGTAACAACACCACCACCCCCTTTGAGTACTACATTGGAATTGGTGAGTGAGGCCCACTCAGGCAGTTCGTTTGCCGAAGGTTTTCCCCTAGAAGCAACACCTTCAAAAAGAGTAAATAACTGTAATTGAATGGAGTTTTACTATCTCCAACATACGGAATGGCCACTCTACCAACTGGGCTACAGTAACATGCACTCGATTATCTTGACTCTGTGTGTGTGTGTGTGTATGAGTGTGTAACACCATTTTATAGTTACAAAGCGTTCATTTTGAAACTTCGGGAACTAAATGTTCACAAATTTTGCAATGTTAGAAAAGTATCAAGAAAAAACCCCATCAGCATCATGGGGCACAGGGGCTTAGGGGTACAATTACTTGCAATCTCGCTTAAGACGAGGCTCTCATTCTACCATACATTCGAATAAGATTAAATTGAAAAATTTATAAATACGCCAAGTTGCAGCAATATTGAAAATGATTAGTAGCCAAACTTTTAAAAGTATTGTTCACAAACTCGCTATAATTAGTTACTTTTTTAAATGAATTTTTCAGGAATAAGTGATCAATGGCGATTTCGGCAACCAGAAATTAAAACAGACTTATGCGCATCTTCATGTGTGATATACGCATAATATGATTATATAATTTACATTTATAAGCCAAATTGAAGTCACATTTATATAAAAACTGTAAATAAAATTTTTATTAATATTTTTACCGGACACTCACCTGTCATTGTAAGATTATAAATTATGGATTAGTACAGAAGTTAATCTATAACGATTTTCTGATGCAACATTTATGATGAAATCTTCACAAGTTTTACGCCATTCTCAAGTATGGACAATTTTATTTTACTAGAAGTTATCGGATGAAAGTTCTTTAAAATGTTTTATGCGCCTTTCATGTGTTAATTTTTATTGATTAAATAAGGTTTTACGTTCAAGTCAAGAATATTTCACTTACATCGAGACGTCGCCAGCTATAAATTTTAGTGCAATTGCAGTGCGCTCAGAGAAATGTGCATAAAAGGGCGTCAGTATTTAAGGTCACCTCCGAAGGAACCCGTGAGTTTCATTTCTAAATGTGGAGAGGACAACCACTTAGCTATTTTCAAGTCTTGATCCAACCCAGCTGCTGTTCAAACTCATGGCAACTCCTAATGAAGTCCAACGCGTCGAAATTGCAAAGTTTGACTTCATTAATAGTTGTTACACTCTACTAGCTGTACTAACGTAGCGGTTTGAATTTTTCAAACGTACACATGGCAAACCTGGTCCATGTCCATTATTACCTTGTGTGTTAAAATTGCATTACTATAAATAAGTAAAAGTGATTTTAGTCTGTAATTTTTTTTTAAGTTTTACTAACATTTTTAATTTCACAAACCATTCAGCTAAACTAACGGACTTTTGAACAAACAAGAACCAAAATCATGCAACTAGACATGTTTTACAAAACATTACAACATTCCGTCAGAATTTATTGGAAATGTTCATCTATTAAGTTACCGTGAAAAATTCAATACACGCAAGTACTTTTTACAGTAAGCAGTGTAGTACATGTACAATTTTTAAGGTTCAAGTCAATGTTTTCCACGAGACGTGGGCAGTACTTGGATGGTTAAGTTTTACTCCCTACTCAACATTTTTTCACATGTCAAGTGGTGGAGGGACCGGTGCTGGGAGTGAACCACTGACCTTCAGCAAGTGAAATGACAAACTTTCTCGCACTTGGATCATTGACGTTGACTGAATAGTCATATTAACTAATATCATCGATTCTATTGGACTTACCTTTGTTTTAATAGATATGAAAAAATAATTCCGTTATATTTAAACGAACCCTCAGATGAATTGAAATACATTTGTATATACTTTTAACTTGAAACTCATGTATATACTGTGAATATCTTGACTGTGTACTCTGAAATATGGGACTATATTTTATACATGCTTACCTTCAGTTTTAAGTGAAACATTTGTGAAAGTGTTTTAATATTTATAGTAAGTAAAGTTTAAACATTACCAACAGCTATTAATAGGCAAAAGTAGTATGATGAAATACTTATAGCAATATTACATCAGGCCTCTCAAGTCTTGATAATTATGTATAAAGGTCACTCAGTATACAGTTGAACCTGCAAAAAAGCCCTCTATATAAGGGTCACCTGTTTTTAAAGGCCAGTAAAATATTATCTTGTTGTTTCTTTGTGTTATTTGAACCTGTATATAAAGGCCACTTTAACTGGCTCCCTTGGGTGACCTTTATAATAAGACAGGTCTGACTGTCACCAGTACTTAAAATTCCAAATAAAACCAGTGATAATCACATGACCTATGTGAGGGAAAGAATCTCACTTCAATGGTAATAAATCCTTAGTTTAGTATTAAGTCATGTGAATTTGAAAAAAAGATATACTGGTAGACTATGGAAGGTGTACATGTTCATTAAATTTTCTTGCCAAAGGACAACATTAAACTCCCAGTGGTCTGCAAACACCTCCTCAAGAAATATATGCAATGTTGATCATTTATGTATGTTATGGCAGCTTGTTGGTGTGTTTGCAGAAATCTCTAAGTACAAGTTTGAAGCCAGAAATTACATTCAAAAGTCAAAAGTGTTTCCACACTAGGCACTGCTACCAGTAAAATGTCAATCAAATTAGGAGGAAGACTGAAGAAAAAAGACTGCCATTGTTTTTAAACACTTTTGACCTGTGAATGTAGATATCTATGGATCTTCAAGTTGCAAGTAATTTAGTAGTACTCAAAAATACTGAAATCTCTGCTTAAATTGAGGCCTTGGTCCCCATTACTCAACATTGGTTCAGTCTTCATCCAAATCTTTTCCTATTCTAGACATTACTGTTGTGATTAAGATTATCAGGCCTGGTTTCACAACCATTCCTTAGTTAAGATTTCCTTTAAGTAAAATCTTGCAAAATTTCAAATCTTTATAATTTTGTTAATTTTTAAGATATTGAGGCATTTAAAATGTCATTTTAATGTCATTTTAAAGATCACTTCTAGATTAAAACATTTGCAAAAGAGATTACAAAAATTTGCTAAATTTAAGTTAAGGGAAAACTTGGCTAAGGAGAATAGTTGTGAAACTGGGACCAGAGGGTTAGTAATTTTACTGTTTTTGAAGTGACTGTTACAAGCATAACTCTTGATAAATTTGCACAGAGTTTGGAGTAGGCAAACTATTACATGTATGATCTAAATACAGACAGACAACATCTTAACATGAAACATCCTGTTTCTAGAAATGGGCAAAATGATGTCAAAAGGGTAAATTGTAAATAAACACCAAGCTGCAAAATGAACATGAAAAATTTAATGATGTCTTATACAACAATAATAAACTTTTAGTTATCGAAGAATGTACCATCCAATCATAAAGCAGTTTTAACATTTGTCCAATCACATGACAGAATTCCAAACAGGAATGTCTTAAATCAGTGCTGATTGGTTGTGAGGCTTTATTAAAGCCCTGCCCATAGAACTGAACCATGTTGAATAAATCGCACATCTTCCATTCCAGATCCATGCTGATTCGCTGTAGGGCTTTCAAGCCCCTCCCATAGAATTGAACAATACTGGACCAATCAAACAACTTCCATGCCAGAAACATTCTGATGCTTGATGATGAATAAAGTCTGTCGATTTTAATTAAAAGCCAGGAGAGTTTACGCTGTATAAATATTCTGATATTTCCTTTTTTCGCTTATTAACCAATAGATTTATTCCAATTAAGTTTTTAAGGTAGTTATTATTTAGGTAGTCTTTGCTCTGATAGCTGCACGTTTTCCGGTAACGGCCTGGAAGCCTGATTTAATACTAGCCACTGAACATCTTGATCCACATGTTTCACACTGTAAGAAGAACAACCTGGTATCTTTCTGAAGTAATGTGTCAGGTGATCGACAGGTGTGACAGGTTACATATTCCTCTGAAAATACAAAATGGAAAAAATATAGATTGATTTTGAACATTGTTTAACATCCGAGGTAAGAAATGCTGCATTTAAGCATAGCATTTAAGTGATATCACATAATTGTTATGCTACTTATATTGAGATGTCACCAGCTACAGGTGGAATAGCAGTAATTTTTACATTTGCAGTAAGCTGTCTTAGCAGCAACACAGAACTATTTATCATTGGACAATAAGGGACATAACCCTTCTAGTGCAAATTATAATTTGAACTTGAAATTAGCATGAACTCATAGATCACTATGTACTATATGATCATATTAAATTTGGTGTATGTCAATTAGTACATTACTGTAAATATTAAATTATTGTGTTGTAGGAGTTTCTAGTTAATAAAATACTTACTAATATATCTCCTGAGGACGTTTTCTATCTGCTTTTGGTTATATCTGCCTCTGATGATTAGTTGGTTATTTCCATCAACAGAACCACTGAAAAACATAGAAAACAAATTATCTCCCTTTGAATAACAGCACACAAAAATTTGTTACTCGCCCCTATAGTGCTGAAGCTATGGTTCTAAGGTGCACAAGGACCAGAGCTACACTCATATTTCTCTAGGTTATTAGAGGGTTTAAAGTGAGTGCAATGAGTGCTTTACTGACTCGAATGTTTATATTGCCATGGCTTAGAGAGGCATAGACTTTCACTACATTTGGATAAGCAAAACAAGTGATGTTTTACCTTCCAAAGTAAAGAAATCAGAAGATATATTGTGGTCAGAATTTATACTAGACAAAACATCATAACTAAAGGAGTATCTGAATTTCCATAGCTGAAATTCAACAGATAAACACAAAAAATGTTTTAACTTATAATTGGTTGTGGTGAATAATTTTTTGTAAATGGTAAAAAAATTTGACCTACGTGTATGCTACCATAGTGCTACTAAAATCCAAAACCTACTTGGAGCCAAGTGTTCACACTATGAATATAGAGCTTACCTAGTTCCTAATTCTGCCAGCAGAAAAGCCAGAACGTGTTTTGGCTGTCGATGTAATCTAAAAACAAAGACAAAAATATGTTTTAACTAAAGATATTTCCAATTTTTATTTAACTTCCTACTGCATTGCATTATCACCAATATATTTTTTTCTTCAAAAAAATGTCAACAAAAATAAACTACAACACACTTGTATGTCATCATCAACTTAAGTCACAACAGGTTTGGTTGGTTGTGATGTTTAATGTCAAAGCAGCAATTTTTCAGCTATTCATAATGTCAGAGAACAAATGTATTTATCTCTTAAGGATTAACTCAAGAAGAAGTTCATGTACGTGTGATATGTGCAATTGTTTTATAGACTGCCTTGTAGTAGAGGGCACTCGGGGCGACTCGAGATGTTAGATCACAGATTTAGTAAGACTTATCCAAGTACCACTCCCGATTCATACTATACTGCCGCCAGGTAAACCTGTGGATACTTTGTCCTCTTAAAACTGTGCACCAGGGGAGGAAGCAGTTTCTTTAATTTTAATATCTTATGCATGACACAGCCAGGTCTCAAACTCACAATCTCTTGCTGTGGAGATGGATGCTCTGCAACTGAGCCACCAACCATTTATAATTGCAAAATGTAATAAATGGTGGCAATGAATTGAGATTTTATTAATCATACTTACAATCTACAAATATCTGAAAAATTTGCAAATGATGATTTCCTTGTGCCGACTTTGAGAACTTGTGGCGGCCTCATAACAAATTTCTTCTTCTCCCCAGCCACCATGTCTGGATTTTTTTCTCGGATGATATCAAACACTCGACAGAGCAACTCATCATATGTGTAATCTCTGTCCGAGCCTAACCAGGATTTCTTATCTGTAAAACCAGGAGCTAATCTACTGTCTAATCTATCATCATCTGAAACAAACCAAAGCAAACCGTTAATGAAACTATCTAGAGCAGTCTCTTGAGAGACATATATCCCCCATCCCAACATTTCTGAGATGGACTAATGATAAATTTGGTATACTGCATATCACCTTAGGTTGGATTACATGATCAAAATTTATCCATAGATATCTAAGATATGCACACCAGACATGATATTGTAACAAAAAGCCAACCATCTTGACAGAATCTTTATATATACCCCCCCCCCCAACCAAATTTATTTATTGGGGCAGGGGGGGGGGGGGGGTTGGTTAAAATTTACTGTGATGTGGCAAGCAAAAAAAATAGTTATACATGTAGTTTGAGAAAATAACGTCATAATATACATGTAGCAGATGTTTTACTCCATGAATGAAAACACCTGTGGCAATAATTATGTATGACATTTATCTTTGATTTCAAAAGTGTCCACATCTTCTTATCAGAAATCCATGTCTACATTCCACATTCAAATGAATTTCAGATAAATTGACAAGAGGCCCAATAGGGCCTGTACCGCTCACCTGGGCCGTTTACAGCACAAAAACACAATAAATACTACATTTAAGGAGCAATAACTCTGATGTAGATATTTAGATATTTATGAAACTTGCTACTCGCATCTGTGACCTTGACCTTCGAACCAATGACCATAATCTATGTATTAAAATGATCATTGCACCAATACCAACAATATTCTAACATACATGCCTATACAAAAAGTTCATAGTTTTCAAGATAATGAACCATTTCAGTATTCTTTCGCATCTGTGACCTTGACCTTTGAACCAATGACCTTAATCTATATATCAAAATGATTGTTACATCAATACTTACAATATTGTAATATACATGCCTATACAAAAAGTTTATAGTTTTCAAGATAATGAACCATTTTGGTATCGATTTGCTACTGTGACCTTGACCTTAAGACCCATGACCTTTTTCTATACATGAAAATTATCATTGTATCAATACCTACAACATTCTAATATACATGCCTATACAAAAAGTTCATAGTTTTCAAGATAATGAACCATTTCAGTATTCTTTCGCATCTGTGACCTTGACCTTTGAACCAATGACCTTAATCTATATATCAAAATGATTGTTACATCAATACTTACAATATTCCAATATACATGCCTATACAAAAAGTTTATAGTTTTCAAGATAATGAACCATTTTGGTATTGATTTGCTACTGTGACCTTGACCTTTGGACCCTTGACCTTTTTCTATACATCATAATGATCGTTGTATCAATACCTACAATATTCTCATATATATTCTTATACAAAAAGTTCATAGTTTTCAAGATAATGAACCATTTAAGTTTTCTTTCGCATCTGTGACCTTGACCTTTGAACCAATGACCTTAATCTATATATCAAAATGATCGTTACATCAATACCAACAACATTCTAATACATGCCTATACAAAAAGTTTATAGTTTTCGAGATAATTAACCATTTCGGTATTGTTTTCACATCTGTGACCTTGACCTTTGGACCCATGACCTTTTTCTATACATCAAAATGATCCTTGTATCAATACCTACAACATTCTAATATACATGCCTATACAAAAAGTTAAAAGTTTTCAAGATAATGAACCATTTCAGTATTCTTTCGCATCTGTGACCTTGACCTTTGAACCAATGACCTTAATCTATATATCAAAATGATTGTTACATCAATACCAACAATATTCCAATATACATGCCTATACAAAAAGTTTATAGTTTTCCAGATAATAAATAATATTAGAAAAGTAAAAAACTAGGTCATGACCTTCATAATTGACCTTGACACCATTTTGAAGGTAATTACAAGAATATGTCAAAACTGAAAACCCCATGTCATTATCTGGTCATATAGTCAAGTTATAGCAATTTAAAAATATTTTACGATTTTTTTCAAAATTAAACGCAAAAACGCGTAACCTATTTTTTAACCAAATTTTATGAAATGAACAAACTTAAAGGTTAAGACTATGTAGAATCCAATTATCACATCAGATTTTGCCTCCAATTAGTGGTTCTGGAGAAGAAGATTTTTTTAGGTTTTGTCTATTTTTAGTAAAAGCGGCCATCTTGGATATTCGATCGCCATGATTTGAACAAACTATAGTTAGACTCGGTCAAGGACCTTCCACGGCAAATTTGGTTTTAGTTGGCCCAGTAGTTTCGGAGGAGAAGGTTAAAGTTAACTGACGCACGGACGCACGCACGGACGCACAGACGCACGCCTCGCCATGCCATAAGCCCACATGGCCTGTGGCCAGGTGAGCTAAAAATGTTATATGGTCAATTATTTTTTTCAGAAGATGGTGTGACATAGCATTTATAAATAATACCATTATAATGGTTTTTTGATTGTTGTTAAACGTAACAACGTTTAAGCATAATTCTGCAGATAATATTTTGTGTACATATGGCATGTTATCTTAATCAAAAACTGATATGGTTAAGAGTAGGAATTAAAATGCTTAACAGATATTGTAGCTTCAGTCCATCAAAATAAAACTCATGTAAGAGAGAAGACATAAAATATTCTTTACTTCATTTACGCAACCTAACACACATTTCAGGGCAAACTGGGAGCCTCTTAATAGTCTTACCACTGCGGTAGCTCAGTTGGTAGAGTGCTCTCTCCGTAAGTGGAAGGTCGTGGGTTCGAACCCCGGCCGGGTCTGACCCAAGACTTGAAAGTGGGTAGTGACTGTTCTTTCGCCAAGCACTCGGCATTACGAAATGAAAGTCACGGTTCTTTCGGATGGGAACTTAAAATAAACGAGGTCCCGTGTCACGGTGGGCTTGGCACGCTAAAGAACCCTGCTGTATAATGCTATTAGTGCAACGCACAGGCAAAATTTCTGCACCTTCGCCTATAGCTGGCGACGTCTCGATATAAGTGAAATATTCTTGACTGGGACGTTAAACACCATTACTCACTCACTCACTCTTAATAGTCTTAATGCCCCTACACATAATAAGTAAACCTACCATCATCCTGGCCCATGTCTTCTTCCTCCAATTCATCCAAATTAACTTGTTTCTTTTTCTTCTTCTTTTTAGCAGGCAGTGAGAAGTCTGCTGCCTCTTCACCTCCATCTAATGCTGTAGATTCTTGTGGTGTGTCAGCTGTCTCTGGGCTGTCCTAAAGACATTAAATAAATTAATGTTATGATATTGGACATGTGTTTCATATTAGAATTTTAACAACCTATTCTTATCAGCATCTGAAGTTAACCTCCCATGAACTCTAAATATAAACATTAGATACTGTAACAGAAACTTATCAATCTTCTAATTATACTTGTCAACTCTGTCATGGTAAAGTTAACATTATATGTATTCTCATGCAGTCAGCTGTTCTTGGTCACTTTGCATAATGTACATAGTGTAGTTTAGACGTATATTAAACTAGCTTAGTTTTATATTGTCTTATATTATTATTCAATATAATAATATTACAACATGGTGTCAGAAGTGAACATTTAATTTACTTTAAATTTTAAAACGGGACAATGTCGACAATTTTGCCACCACCGGATAAACTGTGTCTTGAGGGAAATTTAAAGGAAAATTTCAGAAAATTCAAACAACGTTTCAATATACATGTATATTTATCAGCAACAGGACTTTCAGGAAAACAAGAAAATGTCAAAGCCAGTGCACTTCTACATATAATTGGCCCAGACGCTGTTGAAATTTATAATACATTTCAATGGGATGAGGCAGGTGATGAACTGAAAGTTGACAATATTCTTACAAAGTTTGAAGAATATTGTAGCCCAAGGAAAAACGTTGTGTTTGAGAGACATATTTTTAACACAAGAATTCAAGGTCCAAAGGAACCTATAGATGCCTTTGTTACAGATTTAAAAATTTTGGCAAAATCATGTGAATTTGACAATCTTCATGATTCCTTAATTCGTGATAGGATTGTTTGCGGTGTTCACAGTGACACTGTCAGAGGGAGACTATTGCGGGAAAATGACTTAAATCTGCAAAGAGCTATTGATATATGCAGAGCTGCTGAAACTTCATCTTCACAGTTAAAGTCAATAGCAGGCACGTCAGAGGCATCAGTGAGTTTTGTTAAAAAAGGAAAAGGTGGTAAGGCAAAGAGATATGGAGTTGACAGACCAACAACGTCCCCTAGTGCACCATCAAAAGGTTTGCAGACACAATCTACGATTAACTGTAAAAAATGTGGACGTAAACATGAACCAAGAAACTGTCCGGCTTTTGGAAAAACATGCCATAACTGCAAAAAACAGAATCATTTTTCAAAAATGTGTAGAAATCCAAAACGCCAGCATGTAAATATGATAGACTCTGATGACAATGATAGTGTTATGGAATATTTTGTAAATTCCATTGAAACAGAAATGAACAAAAACCAAGACTGGATGGTAACAGTAGGATGTGAAAATAAAACATTGAAACTGAAAATTGATACCGGAGCACAGTGTAATGTAATGTCAGAGAAAACTTATCATGCACTGTCAAATGAAAAGCTTAAAAAATCAAAAACAAGACTTATTTCTTATTCTGGACATAATATTTCTCCATTAGGCCAAGCAATCTTAGTTTTGTGTTACAAAGGAAAATTTCACCCAGTACAATTCCAAGTTGTTCAAGGAAATGCTGTACCAGTTATTGGATTAAAATCTAGTTTGAACTTAAATCTTGTTCAGAGAGTTTATACAGTTCAAAATGATAGAAGTGCTGAGGATATCATGAACGATTACTCAGATGTTTTTGAAGGTCTTGGATGTTTAGATGGAAAATACACTATCAGAACAGACGACTCTGTTCCACCGGTTGTTCATCCACCAAGGAAAATACCATTCACTCTTAAAAATAAAGTGAAAAATGAGCTTAAAAGAATGGAAGATTTAGGTGTGATTACCAAAGTTAATCAGCCAACGAATTGGGTCAATTCAATGGTGGTTGTGGAACGAAAGAACAAAGTACGGATATGTATAGATCCACGGGATCTAAACCGTTCGATAAAAAGGGAACATTATCCTATGAAAACAGTCGAGGAAGTCGCTTCAAAATTGGCAGGTGCTAAAATATTCAGTACTCTAGACGTTTCATCTGGATTTTGGGCTATTCAACTAGATGAAGACAGTTCACTTATAACAACCTTTAACACTCCCTTTGGAAGATACAGGTACCTAAGACTACCTTTCGGTATCTCATCTGCACCCGAGGTATTCCAAAAAAGAGCTAGTGAGGTTTTTGAAAACATTGAAGGTTGTGAGGTGATAATCGATGACATTTTAATATGGGGTAAGGATGAAAAAGAGCATAATGCCAGGTTAGAAGAAGTGCTTAATAGAGCAAAAGAAGTCAATTTTAGGCTAAACAAAGAAAAATGCAAAATTGGATGTGAAGAAGTAAAGTATATTGGACATATACTAGGACAAAATGGGCTGAAAACGGATCCAAGTAAAGTTGCAGCGATTACATCCATGCCAGAACCACAAAATAATCAAAGTACTGAAGGTACTGAAGCATCAGCTAAACTGAGCAATTTGATAAAAAAAATGTGCACTTGAAACTGAGATTTGTCTAATGAATCAGTAACAAATGAAAATCATGCAAATAATAGATACTGTGATCGGGAAGCTTCTAACAACAAGTCTGCTTTTTATGCAAGTTGTTAGGTTCTAACATATAAATATGTTACAATGGTCAAAATGGACATGCCACGCAATGTTTATCAATTGAGTAAACTAAGTAATTTGCATAAATATAAATTTTCAATTTTTCAAAAACCAAGAGAGGCTACTAAAGACCCGACCCCAAATCTGAGTGAAATATCTCAAGCGTAACGGAAAAAAGTCCAGAGAAACCATCATTTTGATAAAATTCACAAAGTGAAAGGGGCATAACTCCACTAAAACGCAGTTGACTGGAAGAAAACCCAAACTGGATCTGTAATCATCACCATCACCATCATTATAACTCCTCATATCACATTTTGATCATCAACATAAAGATATCATCATCATCATCGTTCATAAGCAGCAGCAGTAGAACCCATGCCATGACAATCACCACCACCATTATATTAATCATTTTCAGAAATCCTCATGTTACATCATTAATATGGTCACATCATCATCATAGCTCTTTGTGTCACATACTCATCATCATTATCAGCAGTAGCAGTACTGAATGTCATCATCATCATCATCATCATCATCATCATCATCATCATGTCACATCATCAGCATGAAGACATTGGCTTTGTTATCATCATCATCATAAATTATTATCATCATCGACAGCAGCAGAACTGAATGTCATCATCATCATCATCATCACAACCATCTTCATCATCATCATCATCATCATACTATCGGCAGTGCTCAGCAGTACTGAATGTCATCATTGCCACCATCATCATCATCGGTAGCAACAGAACTCATGTCACCATCATAATCATCATCATAGTTCGTCAAGTCACATCGTCATCATCACCATCATCATTCATAGCAGCAGAGCTTATTTTCATCACCACCATCACTATCATCTTCTTCATCACGATAATCATTATCATCATCGGCATCAACAGAACTCATGTCACCACCATCATCAACATCATTATCATATCTCCTCGTGTCACATCATCATCATGGTGACATCATCATCATATCTCCTCATGTCACATCATCATCATCATCATCATCATTATATCTCCTCATGTCATATCATCATCATTATGGTGACATCATCATCATCATCGGCAGCAGCAGAACTGAATGTCATCATCATCATCATTATTATTGTCATCATCTCCACCAGATCAACATGCCACATCATCATCAACATAGTGTCATCATCACAAAAAAAACTTCCACCATGACCAGCTATTTCCCTTGACTTGCAATTGACAGATTAACCATTGTTGAAGTCATTAATTTTATTCATTGAATTCACAATTAATTTGAAAAAAAATAAAAATAAAACCTTTGTTTTAGAAATAATTTAAATGTATTTAAAATTATTGTTGAATATATATAAATTGTCCAAGTGAGCTTCAAAACCCTGAATTGGTATAAACCATCCTGACACAATAAGCTAATAATCTGTACCTCCCAATTACAGAAGTTGTCCAGGCAACTGTCTCTTTCAAAAAAAGTTTGTTGACAAGAATTGTGTACAAAAGGGGGAAATATTTCTGAA
The DNA here is from genome assembly GCA_021292105.1 of Anadara kagoshimensis. NCBI lineage: Eukaryota > Metazoa > Mollusca > Bivalvia > Arcoida > Arcidae > Anadara > Anadara kagoshimensis. The sequence continues at coordinate 25,052,809 of CM037875.1, read as the reverse complement.
TACGATTAATTGAAAATTAATTGATTATTATTTAGACAACTAAAATGTTACAATAAAATTACTTTGAATTTAAGAGAAACTGTAAGAAGAGTTGAGTTCACAAAGTAGGTACCCCCATTCTAATACTTGCTAAAAAGTGACTAAGTTTCAAAGTCTGGAAAAATGGAGAAAAAATCTTGAAATATTTCCATAAAGTCAGGTGCACATCTTCATATATATATATAAACATTCTGTGAAGTTTCAAGGCTTTTGGTTGAAAACTGTAAGAAGAGTTGAGTTCACAAAGTAGGTACCCCCATTCAAAACTTGCTAAAAAGTGACTAAGTTTCAAAGTCTTGAAAAATGGGGGAAAAAATCTTGAAATATTTCCATAAAGTCAGGTGCTCATCCTCAATATATATAGAAACATCCTGTGAAGTTTCAAGGTTTTTGGTTGAAAACTGTAAGAGGAGTTGAGTTCACAAAATTGGTACCCTATTTCCCCCGTCCTTAGTTACTGTTCTACTACACCAACGGTGCTCTAAAAATCGGAAGAACTTAAGAAAGCACAACGTTTCAGTTTTCCTACATGCCCAGAGTTGTTTATTTTATGTGAAATAAAGTAATATGGCTTCATGAAAAGGAATTAAAGGTTGTAAAAACCATGGATTAAACTACTGACAACAACTTTAATTGGATATCCACTGTAAAAACGATCTAATAAGGACTTGTAACAAGGTAAATAAATTTTATCTGAAAATTTTAAAACATCGTTTTTTCAGTTTTGTTTAGATTTTGATTTCAAGTTGTTCTTTCTTGCGATTTATTTTGTTGATTGAAAATAAACAACTGGAAAAGGTATTTAAATGAACATTGGTGATGAAATTGTCTGTCTTCGGAGACATATGGTGAGAAGTGGAGTGTGTGCGGAAGATCGGAAGTATGTAGCAGAAATTCGAGAATAAAGCATGTCGTTTTCATATTAAACTGATAACTGAAAAGGACAGGGTGTCATGATCATTTTAAAAGGGGCAAGGGTGTACTGGACTAAAAAGGTCAGTCGCTACGCTATGTGAATACATTTGAGCAGGGGCATCGTGTGTCAAATGCAGGCATGCCCACAAACACATGGCTAATTTGCATACGAACTACGGTATCGATATCCTACACAACTTCACGAGTCACAAACAATTTATGAACATAGCCAATAACTTGTAAATAAACTTCTCTTTCATTTTCGTATCACATTTTTTGGGAATCTTTGATTTCTACTTTTTTGTTATGCATAATTTCGCTACCGGCAAACTGACAGGAATGTATTTTAATACCCAATGAAAGCTGAAAATCCTTGTGACGACTGACGTTATGATGAATATTAATGAACCAGGTCGGGATATCCCAAACACGAAATATTATTGACAATCAATTTTTAAAAAAATATATATATAATTTATCATCAAATGTGATCAATGTTTAAAGTTATTTAACTTAAAAACTGTTTAATGAGCATACTTTGTGTTTATTTATCGATGTCACTTTGCGTAAATTAAAAAAATCCAATATGGCGGCGACTGTAAAACAACCACATGTACAGCACTGTAGGTCAAAAAGAAGAACGTCGGCGCGAAGTGACAAGATCGTCATTTTTGTTGGGTTTTCCGAGGGGCGTATATTTAATGGATTTTTGTGGTTTTATCTTAAAATTATCATACAAAAGTGAAGAATTAAAATATATATCCAGCAAAAACAATTACGGACTAATACGCGTATGAATACATTTCAAATCGGCACATGTGTACATGATGAAAACATTGCTTTCGTAACTTTCCGGGAGACCCAATCACTCAGATTAGAGTTTATACATACCTGGGATACCGTATGTGGAAATTCCCGTAATTTCAGACAAAAGGAAGGATTTGATTGGCTGTCAAGGTGAAATGAGAGCGGCGCTAAATACGAAAAAAACCAACGATCGCTATAAAGCATTCAGCATGGCTGATGCTTTAAAAAGGAACTACAAAGATTTCTTGGACTGGTAAATTATGTTGCAAAATTCATACCGAATATGTCTACAATAAGCAAGCCTTTACGAGAACTTCTTGAAAAGAATGTTCATTGGCATTGGAATGAACAACATGTGGAGGCTCACAAAGCATTAATTAAAGCATTGTCACAAGCACCGGTTCTCAAATATTTTGATCCAAACAAAGATGTCACTCTCTCTGTAGATGCGTCATCTGAAGGACTAGGAGCATGTCTCATACAGGAAGGACAACCAGTTGCATATGCCTCTAGATCACTTAATAAAGCTGAAAGGAATTATGCGCAAATTGAAAAGGAAACATTGGCAGTTGTATTTGGATGCACAAAATTCCATCAGTATGTATACGGCAAAAGTTTACATGTTGAAAGTGATCACAAACCACTAGAGAGTTTATTTCGCAAAACGTTAACATCAGCACCACCTAGAATTCAAAGGATGATGTTAAAATTGCAAATTTACAGTTTAAATGTTCAATATAAGCCGGGAAAAGAGCTTTATGTTGCAGATACATTGAGCAGAGCAACAACAGAACCAGCTGTTGATGAAAAGGATAAATTTGAAGTTCATGTTATTTCAAATGAACCAACTACTGATCGTAAACTTGTTGTATTCAAGGAGGAATCTGACAAGGATCCAGAAATGATTGCATTGAAACAAACAATTTTATCTGGTTGGCCTAATACAAAAACTGAATGTAATGCAATACTGCATGATTATTGGAATTTTCGTGAGGAACTTACTGTGGTTGATAACTTAGTGCTTAAAAACACACGTCTTGTTGTTCCAAAATCACTAAGAAAGGAAATGTTAGAAACATTACATTATGGTCACGGAGGAATTGAAAAATGCAGACTACGTGCAAGAGATGCAATGTATTGGCCTGGTATCAATAATGATATTGCTGAATTGGTTTCAAAATGTCCGATCTGTTATGACTATCGTAATCGTCAACAAAATGAACCACTTATTCCGCATGAAATACCTGAAAGGCCATGGCAGAAAGTTGGTATGGACTTATTTGAATTAGAGGGACATAATTATATTTTAATGGTTGATTATTATTCCAAATTCTTTGAATTATCACGTCTTACAAGTACTAAAAGCGCATTTGTTATTGACATGGTCAAACCACATTTTGCAAGACATGGAATTCCTGAAATTTGCATCAGTGACAATGGTCCACAATTTGCCAGCAATGAATTTGCCAAATTTGCAAAACAATATGGATTCAAGCACATAACAACTTCGCCAAGATATCCAAAGTCAAACGGAATGGTTGAAAGAACGGTTCAAACAGTAAAATTGTTGCTAAAGAAAGCAAAACGGGACCACAGAGATCCTTACATTGCTATGTTGGAATATCGCAACACTCCAATAAATGGTTTAGGGACACCAACACAACTATTGATGGGAAGAAGAACGCGTGGAATTCTACCAATATCACCAACTTTATTAGATCCCTGTTTTCCATCAGTAAAACAAGAACTAAAACAAAAACAATCAAAACAGGAACAAAATTACAATAGGACAGCAAAAGCATTACCTGAACTAGTACCGGGAGATACTGTCAGGATACAGACAGAAGGAAAACCATCAAAACCAGGGATAGTTATAGACAAAGCTGACACACCAAGGTCATATATTGTCAAATCTGAAGAAGGAGAATACAGGAGGAATAGAGGTGACTTATTAAAAACTGAAGCCTGTCACAGTGAAAAACCTGAAATTAATATGGATATTAATACCAAAATAGATACAAGTCCTGTGAAACCTGATACTGCTAATTCAAATGGATCTTACCAGACAAGAAGTGGTAGAACTGTAAAACAACCTAAACGTTATGACGAGTGATTGTGAAATCAAGGGTTGATGGTAAAGATCTAACCCCAACGGTAGGCTAAGTGCTAGTAACCTCTGGCCTAAAGGAATGTATATAAATTGTATATAATTCTTTGTGTATTCAATATATAACTTGCATTAGAAAAATTGCTAAATTAGTTAATTTCTATGTTAAACTAATTTATGAATAGTTTTGGCCTTAACTCATTTGGACTATTTAATTATTAAAATTCTTTTAAATCTGTTAGATTTATCTTAAGAGGAAGGTGTTATGATATTGGACATGTGTTTCATATTAGAATTTTAACAACCTATTCTTATCAGCATCTGAAGTTAACCTCCCATGAACTCTAAATATAAACATTAGATACTGTAACAGAAACTTATCAATCTTCTAATTATACTTGTCAACTCTGTCATGGTAAAGTTAACATTATATGTATACTCATGCAGTCAGCTGTTCTTGGTCACTTTGCATAATGTACATAGTGTAGTTTAGACGTATATTAAACTAGCTTAGTTTTATATTGTCTTATATTATTATTCAATATAATAATATTACAACAATTAATACATTAAATCTTCATTGTGAAAATATAATAAAGAAAAATATTAACAATCTGACTTGTCTGACCATAAAAATTTGATAAGTATACTCTACATCAATGTAACCAAAAATAATAATAATCATGTGATCAATACCTCTCAACATTTGTGCAGACACTTTGGAAAACGTCAACGTCCCATATTCCTGGAATGGGATCATTCTTGTGGGAAAACGTCATCTCATGCGATTCCGTATCCATGGGAAATAAGTATTCTGCATAAACGTTAGAGGGTATCAAGGAACAGCGGCAAACCTCATTATTTCCATATTTTTATTTATTTTTTTTTTTTACAAAAAGTTTTTATCTTTTTAAAGTATCCAAGATATTTTATATCCTTAAATACATCAGTAGCAGCTAAGAAGATATTTCATTTGTTTTTGTTTTCTAGATTTGTTTTAATTCATAGTATTTTCTTTTAACATTTTCTGTAACTGAAAGTACTATGGGGAAATTATTCTCAATAACAATCACCTACTTCATGGTGAGGTAGACTTTCAACAAACTCTTAAAAGTTACAGCAGTGCTGGGCTTCGCTACATGGTACAAATTTATCAAAAGTTCAATTTGTTCCTTGAAGTTGTACATGTTGGAAAATGCATGCAGACTTCATTATAAATTTCCAAACAAAACTTTTTCAGCAGTGATTTCCTTAAAATTTGTAGCAGAAGGGGGACTGTCTAGTGTGAAAATAAATTTCAGGTCTTCTGAAGGCAATTTTATGAAATCTAATCGGCCAATTTGGAGTTTTAGGTGTTCAAATCTGCCTGTTGCTACCTCTAATGGAAAGGACTGCTTAAGTATAGCCTTCTGTTGTACATGTTGGAAAATGCATGCAGACTTTACTATAAATCTCCAAACAAAACTGTTTAAGTATAGACTTACTGCATCATCATCATCAGCTTCAACTGTCTTTTTCTTCTTTTTCTTTTTCTTCATTCCGGCAAAGTCTAATGACAAATCTACAAAGATTGATAATCAAAACACTTACTGATAGTGATATGCTGATGATGATTAATTATAATTGATTGACTGTGATTTTATGTGCCCGATTGTTTAACTGATTAACTGATAATCAGCTCTCAAACAAGATAACAAGAAATATCACAGAATTATGGCTTCCATATTTCTGGAAGTTTATTTCCATTCCCTGGATCCAAGATGGAAGGTTTGGATCATTTTTTTAACGTTGTAAAAAGTATCATATGTATACATGAGTTGAGTTGGGTGATGGTGTTTAAAGTCCCAGTCAAGAATATTTCACTTATATCGAGACGTTGCCAGCTATAGGCAAAGGTGCAGACATTTTGCCTATGCATTGACTGATGGCATTTTACAGCAGGTTTCTTTATCGTTATCACCCATCGTGATATGGGACCTTGTTTTTTTTTTAAGATCCCATCCGAAAGAATCGTGACATCCATTTCGTAATGCCGAGTGCTTGGCGAAAGAACAGTCATTATCCACTTTCAAGTCTTGGGTCAGACACAGCCTCCCACTTTCGAAGCGAGCACTCTTCCAGCTGAGCTATCGCAGTGCCATATGTATACATGACATAAAATTCAAATTATATCAATGAAATAGAAAATACTGGTTCAAAGCAAGTTGGGTCTAACACAGCCAAGACTGGAATCCCACTCGGGACAAATCCTAGTGTAAGAAAGTTTAACAGTTTGCTTGCCAAAGGTTTGTGATTTTCTCTGGGCACTCCAGTTTCCTCCATTGTCCAGGAACTGACAATCTTGACATCAATGAAAGAATCTTGACTATTGCATAAAACTCCTTTATTCCACTCCCCCCAATCCCCGATAACATTAGGTGATAAACATTATGTCCATCTTACCATCATCTACATCATCAGCATTTTCTTCACCTTTATCACCACCATCTTCTTCCTGATAAATATAAAATACAATACAATACAATGCAATGCAATGAAATGCAATCCATTAATCTTTTTCAATTGTTGCACGAAACCATATACAGTCAAACCTGTCTATAAAGAACAATTGGGATACAATTCAACCGACCTTTATAAGCAGGTGGCCCTAATATAGAGGTGGCCTTTAAGGCAGGTTGGACTGTACAATGTAGATCAAACTCGCATAATTTCTATCTTTTTCATGTGGGACCTAGGTGGTAAAGTGGTCTAACATCTGCACTTAAGGATCAGAGCATCTCTCACTGCCTAGGTTTCAATGTAATTTGGGACAGAACCCAATGTGATAAAAGTATGTCACTTTGCTTGTTTTCTCAAGACACACTGGTTTTCTCCACAACCCCTTAACCAATTGTCGTGATATCAGTTAAAAAATCTAAACTGAGCAATACAAAATCCCTTACTTCAACACTCCACTTTGCTCTTTTCCACTTTGAACATAAAGTAATTGAGTAATGGTGTTTAATGTCCCAGTCAAGAATATTTAACTTACATCGAGACATTGCCAGCTATAGGCAAAGGTGCAGAAATTTTGCCGTGTATGTTGCCCTGATGGCATTTTACACCAGGGTTCTTTATCGTGCCAGGCCCAGAGTGACACAGGGCCTCGATTATTTTAAGTTCCCATCTGAAAGAACCGTGACTTTCATTTCGTAATGCCAAGTGCATGGCGAAAGAACAGTCACTACTAACTTTTAAGTCTTGGGTCAGACCCAACTGGGGTTCATACCCATGACCTCCAACTTATGGAGTTGAACATAATGGATAAGTAATGAATTTACTATAATACTACTCACTGTGGGTAAAGCCTCTCCTACGTCATCCATATCAAAGGCCTTCTTTTTCTTTTTCTTCTTTTTCAATCCAGCAAAATCTAATGATACATCTATCAGAGGAGAAAACATTTTTAATTACAATTTGCATAGATTGCAAAGACAAATGTTTGAATAGGGTTGTCAAGTCCAGGCTGACCAATTTGACGGATTTAGCCCTTTTTGATGGATTTGTACCATAGAAACATAAACAGACGGATAAGATGAAAAGGTTAAATTAGACAAATTTTTCCCATTGTTGGTTTTTTTTTATAAATTAATTAAAAGTACTAAAAATTCTGACTTTTTATATGGAAATTGTACCAAAATCAAACACTTGACCATAAAAGTTCATGTGTCTTACCGGACTTGTCAGTTCCAAAGTTTTTGCTTTGCTTCTGGATTGTGATTTGGACATGGATAAGTATGTTTTGTTTTTGATTCAACATTTTATATCTAACGATTGCACCTGGCTTTATAATTTTTGTCCTTTCAGTTTTGAATTTCACAGTTGTTAAAGAAACCGGTTAATACAAGCCATTCTGGCTTGTTCCTGTTTCCTTTTCGATATATCTATGATTGTATATTGAATTATATGTTGTATATATTGTTTTTTGAGAATAAAATATTGTTAAAACTAAAGTACCTAAATGGTAACCTTGCCGACTAAAAATGTACCAATCTGGACAAATAAATACATTTGATTGGTCAGCCTGAAAGTCTTATTTGAATTCCATATCAAATGACAAACTAGACCAGCCTCTTGAGAGACAAACACCCCCATCCAAGATTGCCAAGATGGGCACTAAATTTGGTATGTGCCACATTGTCTTATGTTGGTTTACATTTGTGTCAACTTTGATCAAAATTCATCAATGGACCTAGGATATGGAAAGGACAAGATATTGGGATGGAGGGCCAGACATACCCTCTAAACTCCCTTTATTTACCTGTAATTCTCCCTGTTTAAACTAGGTCAAACGTGTCCAAACTGAGGAATTTTTAACAAATAACTTTTACTAGCATAAAGTAAAAACATATAGCAGTTATTTTGAAAAAGGAGTATTTTATCCAACCTGCAAACTAAAGCAAGTTTAATAGTCAGATATTTAGATATCCAACATATTCAAATTCAACTGGCTTATTTGAAGAGCCAAATTGTCCTTATTTAGGTTGAAAACAGAAAATGTTCTCAGATTTACATGGAAATCGTAAAGGTAAAATGTATTGTACAAAATGACTGCCCTGGGCTTACTGTATGAATGCAGGGTTTGACACTAATGTTTTTCAACAGTAGCCCACAGTTTGAAATGACCCTCCCTCTCCAAAAACAAATTTTGAAAAATGGAACAAAATCCTAAAATCTTGAGATTTGGTTTAGATTATATAAAAGGTATTCATTAGGTCTAAAAATCTCTGTATCAAGTATATGATCCAATGGTTTTGAGATAAAATACCAGCCCATTGGGCTACTGGTAATACAAGATTCACTAGCCCTGACCAATTTTTACTAGCCTCTGGCTAGCCACCTAGTGTTAGTGTCAATTCCTGTGAATGTTGTAACACCATCATACCTTCATCTGCTTTATCCTGAGATTTATCGTCTGCATCTTCCTCCTATGAAACAAAATTAATTTTGATGATGAATAAAGTCATGCTGTAATCGAGTGTCTTATCATTTACACATAATGCAGTCAGTTCTGGAACAGGGGAAGAAATTGGAATATCCAAAGAAAACCATTGACACACAGCAAGCAGACTGACATACTTTTTTGCACAAGAATCTGTTGCTGCATGTATTTTTACCAACCCCTAAAATTTCATCAAATGGACCCATGTTGATCTTGATAAGATTAAATGTTCACCTGTGATTTTGTTTGTTTTGATTTCATTTTCAATGAACAGACGTATCCGGTCCTCAAAAGCAGTTTCATGTTTTGGTTACATCTAAATCGTAACCTGAAAGTTTCATATGTTCCTCAGAATTGTATAGTAAAGAGGAAAAATGCTGATTCGTTTAAATTAAATCATTTTAATGACACAGGAAATCAATAAAATGTGTGTTCTCTTTCAATATCTTCACATATATGTATGTAAATTTTAAACATAATGATAATATATACCTCTTCAGTTTTCTTCTTCTTTTTCTTTTTCTTCATACCAGCAAAGTCCAATGAAACATCTGAAATAAAAAAAATAAAAAATTGGGAAAATGAAAGTTCTGAGATCTAGCAAACTGCATTATGATGTGTTGGCAATTGCTTGTATTTTCATTGCAAAGACATTATAGTGTGGTTCTATCTGATAAACTGTGGATAAAGACAATTGAATTTAATCTTTCAGTGTTTTGGGACTTTTAGTGGACAAATTTGAAAAATTTTCAGTCATTATTCCCTGAGGACTACCTTTATTCCATAGTAATTTTAAGCAAACATTATCACAGTCTGGTGTGCCATAGACTATGGTATCTGTTACAGAAATTACACTTGATAAAAACTCTAGGTGGTGGATATAATCTTTACTCTGCCATCGTTTTGTTGACAAAGTTCTTTTTTCTTTTCTTTTTTTTCTCAATGCACCCACTTTTTCTTTGGAGGTGACATAATGCACACCATTTGTCAGCTTCTAGAATGAACACTGCAACTATGGAGTGAGTAAAGTAAACTTAACTAGAATTTTCAATTTTTATCAGGTTTTATCATTAGGTCATGATTTGAACTATGTACCTATAAATGGTAGGCAACACATTGTCTCATGTTGGTTTACATTTGTGCCAAGTTTGATCAAAATCCATCCATAGACATGGAAGATATGGAGCCTACACTGTATTGGGATGGCAACCATACAGACGGGCTGATTCCTATAAACCTACTTGTATGCACTTAAATTTGGAAGCTGACACATCCGTCTCATGTTGGTTTATATTTGTGACAAGTTTTATCAAAATCCATCCATAGACATGGAAGATATGGAGCGGACACGATAATGGGATAGGCGACCATACAGACAGACCTATTCCTATAAACCCTCCTAAACTTTGTTTGCAGGTGTATAATAAAACATCTGACATACCTTCATCTGCTTTTTCTTTATCTTCATCTTCATCCTGTTGTGTTGGAGCACCATCTGTGGCTTCACTCTCTCCCATTACTGCATCTATATCAAATGGTGTCTTCTTCTTTTTCTTCTTCTTTTTCAAAGAAGGATCAAAAGGGATCTAAAACAAAAAATATACGTTATTAATAGTAATAAAGTTTTTAGTGAAATCAATTGGTTTTGACAAATATCACAGGATAATGTGGCAAGTAGCAACGATCAGTGCTGTTAATATTGCTTAAGACCCCAGTCAAGATTATGTGATAATGGAGGAAGCTAGACTGCACAGGAGAAAGACAAAACTTTTCAGACTGTGAATTGACAAACCTCTTCACACTACAAGTAGGAGTTTTGTATTGAACAAGATGGATACCAAATGCTGGTTTCACTATTTCATTATAAATTCATATGTGGTGGTCCGGACTCGATAGGTGGCCAATAAGCTCAATAGGTAGAGGGTCCTGCTAGTATTGGGAAGGTCGGGGGTTTGAGTCCCAGTTTGGCTGCCACATGTTTTCCTTTCCCATTACATTTGTGGGCTCTTTTCAACCCTGGGTAGTGTCTGACCGATAGTTCGGTCATGGGGTGGAAACTGGTGGCTTTTTATTCAAGGGAGTTGAATTTAAAATAGGAAGGGGGGAATGTGGCAGACTTGACTCAACAGGTGGCTGATTAGTCCAATCAGTAGAGCTTGAACCTTCCCATTACTAATGATAGGAGGCCGACTAGCTCACCAGGTAGAGCATTCAGCTAGAATTGGAAAGCTCCTGGGTTAGAGTCCTGGTTTGGATGCTGCATTTTTGTTTCCTGTAAGGCTGTTACATATAGGTTGAAAATAAAGCTATTATAAATGGCTATTGATTAATTTTTCATTTCATTAACAAAATATCATATCAATTAAATGTACATTAATTTATTTTGTGAATAAATGACACTTTTCACATAAATTTGTAATATTTTATATTAATGAGATGGCAGAATAGGTCAAATTCTGACTAATTAAGCAATAAATTAAGGAGGTTTCACAGCTGTGCAGTACATGGTAATCAAGTTTAGATTATTTTTTTATTTAAAGGACCAATTTGGGAGTTCAATAATGTAGAACTTGAAGTGGTGTTGTCATTTTTAGCCTTTTTAGATCAACTTAAAATGTAAGTGGAGGGTACACATGGAAGTCTTTCCGAAATAAGTTCAAACGACAACTTTCAATAGGTTATTATGTAAAAAAAAAATCACACAATTTAAATGATTACATCTGAATTTTGGGGTGAAAAATTTGCCTTGTTTTTGTTATCAAATTTTTAAAACATCAAACAGTATATAAATATCCCAAAAACAAATGCGAATGACATCTAACATATGTAAGCATTGTGGTAGGTGTTGGTAGGACACTTGCCAAGATTATGTGAGATAGCCCAGGATCAATCCCTCGTCTGAACCTGTATTCTTGTTACAGTTTGGTGGCCAGTTTGGTCCCCGGAAGTGGTGAACGGACAATGGCATACAACACTATTGTGTAACATGTGTGGAACATTTTGCAAATTCCCAGAAAACACTAACTCAACAACATTGTATTTATGGGAAAAAAATCATTTTATGCAATTGCATGTCTACTGGAAACAATTGTTCCTCACTAACATTACTCATGTGGCACAGCAAACATTCCTGGAAAATTTACCACCATGGAATTGAGAATAACAGGAGGACTATAACTATGTGGGTAGCTCAGTTGGTACAGTATTTGACTATAGTGTGGGAGGTCCAATGTTTGATTTCTGGTAAGGCACTGATTTTTTTTCTTTTTCCTGTTACTCATTGTTGGAATTATAGCCATTCCAATAAATCTACCCCACGCCCACTTTCTGCAATTTGCGTGTATCGACTGCCAACATATTTCTCGTTATTAAAACTACAAAATTCAATGTTATATCGATGTATTACATTGTAACACACAAAAATATCTTAACAGATGTCACTCTAGATTCACGTGTTTCAAATCAAACATGGAAGCCGACATATTGTTCATGGTAAAAATCTCATGTGCTTTTTCTTACCAATTCATCATCTGCCATTTCTATTTTTTAAATATTCTGCTTCTTCTATTCAAGATCTGTATCCATAAATTTCCCGATTTTGGGTTTTAACACAAGTGAAACATTTTTCTGGTTAATACATTTTGACTCTTTCTTGCATCATCTGAATCGAATGGAAGAGAAATAAGGTGAAGGTCATCAGAAAAGAGTTCCTCCAGGGGACATAAATGCCGGCTTAGCGCGCGAAAAAATACCTGCACATTTCGCTCTAGACATATAAAACTCAATCTCGGGTTGTATATGTCTCTGATAAAAAGTAATAATAATAATAATAATAAAAAAAATCACTACTTTCCATTACCAACGACAATTAATACAGTATTAAAGTCGCTGCCATTACTTTACATATTTTTATATGAATTTTGATATAACAATTAAATTATTTAGAAAAATTAGAAAATTAAAATTCAAAAAAGACCGATCACCAGCTGATCACAGGAGCTTGTGAAATGTTTAAACTATACTATCCAGTGTCCAGCTGGTGTCCAAGGGAGATTGCCATGCTCGCATCGTATGGTAATTTGGCTGAAATATCGTTGATTAAAGCAGTTGATGGAAATATTTTTGGTCACGAAATGAAAGAAAAATATGTTCTGAGTTGAGGAAAACCAGGTTTAATTGGGGAGGGAGGCTAAACTACATTAAAACTCGTCTGAAGCCGGCGGGGGTAGATCGAGTGTCTGTCCTTGTTATTTTTCTTAGTGCTGGATAGTATAGAAAGTCTGGATAGTATACTGGTATATAGTTTAAACAAATTACGTGAAGTTCCTGTGGACGGTTCTGTGTTTTTCCCCAAGATTGCTCTATTATCATAGGAAATAACCGGTATCTAGTTTGTTAACAGATTATCTTGAGCAGTGTCAATCAATCAATCAATCAATCAATCAATCAATCAATCAATCAATCAATCAATCAATCAATCAATCAATCAATCAATCAATCAATCAATCAATCAATCAATCAATCAATCAATCAATCAATCAATCAATCAATCAATCAATCAATTGCCCCGATCACTGATGATCATGTTGGTGCAGCCGGGATATGAAACGTAGGATCATTTGGCTATGATATTGAACACTCGCAGAAAAAGGTGGATACTGATCAAAATAAGAGTAATTATGATGATGATTATTATTATTATTCTAAAAATGGCATTTCCCATAAATAATAAAACGCCCGACAGTGTGTTAAAACGGCTATTCATCATCGGAAAGCAGTGTCAGCCGCATTTGTAATTGTAAACACAGAGAATTGTTGCAAAAATATAAATAAAAATCAAAATAAAAAAACCCGTGAAACTCCCAAAACCTATCAGATGTGATCAGAGCAGATAGAGTCAGACCCAACATGTGTAAGAGTTGTTGCTCTTGAAATATAACCGTTCAAAATAAAAAAAATCGAGACAACTCTATAGTTTTTATTTAGTTTTTTTTATATTTTTAATAATAAGATAAATACAGTAATGGGATCTGTGTATAATGCATTGCTTATCGGATTCATGTGCCCATTTCACCAAACTTGAAACTACCGACTACCGACACACCATCAGCAGGCTGATCAGTGTTTTATTAAAAAATAAGCATTAACTTTAAAACTATTCAATAAAACTTTTTTGAAGATATATTTTAGAAAAATGGGTCATGCTGGATGTTATTTGAAAATTCTATATAAATCCATCTCATATTTATTGAAATATAGATAAATGAAAATTGGGTTGTTGTATTAATTTTGCATTTGATACCCTTCGTATTCCGCTCTTCCGGAAGTGAATCCGTTTTCGTGTTTGCTTTTAGTTATTACCTGAAGAAATTTTTCAGTACAAACTCTGTCAGTGTGGTAAGTCGGTCTACATTTCTTGTGTTTTATGAAATATTTTGCCATTTATCATACTCATTTTTACAGATTTCATTAGAAGAATATTTTTCCAAGGCTTGAGTGAACATTTTTATAGTCCTTACAGAGTGATTGAAGAAAAATTCAGCGTGAGTTGTCAGTGTTATGTACCTGAGCCTCAGACTCATAGATAACGGAGAGTACTCGAAACTCCCACATTTGATGTTGAATCAGAAAGTGTACTGTCACTTTCTGCTAATTTGTGTTTAGTACTGAACTACAAGTTCGGGTTCAGGTATCCGTGTATCTTATGTAGCTGACTGTAACCCCTTGCTTTCTTTGTATTTAATATTGAAATTGGAACAGTTTTTATTTAGAAAGGTGTTATTTTCGTTTTTACTTTTAGCTCACCTGAGTTCAAAAGCTCAGACAGGCTTAGTCAGTATTTGTTCAACCACTGCGATAGCCCAGTTGGTAAAATGCATGCTCTGTAAGTGGGATTAAAACCTCAACCCAGGAGTTGAAAGTGGGTAGTGACTGTTCATTTGCCAAGCACTCGGCATTACGAAATTAAAGTCACAGTACTTTCAGATGGTAATTTAAAATAAACAAGATTCCGTGTCACAGTAAGAGGGCCACTATAAAGGACCCTGATGTATAATGTCATCAGCGCAATATTCAGGCTAAGGCAAATTTTTTACAACTTAAGTTATAAACAGTCCCAATGTCTCAGGTGACGTCTCGATATAAGTGAAATATTCTTGACTGGGACATTAAACACCATTACTCAACTCAGCAGTCAACTCAGTTATGGTTCACTATCCATTGTCTACCATCTGATATCGAGATGGCTGGAGATCTAGCTCTCACATGACCTTTTCCTAAAGCCACTTTGTTGATCAGCTAATATGATGCATGTACTTGATATTTGATGCTTCTGTAGAGTATCGATGGCTTATATTGATTGAAAAGCTGTTTAACATCACATCACATCAGCAATATTTCAGCTATTCACAATGAGAGAAAGTTAATTTAAGAACAGGTATTTGTATTTGTATTTTTTTACCTGGCCAGTTTTGAGCCAATGCCTACCATTCTTACCGGTAATATGCTCTTTGTCTTCTGAACCTCTGGAACTTGGCCCAGATCTACATGTGTCTGAAAAATGATGGGAATACTCTCTTTGGGACTGGTGAGTGGTGAATCATATGTTGCTTTTAAAAACCAGCCTGTTATCCTTGTTGGAGTTTAAATTATTATGTAGGGATAGTGCTCTGTTCTCAGTTACCCTAGCTTGTCTTTGGCGGGGGTGGAAAACTGGACCAATTGTTTCCAGGAAAGATGTCTTCATCATGTTTTCTGGTTTGCTTGTCTGTGCTCTCGATTTGTTTGACAGCTTATTATAAATAAATATTATAAGTAATAGCAAAGTGAAACTAAAATATAGTTTCATCATAGTTTAATATGGAAGATAGATGATGGATGGTCGATACTTTGTGTTTAACAGGTTATCGACAAAACTGGACTTGCAATCTGTTTATAGATCTCATTTTTTCTTTAATATTGTGAAATTAATGTAGTTTTGTTGTTTAGCTGTACCAAATTTATATTTTTCAGCTGTAAATTTATTCATATATTCCTTACTAAGTAAAGTAATCAAAGGCATTATAATGAGGTTTTAGTGTACCAGTATTTTATTACTTGATCACATTATCATCAAACTCTCATTGGGAATGTTACTACAATACTTTAACATCAATTTCTCATTGGGGATGCTGCTACAGTAAGCAAATAGAACTCATGTTTTCATTTGCTTAAATGGTATATATACAATATATACATATATATTAAACCAATGAGTTTAGAGACCTAAGAAAATTAATTTGATGCTTGTTGACTCTGAATTACAAATCAATATCCTTGAATAGGCAAACAACACTGACCTGTCCACTTGACCTTTCATTTGAATATTTATTATGGCCTAGTACAGTTATGCACAGAGAACACAGAGACTTATTTCATCAAAATCATGGGAAACATGCATTTCTTATGTATTAACTATAAATTCTTAACATTACCAATGTATAGGGTTGATTCTCCTATATGAAAATCCCTAATGAAAGGTCAAGTGAACAGGTCAATGTTGTTTACCTATACTAGCACCAGTAGGTTTTTTTAAAACCAGGGATGTAGATAAAAACTTTGACAGTGAATGTTATTACTACTATTAGATCAATTCAGAATTCATGTTCCAGTTGACTTTCTCTGAACATTTATTGTTTCAATTTGATGAATTAATGATAAATTTTCATTATTGTGTTATGGCTTTTACACTCAGATAGTTGGGATACCCTGTAGCTATTTCACTCCCGTCAAGACTAGATAAGGTCTGGCTTTTAATAACATTCAAGATTATTTATTTCATGTACAGAGTTCAGACACAGTGTACTACATTAATGTAAGTGATTAATTTATGGTTCCAACTATAAATTTATGATATAAATGTCTGTGTTTCTGTCCCTCTGGTAGCCAAAATTACAAATGGCTACTAATGTCCGAGACATTATTTTAAAATGTGACCTATCAGTACATGTATTTTAGAACATTTGTGGAAGAAAAAACGATTATATTTTCAAAAATGTTGGAAATTTGACACAAATTGTAATTTTAAAATTTTGGAAACCAAGTATTATGACACTTGACAGAAATCTACATAGCTACTACATACATTTTACTTTCATCATCACCAATGACCTCTAATGTCTCTTTTGGAAATTTAGCCACTACATGTAATTATTGAAAAATGTGGAAACCTAGTAAATGTCCATTATGACACTTTACGGAAATCTACATAGGAACATACATTTTACTTCCAACAACACCAATGGCTTCTATGGCCTCTTTTGGAAATTTGCCTATTAATAGTTTTAAAATTTTGGAAACCTAGTAAGTGTCTGTTGATATGAAACTTTACAAAAATCAAGGGACATATTCCACTACAATGTAAGCACTTTTAGTATCTTTATAGGCCTCTTTGGATGACCAAGTGGTCTAACATGTTGGCACAGTGCCTTTCAAATCCAATTTTATTTTAGGCAGGCTTTGTGTAAGAAAGTTTGACATTTCACTTGTCAGCTGTTTTCTCTTGAGTATTATGTTTTTTCGACACCATCACAGGACTGTTTGTCTCAAAAATAATGTTCTAGTGAGTAAAGCAATCTTTACTTGAGGTACATGATTCAGCCCACTCCAGACGTACATTGGTATCAGGATGAGTCCCAATTTTGAATTGATGTTGTGGTAGAAATAACAGTCAGTCATACAGTCCAAGACTAGTAATTTTTGGGAAGGACTGGTTACTTTTTCAATAGTCTCCTATATATACCACAATAGAAAATGTTGAAATTATTAGCCAAGGACTGGTTGTAGAATATTTTGTCTTATTTCAAAAACTAATTACCGGGTAATGTAAAATATTTATGTATTTCTTATTTTTCAATTAAAACACATAATTCTATATGGTAATTTATTAATATTACGATAATAATAAACATTTCATTTACAATAATCATTACAGCACTTTATGACAGTACTGTGTACTATGTTAGACACTAAGATACCCTGTAGCTATTTCATCTCCATCAAGACCATGTAGGGATGAGTCCTAACTTTACAATATGTATGTACATTTCTTCACCTGAATGGTTACCTGGTGAAGGCCTCCAGGCTTAAATAACAGGTATAGTCAAACAACATTGACCTGTCTGCTTGACCTCTCATTAGGAATATTTATATACACGATGATCCACCCAATACTTAGGTAGTGTTACGATTCACAGTTTTTACATAATCAATGCATGTTTCCAATAATGTAAACAATAGAAACACCTGTGCCGCCTATACATATTGGACTGGTCTGTGATTAAATATTTAAATTATAGGTCAAGCCGACAGGTCAATATTGTTTTGCCTATAAATGAGAGAAGTACATATTTTTGTATACTTTAACACCACAGGACAACAATAAGTAAATCAGTATGAATGGAGTTTACAAGCTGGGGTGTCCACTTTGATACCTGAATTGTTTTTCTATTGATCCACAGTGTGTATTGGATGTATTATTAATGGGAAATGTGTATTGGAATTGCTATATAAACATAGGTATTATGGATTTTATGGACAAACTAATCTAAAGTGTAAATAGGCATTCAGTGTTACAGTAGAGTGTTAAGTGTGTAAATTTTACATTTGTGTGCCGTGAAGTACAGATGGGTTTTTTCTCATCAAATTGAAAATTAAATTTTCGCTAAATAGTATGGATTGACATAACAGTAGAGTGAATTCATGTATAATGAACATTGATACGCAGGTAGGAAGAAATTTTTTTCTTGGTCATGCTAGTATTGTGCATTTTGTGATTTGTTGTTAGAATTTGCTACAAAATTTCTTTGTTTTGGTATGACTAGGTTTACACAATTTTAAAATTATTAGTAACCCAATTTCCAAAATTTGTGAAAATATAGACCTTTTAAAAGTATTCTTTCACAAATTTGCTAAAATGGATTACTTTTTGAACTGAATTTCTCAGAAATTAGTAGCGAATATCGATTTTAGCTACATGTACCACTGCATGTACCAGTAATGGAAACAAAATATGGTAAAAGAAAGGCAAGACTTCCTTTTGTCCTTAATACCCATTTAGTTCTAAGTAAAAATTTTAAAATTATTTGTAACAAAAATATTCAAAATGGCTTAATTCCATCCTTTTAGACTTGAAAATTGAAATTTTAGAGGCTGTTACAAATGTTAAAAAATGTTGAGGTATAACAAAAATTAAAAATAGGTTGTGGGTTGTATGCTGTTGCCACGATACTAAGTGTTTGAAATACCTTTCTACACCCCCACCCTTGTTCATCAGCATTATCAAATTACCAGTACTGCTCTTAAAGACTTAAATTATAAATTTTTTATTAAAAGTATTGCAAATTGAATGTGTCACTTTCTAGTTTCGAAATGTCATAACTTTTAAATTTTTTAATGATGTTAGGAAGTTATATTTGGAGCAATTTTGCCTTACATTGCATATTTTGAATATTTAAAGAATATGATACCACACGCACATACAAAACTTCAAAAGATGAATAAATCAGTAATTCGGTCTGCCTTTTAGATTTCCCAACCTTCACTATCAAAATACATGTATGTATAAGTTGAAAGTCACCTTTAAGAATTACAATGTATTTAAGCAAATGTCCTCTGTGCATACATGTAACAAAATATCAAGATGAGGGATTTTATACAAAAATGTGCCAAGGTGTAAACTACAGTAGATCAGTTGGTAGAGTGCTCACTTAGTACATGTACATGAGAGGTTGTGGGTTCGAGCCCTGGCTGGGACAGACCAAGACTTGAAAATAGATAGTGATTGTTCTTTTGCCAAGCAGTTTATTTTGGAACAAACATTAAAACCTCATGTCCCTTGTCACAACAGGTGTAGCTTTTAAAGAAACCTCATTGCATGTTGCCCTGAGTACACTGCAAAGGTAAAAATTTCTGCCAGGTGACATTTTGAATGAAATATTCTTGAGTGAAATATTCTTGACGTATATGTAAAACTCCATTCAGTCAATCATTCAGGGTTTAAACTGAAAAACCAGGGCAATACAGTATTAGAGTAAAGACTAAAAACTAAGTTAAAGATTGCATTTTTTTGTACTTTTGTACGAAGGCTAAATATTGTTTGAACGTTGTGGTCTAAAGGCTTTAAGTACACCTATGGATAACACACTTCTTACTGCCTTTGTTCGAATCCCAGCCAAGCAGATTTTGGTGTGAAAAAGTTGGCTTGCCAAGGTTGGTGGTTTTCTGTGGGTACTCGGGTTTCTTTCACCAACTGACTGTCTCCGTAAATGGTTCTTTTGGATGGAAACAATAAAGAACCCTTCTGTATAATGTCATCAGCACAACACACAGGCAAAATTTCTGCATCTTCACCTATAGCTGGTGGCATCTGGATATAAGTGAAATATTCTTGACTGGAACATTAAACACCATTACTCAACACAATTCAACTCTTGAAATAAAAAAAAAAAAAAAAACCCAACCCTGATTTGATGAAGGGGTTGTCACTGTGCTGCGAGTTTAATTCCCAGCTAGGTCAAACCAAAGATATTGAAAAGGCAATGTGACAGTAAGAAAAGTGCTGCACTCCAGTCTTCCGAAAGCCACAGACTTGAGAGAGATGTTTTATTTCAAGGCTAAAATCCATTGGGAAGAGGCCTCTGTGACTGAGTGGTCTACATTGCTTGCATATTGCATTGCCTCTCATTGCCTACCTATGAATCCTATTCTGGCAGAAAGTTCAGTTCACTTGCCGAAAATCATGCTTTTGGGGGGTGGGGGGGTACTCCAGTTTTCTTCACCATTCCAAAACTTGACAGCCTTGATGAAGTTAAATAATCTTGACTTAGGCATAAAATAATCCAGTGTGAAGTTGTGACATTAAGACATTTAATGTTGACTTTTTGTGACACTTAATGATATTGCAATTTTTCCGCCGACATTAAACACATATTTTGGTGACAGAAATCCTAAAAATGATAAGATCTTGTTTTGAATCAGTATTAATGTATTATTGATAAATAAATATCATTTAAGTTTTGGTAGAATCATTTTGCTTTGATGTCATTTTAAAGATCTGAGAAAGATGTGAAGAATCATTTATGATAGAAAATTGATGAAAACTCTGCAATATATCATCAAAAATGAGAAATGATATTTTTATGTATGTAATTACCCTGGTGTTTATATTTTTAAGTCATTTTGAAAATTATTGATAGATGAAAAACCAACAACTCAACTATGATAGAAATTGGAAAAAAAACACCTTTGTAATATACAGGCACATATATCATAACAATAATAAATTATGTTTATATATATATATATGCAACATATAGTATGTTTTTTTGAAATGTTTTTATGGCACTTTAAAAATCTATATTGTCAGATGAAAAATGAACAACTCAATTACGATAGAAATTGAAAAAAAAATATAAGTTAAAAAATTCCTTTTTAATATACCATGTAAATTACGATATTTAAGATGTAATAACCATGTTTATAAAATATTTTTTTTATCTATGAAAGATCGAAAAAATTCAATAACCAAAATTGCTTTCTATAATAAAAATATATGATCTGAACCGAGATAATTTTAGGGCCTCAAATATCAAATCTATACATAGAGCATGAAAATATTTTCTTTACAATTTTACATAAAGAATTTGACACAGATTTAGTGTATTGTTCAGCCAGGTATTGACAACCTTTCAACCATACATCATGAGTACACAATTAAAATTAAATCCTCATGACAAATCATGATGACAGGGGTTTATTGTGGAGTGACTGGACTGTCTTATCTTTTATATATATGTCATGTTGTATATATATGTACTGGTAAGTAATGTCATATGTATTTCTTCTGATCTTTTCAAATAATGAGACACATACTAGTAAGTCATTGAATCACTGTAAACCAATGTCTTAGTCTTGCGATTCTCTTGCTCTAACCATTTTGTGGTTATTAACTTTGGTGATTTTGCAAACATTTGTTATAGAATAAGATAATACATGTACCATATTCACATGATTAACTGATGCAATTATTTTGTCCTAGCAAAACACTGGTCTTTATGTGAGTGAAATATGCTATATAAAAGCACATATATAATGAAAATTTATTGAATACAATACAATTAAAATTGAATCTTCATGACAAATCATGATGATAGGGGTTTATAGTGGACTGTCGTATCTTTTATGTCATGTTGTATATCTTGGTAATGTCATGTTTCATACATATTTTTCCGCTAGGTTAAACTTGAAACATAGAAACATAATTCTGTTTGCATGATTCCTGGTAGTGAAAATTGTGGTTGGGTTGGCTACTAATTTTTTAATACATGTAATTCTTTCGAAAAGAAGCAAATTTGTAATAAAAAAAATAAATAAAAAAAATATTTTCACAGATTATGACTGAGTGGTCAAAAGTATGCACTTATTTATCACAGTTCCTCTCAACACTTTGGTTTGAAATCTACTCCGACAGAGAAAGTTTGTCAGTTCACTTGCCAAACATCGGTGGTCTTCACCAGGTACTCGGGTTTCCTCCAACATCCTTAAACTAAACACCTCAATATAAGTACCAGTAAAACATTATTGATTGGGATGTAAATTTCATTATTCCACCCTATTGCACTCTGTTTAAATGACCATTGAAGTTTTGTCTCAGCAAGCCTCTGGGTATCTGAAAATTCAGTTTATAGGTTTGGTGTTTAAGGTCTCAACTGGTCAATAAATCCTTTTTAGCAATAACATGTGTCCTTAAAATACATGCATATATATATTAATGTCTCAACTTTAACTCTATGCTTCCATACATGATATCCAAAATAGCCATTGGCTACTAATTTCTGAAAAATTCTTTCAAAAACTAAACCATTTTAGCAAATTTGTGGGGAAAAAACGACTATATTTTATTTTTAACAAATTTTGGAAATTTGGCTTGGCTACTACGGTAATAATTTTAAATTTTTGGAAACCTATTTACAGTACATGCTTTTTAGCAATATACAGTAAAACCTCGTTATAATGCCCCTCGTTAACTTTGCCACCTCGCTTATCACCACACTATTTTGAAGTCCCAAAATCCATTTTGTTTATGTTTGTCTTTATCTGCCTCCCTGATTTATTGCCAAACCCCTTTATAATGCCAAAATTTGACTGAACAAATGGTGGCGATGAATCAAGGTTTTACTGTAATGTGACTAAAAGTACATGTACAAACATGTGTACATTAATGTATGACTATGTATAAAATTAGTTGTCCTTTGATGTAGTAAACATCATTTTATTGCTCTACATAAACATGATTATTGATGATTTTATCACACATAATGTATAAAGTATTAATATACAGTTACTTTATTGGGTCATTTTGTACGGGGCACATTTCATCATGGTAGGTTGTAATGGGTTATGGTAGTTCTGAGCATATTGTTTTAAAACAACTTGATGGATATGACTTCCTTTTGTTTGCCCACCAATAAAATTCTAAGTAAAATGTTTGAAAATTATTTTCAAAGAATTGTTCAAAATAGGTTGATCTGTCATTTTTAGACTTTTTCAGTCAAGATTAAAATATTAGTAAGGGTACAAATGGAAGTCCTGCTTATATGGCAAATGGGTTTTAAGCTACAGCAAAATTCATTGTTCAGTCAGATTTTGGCATTATAAAGAATTTTGTTCATATAATCGAGGCACTTATTAAGAAAATTCACTTGGGGGTTTCAAAATACTGTGTTTATAATCAGAGGTGGCAGAGTTAAAATCTTGGGTTATTTGAGGGGTGTTATAGTGATGTTTTACTGTGTAACTATAGATGGCAACAAATGCCAACGATTGCATAGAACATAGTGGTTAATCTTAATTGGTGGATATAAATAATATTTATATACATAAAACATAGGGTTAAGATTCATTTGCAGGGTCTAAGGTCTGATGGTCACAGGGCTAGCATGTCTCATGCATTTCAAGACAAAAATGCCTTCGAAGCACTCATTAATTTCATAAATACAATCTTTTTGTGGTTTGTGTAAATCATATAAACATTGGATTATTTATGCTTTCACAAATTTGAACTACTTGTGGTTGTGTGAAATGTTAAATTTAAACATCAGAATACATGTACCTGAAAAAGCCCAGACACCACAGACAAAATCTGGTTGAATAAAAATATATTTAGGTGAATTAAAGCCTGTCTGTATTCTGTTCTGTTTTATATAAATCTAATTCAGAATTTATTACCTACACAATTAGTGTCCATTATCATGTGTATCTGTTTTTGTGGGTTCGTTAAAGGTTTTCTGATGGACAGGTGTATAAAAGTTTGGAATAAAATGTGTCTAAATTAACAGTTAAATGACCGTGTGGGGAGAGAGGTAGTGGGTTACATTTACATATACAATTTATATAATATTCTGACTGAGTGGTATTTATTTTATTTATCTGGATTGGATTTCATCATAAGAGTAGGTTTGTATCCATAAAACACGGAATCTAATTTCTTTGTAAATTTAATTTTAATGATAGTTTAAAAAACAGGGTGTTTCTTTTGTTAATTTAAAATTTAATTATGCATTATTGTAGTTTAAACTTTAATAAACCAAGGCCTCAGTGACTAAAGTGTCTTAAACATACACTTGCAAATCACAGCCTTACAACCACCACTACTGTACATGTAACACAGTTGGTAGAGTGTTTACGGTAATTTGTATATGAGAATTTGGGGTTCTAACCCTGGCTGTGTCTGAGCAAGACTTGAAAAAAGGTAGTGACTGTTCTTTTGCCAATTACTCTACATTTAGAAATTAAATCCACAGGGTCTCTTGGAAAGGCATTGGATGCTAAAGAACCCTTCCTGTCCTGAGTGCAATGCAAAGGTCAGAAATGGTATTATAAGTTACATGGTTTGTAAGTGTCCGGTACGGAATGATACAGGGTCAGTAGGAAAGATACCGGGTGAGGCGACAGCCGAACCCAGTATGTTTTCTACTGACCGTATCATTCTGTACCGGACACTTACAAACCATGTAACTTTTTTACCCTACCGATGACCCGGGGCAATTTAAAAAGGTTTTTAAAAATGCTACCGGTGTCAATGAATGAAGTTAAAAAAATTATTATTTGGGTGCAATAAAATACTGTCGTGACCAAAAAAATACTAAAATTCAGCATACTAACGAAGTCTAGCAGTCTTTCCATT
Organism: Anadara kagoshimensis; assembly: GCA_021292105.1. Lineage (NCBI taxonomy): Eukaryota > Metazoa > Mollusca > Bivalvia > Arcoida > Arcidae > Anadara > Anadara kagoshimensis. Next base: position 25,027,738 of record CM037875.1, on the reverse strand, counting down.
GGCTTTCAATGTTTCAAAATACTGCTTCCATGCGTTTTAACTCACTATCTTCAGCAGAAGGTTCAGCAAACCATTTATTTACGGTCGCCATTTTGGTTGACATTTACGTTAGAGACAGGGGATGTAACTCTAACCCACCCAGTATGAGCCTTACTGACCCAGTATTTTTGTGCGTGCGGCTATGTACGGAATGATACTGGGTTGGTCATAGCCAATCATTTCCATAGATTTTAGTCATAGGTAGGGTAAATAGCTTTAACATCTCCATAGAAGTAAAATATTCATGACTGAAACATAAAACCGCATTCAATCACACATCCTGGGGTGAAAAAGTTTTTTTCAGTTTGCTTGTTAAAGGTCCAAAAATGTGTTAAGGTGTGCTACATGTATTACATGTTTATTGATAGGGTTTGTAAAAGGCCCCGTTTTTTTCCCCAAGTCTTTGGTTAGTTGACCCTACCAATTGTATTTGAAAACTGAACTAAGTGACACAGATATAAAATCGCATAAAGTATCTGATTTCATATTCCAAAGTCTTTTATTTTATTGCAGATTTAACACTAATTGCTATTGTTTCACGGATTTTATTGTTCTAATTTTAATTGCAGATTTAATTAACAGATTTTTAATCTCTTTTTAATTACAGATATCAATTCATTAACAGACATGTGATTATGTAATTAAATGCAGATAAATGGTGCAGTGTAAAATATGTACTGATGTATGAAGTTGGTTATGTCCCAGTCTGATCACAATAATTTACAAGTAAGTACAAAACATTCAAGGTTAAAGTCAGAAAGACTTCCATTTGCAACACCTCACCCACTCACCCACCCACCCACACACACACACTAAAATTTTAATTTTGTTTAAAAAGGCTTAAAATGACAGACACTAGCAATTTTGAACATTTCTACGAAAGAACATTTTAAAAAAATTACATAGAATTAAATGATAAAAGGGAGTTATTGGCATACCTTTAAGTCATGTACTGCTAAAATGTTATTTTGATATGAATTTTTTTTAATTTCTGTCATATTAAAATCTTCTTGGAAAGAATTCTATTTGTACTCTTTGCTAAATTTTAATTTTGACCGAAAAAAAGCCTTACACAATGGAATCAAGCCATTTTGAACATTTCTTTGTAAAATGATTTTTCAAAATTTTATTTACATAGAATTTAATTGAGGAATGGGGGTACAAAAGGAAGTCATACATAAAAAATACATGTAGGTAATATACTGTAATAAATATATATAAATTTTTGATTACATTTAAACTAGGAATTTGAATAATTTATTAATGAGTTTCAATCCCTCGTTACTACTTTATACATTTGTTGTGGAGTATATATTACTGTACATGTGTTTATGGTACAATGTATGTCAGATATAAAGTTTCCAGTTAATTTTAATGTGTCTAGGATGTTATATATTTACATTGCCCCATTAGGTATTCCTATTTGATGTAGAAAGGAGATTATACCTGTCTTCATTCTAGAATTACTTGTATATAACACAGAACAAATCAAGAGATAGGAGGTCCCCTTGTTTACTTCCTGTAGCATTATCTACTAAAAGTTTTGATAAAAACACAACCCTGTTTGTAGTATGTAGTCATTACTTGTTTTGATCCATTTGATGTTGTTTACCAGTAATCAACTTTAATGACATTTTAGATTAGAAAAGTAGTTTTGGAAAGTGAGGGGAGGAGGTTTCATATCCTATTCTACTTATATTCAGATGTAACCAGTCATAGTTTTCATGAAAACACTACCCTATTTGTAGTATCTAGTTATTACTTTTTATCCATTTGACATTGTTTAATATTATATTTAGTTTGGCCTTGATTTGATAAAAAATAGAGTGATGAGAGTTGTATGTCCTAATTGATATTGAGACTTAACCAACCATAATTATCCCTGTTTGTAGTATCTAGTCATTACTTGTTTTGATTCATTTGATGTTGTTTATTGAAATTTAAGATTGGCATTGTTTAAAAAAGGGGGTGAGTGAACCTTTATCTATATTGGGACATAACCACAGGGATGAATTTTAACTATTTTGAGTTAGGGGCCCAGCTCACTTCAGAAAAGAAGTTGTGATAGTAATAAATAGCTAAAACATGTAAACATTAAGGGACCCAGATTGATTTTTAGTAGCCATTGACTACTGGGCCCCTGCTAATCTTCATCCCTGAACCAGTCATAGTTTTCATAAAAACATTACCCTGTTTGTTATATCTAGTCATTACTTGTTTTGGTCTATTTGATGTTGTTTAATAAAATTTTAGATTGGCATTGTTTTAAAAAGGGGGTAAGTGAAAGGGGCTCTATGTCCTAATCTACTTATATTTAGACATTACCAGCCATAGTTTTCATGGAAACACTACCCTGTTTGTAGTATCTAGTCATTAGTTGTTCTGATCTATTTGATGTTGTTTAATAAATTTTATATTTGCATAGAAAGGGGTTTTCAGAAAAGTAAGTGAAGGGGGTTACATATCCTAATCTATATTGAGACTTAACCAGCCATAATTTACCTTGTTTTTAGTATCTAGACATTACTTGTTTTGATCCATTTGATGTTGTTCAATAAAATTTAAGATTGGCATTGTTTTAATAAAGGGGGTGAGTGAACCTTTATCTATATTAGGACATAACCAGTCATAGTTTTCATAAAAACATTACTCTGTTTGTAATATTAGGCCATTACTTGTTTTGATTCATTTGGTGTTGTTTAATGAAATTTAAGATTGGCATTGTACTAATAAAGGGGGTGAGTGAAAGGGGTTCTATGTCCTAATCTATATTGAGGCATTACCAGCCATATTTTTATGGAAACACTACCCTGTTTGTTTTCATTACCTGTTTTGGTCTATTTGGTGTTGTTTAATAAAATTTTAGATTAGAAAAGTAGTTTTTAAAAGTGAGGTGAGGGGGAGGGGGTACATCCTAACCTATATTGAGATATAACCAGTCATAATTATCCCTATTAGTAGTATCTAGTCATTACATGTTGTGACCATTTGATGTTGTTGAATAAACTTTAAGATCAGTGTTATTGTAAAAAAAAGTTGAGAAAAGTTATTGCAGGGGTTTTATGTCCATATCTATATTGAGACGTAACCAGCCATAGTTTTCATGGAAATCCTACCCAATTTGTAGTATCTATGGTAGTCATTAATTTTTTGATTCATTTGATATTTTTTAATGAAAATTTTTTAGACAAGGGTTATTTTAATAAAGAATAGTTCCAGAAAGATTAGTGAGTGCAGGAGATTTCATGCCCCAGTCTTTATTGAGATGTTACCAGTCACAGATGAAATTGCAGAAATTGATACTGATGCAGGGCATAGGTTCTTTTTAGTGTCATGCCTACCATGAGTTTTAAAGTTCTCATCCTAGAGTGAGAAATTTTGTCAGTTCCCTTGCCAAGGATACCAGTAGGTGGCACTCCAGTTTCCTCCACCATCTAATTTCAATCATCTATAGGACCTGGGACCAGAGAAATTTTCAACCCATTGTACTCTTTTAAGTACATTTTTGTTTACTACACTAAGTGACACTGCTCTTAGTATAGTTGTAAAGTTCTTGAGGCAATACCCTCCATTTGAAACTGACCACCTAGGCTTATAGCCTGGGGCATATGATGACATTATTTCAATGTTGTGACATCTACCCTTATTATAGCCAGGAAGATTATTTAGATCAGTTAAGGTAGGGGGGGGGGGGACACATTTTGTGACCTCGGGCAAATCTCTATATCACATTGCTGCTACCTAACTATGGGTCATGCTAGTGCAGGGTAATGGGTAATGGGCCTGTGGGACCATTTTCGGGATTACATATTGCTACTAACTACCCATGGGCCAGGCTAGTGCAGGGTATAGGGTAATGGACCTGTGGGACCATCATTGAGTTTACACATTGCTGCTAACTGTCCATGGGCCAGGCTAGTACATGGTAATGGGTAATGGACCTGTAGGACCATCATTGAGTTTACACATTGCTGCTAACTGTCCATGGGCCAGGCTAGTACATGGTAATGGGTAATGGACCTGTAGGACCATCATTGAGTTTACACATTGCTGCTAACTGTCCATCGGCCAGGCTAGTACATGGTAATGGGTAATGGACCTGTGGGACCATCATTGAGTTTACACATTGCTGCTAACTGTCCATGAGCCAGGCTAGTACATGGTAATGGGTAATGGACCTGTGGGACCATCATTGAGTTTACACATTGCTGCTAACTGTCCATGGGCCAGGCTAGTACATGGTAATGGGTAATGGACCTGTGGGACCATCATTGAGTTTACACATTGCTGCTAACTGTCCATGAGCCAGGCTAGTACATGGTAATGGGTAATGGACCTGTGGGACCATCATTGAGTTTACACATTGCTGCTAACTGTCCATGGGCCAGGCTAGTACATGGTAATGGGTAATGGACCTGTGGGACCATCATTGAGTTTACACATTGCTGCTAACTGTCCATGGGCCAGGCTAGTACATGGTAATGGGTAATGGACCTGTGGGACCATCATTGAGTTTACACATTGCTGCTAACTGTCTATGGGCCAGGCTAGTACATGGTAATGGGTAATGGACCTGTGGGACCATCATTGAGTTTACACATTGCTGCTAACTGTCCATGGGCCAGGCTAGTACATGGTAATGGGTAATGGACCTGTGGGACCATCATTGAGTTTACACATTGCTGCTAACTGTCCATGGGCCAGGCTAGTACATGGTAATGGGTAATGGACCTGTGGGACCATCATTGAGTTTACACATTGCTGCTAACTGTCCATGGGCCAGGCTAGTACATGGTAATGGGTAATGGACCTGTGGGACCATCATTGAGTTTACACATTGCTGCTAACTGTCCATGGGACAGGCTAGTACATGGTAATGGGTAATGGACCTGTGGGACCATCATTGAGTTTACACATTGCTGCTAACTGTCCATGGGCCAGGCTAGTACATGGTAATGGGTAATGGACTTGTGGGACCATCATTGAGTTTACACATTGCTGCTAACTGTCCATGGGCCAGGCTAGTACATGGTAATGGGTAATGGACCTGTGGGACCATCATTGAGTTTACACATTGCTGCTAACTGTCCATGGGCCAGGCTAGTACATGGTAATGGGTAATGGACCTGTGGGACCATCATTGAGTTTACACATTGCTGCTAACTGTCCATGGGCCAGGCTAGTACATGGTAATGGGTAATGGACCTGTGGGACCATCATTGAGTTTACACATTGCTGCTAACTGTCCATGGGCCAGGCTAGTACATGGTAATGGGTAATGGACCTGTGGGACTATCATTGAGTTTACACATTGCTGCTAACTGTCCATGAGCCAGGCTAGTACATGGTAATGGGTAATGGACCTGTGGGACCATCATTGAGTTTACACATTGCTGCTAACTGTCCATGGGCCAGGCTAGTACATGGTAATGGGTAATGGACCTGTGGGACCATCATTGAGTTTACACATTGCTGCTAACTGTCCATGGGCTAGGCTAGTGCAGGGTAATGGGTAATGGACCTGTGGGACCATCATTGAGTTTACACATTGCTGCTAACTGTCCATGGGCTAGGCTAGTGCATGGTAATGGGTAATGGACCTGTAGGACCATCATTGAGTTTACACATTGCTGCTAACTGTCCATGGGCTAGGCTAGTGCAGGGTAATGGGTAATGGACCTGTGGGACCATCATTGAGTTTACTCCCAAGAGATCATATATGCAAACCACAATGTCTCTCTGCCTAGGTTAAAATCCCATTCAGTACAGTTCTTAGTGTGAGAAAATTTGTCTCTTCACAGTTTGAAGTTCTGGTTTTCTCTGGGGCACTTCAGTTACTTCCAACATCCATGAACTGACTACCTTGATATAAGTGAAAGAATCTTGACTGAGGCCTAAAACTATATTAGGTAATTAAATTCAAGTTTCCGTCCAACCGAGATTCTTGTCTGTGCAAATTCTCCAAAACTATGAAGCATTATTTCATGAAACTTGGGGCAAAGCATCAACATTAATAGGAGATATTGCATATTGTTAACCCATGTTGGAGTTGGTTTGCTCATTTTCCTGGGAGTTACTAGTATTGCTTTTTGAACATGTGTGAAAATCACAAAAAAAAAAAAAAAAATAGAACCTGCTGGCGGGGAATCTTAATTCACTGAATTTGCATGTTTTAAATATTTTTGTACAAAATAAATGATTTCTGATGAGCTTTTCATGTAAACATATTATATACAACTTGAAATACAAATAAAACTATAAACCTGGCTTTGGCAGGATGAGATCATCATGAATTGTTTTCTACCACCTGTTGCATGGATAGATTTTTTTAAGTCCTTCCGATATTCATATTTTGCAAAAATCAATTTCTAAATGTCAGTGCACATGATATATCAGGAATTTTCTAGTGTAACAGCTTGGATATGTTTTGTTATAAAAATAGAATTTTTTAGGTTTTGACAGAAATACAATAATAAATTACAGGATTGTTCATTGTATTCACCATTAACTCGCCTGTTTGGTGCTTGCTGAAGGTCAGTGGTTTTCGCCAGCACTCTGGTTTCCTCTGCCATCCCTGAATTAACCACAGGGATCAAGATTGGCAGGGGTCTAGTAGGCTATGGGTCCTAAAATAAGTTGGGCCCCAAAATTTTACACAATTTAACTAGTATACATGTATTACAACTTCTTTTCTGAAGTGAGCTGTATGGGCACCCAGCTCAAAATGGTTACCGTAAGCTTAATCCCTGTAACTGCCTGGATATAAGTGAAAGATTTTTGACTGGCAATTAAAACTTCACTCTTAGTATGAATCCTGGTCGGGGTTGATCATAACTTGAAAAGTAGGTAGTGACTGAAACAATGAAAATCAAAAACCTTAAAAACAGATTACCAATGTCATGGTAGTAATGTCATGCTGAAGAACCTCTGCACATTGCCTTGAGTGCATTTCAAATGTCAAAATTTGTCACTTCACTTACAGCAGGTAACATCTTGATATAAGTGAAATATTCTTGACTTGGAGCTAAACCACAATCAATTATCAATCTTGATATAAGTAAACTATTCTTGACTTGGAGCTTAAACTCCATTTAATCAATCAATAAAAAAAAGTCTACTTTATTCAGATTGACTGACCGTATCTTGATATAAATAAAATAATCATGACTGACATTAAACCCAATGCACTCAATTAATCAATGGTCATTTCATTTCTGCAAATAATCTTGTACATTATCCCATCTACATGAATTTAACCTTACTGAAATGAGGTTCAAACTGTCACTTCTCATCTAGATTTATTGTCACAAGCTTATTAAGGTGTAAGGGAGAGGACATATTACTATAGTTTGTACTTGGATCCTTTGTTTATATTTTATATACCAGTGTAATCCTTTTTAGTGTTTTTCTCATGAGAACATTAGCCTTTTTACCACCTAGACCAAATACCACTGCTGACTCTGGACAGATTCTTATGTGAAAATAGTGCTTTGGTGGCCAAATGGTTTTAAATGCATTTCTGGATCGCAGCACGTTTCACCACCTTGGTTAAAATCCCACTCTAGGCAGATTATTATGCGAGAATGGGGCTTCGTTGGCTGAGTGGTCTAAAGCACAGTGCCTCTCAACACCTACTTCGGCTGATACTAGTGCAACAAAGTGGTGATCAAGTAAGGTACAGTGCATGCTTACAGATAATGGTACATAATGTACCTCTCGATGCGTTGCTTCGAATCCCACATAGTTTGAGAAATTTTCTTAATTTGCTCTCCAAAGGTGGGTGGTTTCTTCCAGAAAATGTTTCTCAATTTGCTTTCCAAAGGTGGATGGTTTCTTCCAGACACTCTGGTTTTACCCCCACCATCCCTAAACTGACTGCCTTGATATCAGTGAAAGATTCTTGACTGGGGTGAAGATCTGTTACTCTGCTCCACACATATTAATGTGGCAATAAGCATTTAGAATAGTAAATGAAAAAAACACCTCCCCATGGTTAGGTTTTGAACCAGTGACCCTTGACTTGGCAATTACGATAAAGAACAGTACTAAATTGCAATACTTTTGTTAGGATTGAAATTGTTGGCAGCAATATAAAGAAATTTTTATGCCTTTTTGCTATTTTATGATTCTTAATTTTTGCAAGACAAATTGATGATCTTGTTGGATTAAGACAAGGTTTACAGGTAAGCTGTCAGGATAGAAGTGTCAAATCTATTGTAGTTTTTTATGTTTTCTGTTTTTTGACATCTTGTCATGAGAGTAAAATATATGTATGTACAGGTCTGTGTAAGCAAATATCATTGACCTGTCTGCTTGACCTTTCATTAGGAATATTCATATAGTATGATCCACCCCATAAATGGGTAGTGTTTGGATTCGCAGTTAATACATAAACAAGGCACGTTTCCCATGATGTAAACAAATTAGACATCTTTGTTCCCTATACATTAATGGACTGGTCCATACTAAATGTTTAAATAAAAGGTCAAGCAGACAGGTCAATGTTGTTTGCCATTACAAATCTGTATACAAGTTGTCCAGGTGTGCGAGTTTGTTATATAGGAGCTGACAGGTAAACCCACCTTTACGGCTCATTGGTTCTGACTTGTAGACATACTGTATATGCCATGGCTCATTGGTTCTGATCGGTGTAATCAATCATGATCTTAACAACTTTACTCTCTCATAATGATCAGTAGTCTCTAGTTATAAATAGAAATATAAACAATCTTATATATTGAAAATTGAAATATAAACAATCTTATATATTGAAAATTGAAATATAAACAATCTTATATATTGAAAATTGAAATAAAAACAATCTTATATATTGAAAATTGAAATAAAAACAATCTTATATATTGAAAATTGAAATAAAAACAATCTTATATATTGAAAATTGAAATAAAAACAATCTTATATATTGAAAATTGAAATAAAAACAATCTTATATATTGAAAATTGAAATAAAAACAATCTTATATATTGAAAATTGAAATAAAAACAATCTTATATATTGAAAATTGAAATAAAAACAATCTTATATATTGAAAATTGAAATAAAAACAATCTTATATATTGAAAATTGAAATAAAAACAATCTTATATATTGAAAATTGAAATAAAAACAATCTTATATATTGAAAATTGAAATAAAAACAATCTTATATATTGAAAATTGAAATAAAAACAATCTTATATATTGAAAATTGAAATAAAAACAATCTTATATATTGAAAATTGAAATAAAAACAATCTTATATATTGAAAATTGAAATAAAAACAATCTTATATATTGAAAATTGAAATAAAAACAATCTTATATATTGAAAATTGAAATAAAAACAATCTTATATATTGAAAATTGAAATAAAAACAATCTTATATATTGAAAATTGAAATAAAAACAATCTTATATATTGAAAATTGAAATAAAAACAATCTTATATATTGAAAATTGAAATAAAAACAATCTTATATATTGAAAATTGAAATAAAAACAATCTTATATATTGAAAATTGAAATAAAAACAATCTTATATATTGAAAATTGAAATAAAAACAATCTTATATATTGAAAATTGAAATAAAAACAATCTTATATATTGAAAATTGAAATATAAACAATCTTATATATTAAAAATCAACATTACCAATATAAAGACATTCACTAATCATGTCATTATTTTAGGTGTCTTATGGTTTAGAATATGATAAAATCCAACAATCGTATTGATTTGATTGTTTTCAGATCACATTGCCAAGGTTTGAATCCCACTTTGGGCAGATCCTAGTGTGAGAAAGTTTGTAAGTTTGCTTGCTACAGGTTGATGGTTTTCTCTGGGTACTCAGGTTTGCTCTACCATCCTAAAACTGTCTCAATATTGTGAAAGATTGTTGACTGCTGTAAATAGCTCACCTGAGCACAAGTTAGTGATTGTGAATTTCTTTATAAGGTGTGCTATGTGCATCAACGTTTGTGTGTTAACACTTTAGATGCCACAATTTTTATCCAATCTACATCAAACATGGCCACAGTGATTCTCTTGACAAAATCTAAGTTAAGTTTGTATATGGGTCTTTTTGGGTCAATTAGTAGCTCACTGGGTCAAATTTAAATAAATGTAAAACCCTTGTTGATACATTTTAGTCCAAACACCATCAAACATGATTGTGAAGAATGATTCTCTTGACAAAAGCAACTGTTCAAATTTGTATATGGGTCGTCTTGGGTCAATAAGTACATTGTAGGTCAGATGCCATTATTCCACTTTTTATTTACATGAAAAGCAAAACAATTTTATATGAAAAACCAACATCTTTATCCAACCATTAATATTGTTTCTTTACTTTGTAACATTTGTTTATTTTTTCCATTGATTAGATTTATACCTACCTACCATGTATATACCGTAGATTAATAAATTGATATATGTATACTAGAAGAATCATGACCCCAGAAATGGGGGTCTCAAGACAATTCAGGTTGAAAAGTCAAAGAGGACCTTTATTCTGCCATTGTTCCTAATGAAAATAACTTTATATAGATCTATCAATAATTAAAACCAATATTTTGAAATAAATTGACTTTCATGATTATTATTTATTTATTGCCTGTGGGTTTCTCTGTATGAATTAAAATCCATTTACATTAAAAACTAACTTTATTAAATATGTTATTTTATTGTGTTATACAATTTATTTGATTACTTGCCGTCATTAGTTATAATTTTGTATTAAAACCAACATTATTGTACAGATAGTTTGTTCTATTATGTTATGGTCTAAAGTGCAGGCCTGTGGATCACAGTGCTTCTCACTGTGGCAGACCCTAATATGAGAAAGTATGTTAGTTTACTTGTTGAAGAATGATGGCATTCTCCTGTTAGTTCACTTGTCGAAGGATGATGGCACTCTCAGGGCACACTGAGTTCTTCAACCATCCTAGAACTGACTTCCTTGATATAAGTGAAAGAATCTTTACTGGGACATAAAACACCATTACTTCACTTGGACACTCCATAATGTTACTATTTGTTTATTTTCTGTCATTTATCTTCATATACATATTTATTTTTGTTTATGATAATTTTGGTCAAATCTTGACGTCTTGACCACAGGGCAGTTATCACTCGAGGTGATATGACCAACCCTGACTATTTTAGAACAACTGTTTACAAGTGATGTGTTCATATATAGGTGAACAACATTGACCTGTCTGTTTGACCTTTCATTAGGAATATTCATACAGAAGAATCAACCCAATAAATGGGTAGTGTTAAGATCCAGGTTAATACATACACAGTGCACAGGTTTATTCTATGAGGTGAGTATATCTATGATGTATACAAAATAAACACCTGTGATCCCTATACACAGATGTACTTGACCGTGATAAATATTTAAATGAAAGGTCAAGCGGACAGGTCAACGTTGTTTGCCTATACATACATTGCTTAGTGTTGTTGTTGTGGTAGTTGGATCAGTTACTGGAGTAATTTTTCTTAAAAGTAAAATTTGTAGTTGAAACCCTGGCTTGGTCAGATCAAAAACACTTTACAGGTTTTTCTCTCGGGTGTCTTTTTATAGACACTGCACTTAACAGTCAAGAGTAAACAGGAAACACTTTTAAGGTTAATAATTGTTTAATCAAAATAAAATCAAAATAAAACTGCTTTGTAGTGTCATAACAAATTATAGGGATTTTGTTTGGATAAGACATGTCCCATGTACACTTATTAATATATACAGTAAAACTGTGTTATAATGCCTCTCGATAACTTCTTAATAATTTGACTGAACAAATGGTGACGATAAATCCAAATTTTACTGTACTATATTTGTAATATTACAGTAATAATAATTGTGTGACATTACCTTACATCAGTTCAGTTTTAAACAGATTTTCGATTTACTCTGTGTTTAATTTTTACACATGTGTACTGGTGCACTGTATGCCAACTTGACATGTTTAATTGTTAAAAATTTAAAATTTCTTGGTAAGTTCTTTATGTTTGTACTCAAGCGTGGAGGAGTAGAGTGAAGTACTAGTAATGGAGTTTTACGCCTCACTCAAGTTGATAGTTTATGGATGATGAGGAAACCAGAGTGCCCAAAAAACTACTATCTACCTTCGGCAAATGAGCTGACAAACTTTCTACTACTAGGATTTGTCCCAAGTGGGGTTCGAATCCACCGGTAGGTGGAGAAAGGCGCTGTGATCCTTAAGACTGTGCTTTAGACCACTTGGCCACCAAGCCCCCTGTTTGTATTCAAGAAAACTAAGAACATAAAACTTAACCAATGTAGACTAGTATCTGTATTTAGCATATACATATATATTTATTAATATTGTATCATGATAATGCCGTTGATAGCCGTTTTATGGACCGAATAAAATCCATATCGACCAAGGACGTAGCTACAATTGCTTTATTATTGAATCTTACTATACAATTATCTAAAGTGGCCGTTAGTTACATAAGTTACAAAAATGCAACTTCTGTACATATTTCAAAACAAATTTACTGAGATTTTCTTTTCCTTTAAGTTTAAAAAGCAGTTTTTTGATAAAACGTTTGTGTTAAAAAAAATCATTAAGTATCAATTAATATTCTCTTTGTTGTAAGTAATTGAGTGATTTCAAGCAACATACACAATCAGTTAGAAAGTATAACTCATGTGAACCAGCTGTCAAGCAATGTTATTACCAGGATTGTTTTTATAGGACTCAATGACTTCAATGATTGTTGTTTTCAAAGTTGCACTCTGCTTGTGTTTAGGTGAATGGACGTGGGTTAACATCATCAATTCTTGGGATCGGACTCTGATTGAATCACAGTTTCTTACTTATGGACCAAACAATGGAGGCATTTTATATACAGTCACACCTGTCTATAAAGGCCATCCAAGGGAACCAGGAAAAGTGGCCTTTATGGGCAGGTGGCCTTTATATACAGGTTCAAATAATATGAATGTAGAACAATTTGGATACAATTCTACTGGCCTTTATAAGCAGGTGGCCCTTATATAGGTGGCCTTTAAGGCAGGTTGGACTGTACAATGAAGTCTAATTTACATGAGTACATACAGTGTAGGAAATTAGTCCAGAATTCTAACTAGTCAGAGTACAGTGCATACATTGTACCACATAAGTTTAAAAATTTTATTTATCAAAACATACAAGAACATTAACAAAATATCATGGGTCTGACTGAAAAGTCACTTGGACTGGTATAAATTTTTAACTGTTTTCACTTACTAGTCTAGGTTTCCATAAATTTAAAATAATTAGTAGCCAAATTTGCAAAATTTGTGAAAATATAGTCCTTTTTAAAGTATTTTTCCAAAAATTTGCTAAAATAGGTTACTTTTTGAAAGAATTCCTCAGAAATTAGTAGCCAATGGCGATTTTGGCTACCAGGAATGGAAACGTACCTAGTACTTAGTTTCAACTTGATCCAAAATAATTTTGACTAAGGCATAAAAACCATAACTCCACTCTACTCTGAACAAACTGTCAGTTATTTGAAAATGAAAATCAGTTTTGTTTCTTCTTTATTTTAGTCTGAAAATGAAGTAACATCCAGCCAAATGAAAGAACAGATAACAAAAGACGTACGGAAACAGTTACCCGCCACGCCAAACGTCGAGAACCAGGATAACCAATCTAACGGCAAACAGACTCCGCCCATAAAACCAGGAAAGAATGGCTATGGAGAATACTACCTAGAATATTCTATCAGAAATGAATAGTAATATCATTTGTTCTTCACATTGTTTCAAGTTTTGAATTTTTAAATTGTATTTGAAAACCAATTGAGTTGTTTGTACAAGAGTTCACGAGTATACCAGGTGATACTCCATTACCTTGGTTTCTTACCGGTATATCATATATGTTGCAAGCCTAGCCTTATCAAGCAAGAAAGTTTTATGGCCGTCTTCCCAGTATTGTTGATAAGTATGATGTCTCTGTATCCAACATTAACTTGGATATATTTGACATCCATAGTTCCATGTCTCTTTCATTTTCAATTTTGATTTCACAAGTGACAGGTTTAGCTAGCTTTACACAAGGTGTGCAGTCTTCGGGAGCATCCAGTGTTACTTCTTTGGCGTTTGTTCTCAGATGATTCACTTATCAATATTATGTACAAATTTTAGTAAATTGTTAGAATACTGTTATTTCAATTCTTTATTATTTCTTCATTTGAATTTTTTTCTCCCTCTCTCCCTCAAATAGAGGAGTTTAACATTGTTTATTACGCATGCGCAAGGCCCGTGATCTTACGAGATTGGACGCGATTGAACGTGATTTGCAATCGAGGGGGCAGTCGTAATAAAGGTCTAAGGCTGGTAACGCTTTTAAATGGTCAAACATTGCCGTAAATGGGATATATTTACATTCATTCATGAATAAATATAGATTTTATGTGACAAAACTATTTCTTACTAATAAATTTATATTTTCTTTAAGTCAAATATGTTTATTATTTAATATTTTAGAAATTAAAACGATATATCAAGAATTTAAAAAAAAAACAGTTAAAATTAAAAGATGATAAAAATGAATAAACCAAATTAAAGAAGTATAATTAATATATTTTGTTTAGCATTTTAAACTTTAAAAATAAAATTAAATGGTTATGTTTGCTATAAGGACAAGGATATGATACTAATAATAGGCAGTCTATAGCTAGAAAAACAATCTTGAATACATACAAGTTTGTGGAAGAACTTTATCAGTTGTTCTTTTCTTCAAATAGTATCAAAACTTATAAAGTTTACGCCGATGTGGGAGAAAATTGAATCGATATATTCTGTATGCATGTAAATAATTGCCTTTGACGGAATTACATTTAGCAATTTTAATAAATTAAACGAACCCAAAATTATGATGTACTTATGGCGATTACAATTACATTTTATTCTTTCCCGTACCCAATATTTGCTCCAAGAAATATGATGCTCCTCATATCTACATGTTTCATTGCTGTTTATTAAAAAGTTTCTCATTGATGAATTGTTTATCCCGTAATGTATTACCAAGATTATGGTGTTGAAGTCTTAATCGTTTAATTAGTATCCGTAATTCACACACCTCCGCACACCTGTCAACATTACCGGATGACTCAATACATGACACGTACCGACAAACGACAAATGAACCCCTTTATGGTCAGCATCTATCGATAACATTAAGAATTTAAAAGTATCGTTTTTATCAATTACACAAACTTCAAATATACAAGATAACATAAAACTTATAAACTGATAAATGAAATGTATGAATGTTAGAGAATATTGTAAAAGTATTTAGAATGTGAATAAAAAAATATAATAAACTTTAACAGTAAATATCTGTATGGTTTCAATAATTTTATATGTTTTTTTGGTTGTCATATTTTTTATTTTTTTATAAAATAATCTGTATTTTATGATTTCATAAAAATGCCATATGAAATGGTAAACGGCTCATTATTTTTTAGAAAAAATCCCTATTTATTTCAAACATTTTAACTAAAGTAACCAACTATTCCCTTATAAAGTTACTTTCCAAAATAAAATTTAAAATAAATAAATAAATAAATAAATTTAATTGATAGACATGACATGAATTTTTTCACTGTGTGTCTATCAAAAAAAAAAAAAAGAAAAGTAAAAAAAGAATAAATAAAAATAAAAAATAAAAAAAAGATTCAAAATATTTAAAGTGTATATTGATGCAGCATTCAAGGTCATGTTTCAAAATTTATTTATTTATTTATTTATTTATTTATTTATTTATTTATTTATTTAAAAAATACTATAATTCAACCTTGCATCAATCAATATTCGATTACATTGTGGGTACTTATTTGGTCAAGATTACTTTTCAGTCTTATTTATTTATTTATTTATTTATTTATTTATTTATTTTCAGACGAAACACTTTAAGAAAATAAAATATAATGTAGATACATTTATATATACTAGCACATGTATACATGTAGGTAATAGGGGAATGCCCCCTGGCTTGCAGACGGTACACTTTCTTACCTCTAACCATAGAGAGTAATCAAGGGAGATAAAATTGTTAAACTCCCGTATTAGTCCTGTTGTATTGTATGTTATAATAAATTGTACATTGGTATGGAATTTGAGTTGAACCTGATTAAAAGCTGCCTCTATATAAAGACCACCTGCTTAAAAAAGCCAGTAAAATGTTATTTCTATTACTCTTTATTTTAACCTCTATATTATGACCACCTATCCATAAAAGCCACTTTTACTGGTTCCCTTTTCTGGCCTTTATAGACAGATTTGACTGTAATTTTGCTATGATGCAGTCACATTTGACACTAAATGATAATATGTTTCTTTATTTCAGTTTATTATCAACACAACAGAAGTTACCTGGTGTATATGTGATACCATCTGCTTTATCACCATTGAGTAAGTTGTTGATTTAAGATATTTTGAAAAGCTAAAATCTTTCTTCTTCTTGTCTTGTCTTATGGTTAACCATAGCAATACAGTGAAACCTCATGATAAATCTCCTTAATACTTTGTCTACCAACTTATCACCACAGTGTTGTGAAATACCATAGTTTCCATTAGACATTACCATGATTTTCTTAAAAAAGTCTTCTTCCATTTATTGCCATACCTCTCCATAGCCCCAAAATTGGATTGAATCAAAGGTGGCATTGAATTGACAGATTGCCCACCATGCTCATAATGTTCTGACAAATACTTGCACTACACACAAAATGAATGATAACTCGGCCTGAATTGTGCCATTTAATGATGTCACTGACACTAGTTGTCGTGACGCTGCTTTGGTACCATGATAGTGGCCAGTGTCGGAACATAAAAGGCATGACCTGAGATATGTTATTGTTCATCTTTAATGTTTAGAGACAGTCGTTTTCATAATAACTTTTATACTTTTAAAATTTTTTAAACCTAATATTGATATTTTATTTTGAAAACAAAAAGCGCATCTAAAATCTTTTTATTTTTATTTTTACTTTTTCCGTCATTCTCCTACATAGAGAAAATTTTACAATTTTTACTAAAAATCAGCTGTATGATGTTCCATTGGTGACCCCATATGCATATATTAAAAGGTTCAACTAATGTCAACAATTACAATGCAAATCACTTATATATTACACTTGTTATTGAAATCGGTTTTTCACAAAATATCCATTTTAGATTACGTAAAGTATGTAATTTTGAAGTTTTGAAGTGATTTGGTTTGTAAAAAAGCATTAGGATCATATTATTTTGAAGTGGACAAACTGATTAAGTCTATTACACAGGCGTGATTCAGGCGTGAATATCAATGTTTTAGAACATGGGGTCCAATACGAGTGTCTTAGTTCTTAGTCTAATCACGATATTTGTAAATTTGCTGATTTTTTCTCTATATACACAAATAAATGTAATTATTAGCTCACCTGAGCCGAAAGGCTCAGATGAGCTATTGCTATCTATCACCGTCCGTCGTTCGTCGTCCGTCGTGCGTAAACTTTACATTTTAATCTTCTTCTCCAAAACTACTGAGCCAAATTTGATGAAACTTGATGGTTATTATGCCTTGGTAACAGGCTTTCAAATTTGTGTTCGGGGTTTGACCACGCCCAACAATATGGCTGCCGTTACTATAAATAGCCAAAAGACAAAAAAATCTTCTTCTCTGAAACCAAAAGGTGCAGGCAAATTTTGATTAGATTTTTGGATTCAGGATACCTAGATACATTAAAATTGTGTTTTTCATGAAAATTGGACGAAAAATAGGTTACGCGTTTTTTGCATAATATTATGTAATTTTTAAAATGAGACATTTATTGTTATAACTTCATAATGGCTGAAGATAATTGTATGGAGTTTTCACTGTTGATCTTGTCTTGGGATTTTCTTCCAATTGATGTCAAGGTCAAAGGTCAAGGTCATGTCCCAGTTTTTGACCTTTGATAAAAAATGCAATTTTTTTAACATTTCTGGTGATAATGACGTAGGATTTTTGGTTAATTGTAGGTATTGACATGATGATCATTTTGATATATCGATTAAGGTCGTGGGTTCAAAGGTCAAGGTCACAGATGTACAAGTTTACCAAAATAGTTAATTATCTGCAAAACTATGAACTTTTTGTATATGCATGTATATTAGAATATTGTAGGTAATGGCCCAATGGTCATTTTGATATATGAATAAAGGTCATGAGTTCAAAGGTCAAGGTCACAGATGTAAACAAGTACTGAAATGATTATCTCAAAAACTATAGACTTTTTGTATAGGCATGTATATTAGAATATTTTAGGTATTATCCTAACGATCATTTTGATATATGAATGAAGGTCATGGGTTCAAAGGTCAACTTCACAGATGCAAATGAATACCTGAATGGTTAATTATCTTGAAAACTATAAACTTTTTGTATATGCATGTATATTAGAATATTGTTGGTACTGGCACAATGGTCATTTTGATATTGATATATGAATGAAGGGCATGGGTTCAAATGTCAAGATCACAGAAACAAACAAGTACTGAAATGATTATTTATCTCAAAAACTATAAACTTTTTGTATAGGGATGTATATTAGAATATTGGCCTAATTATCATTTTGATATTTGAATGAAGCTCATGGGTTCAAAGGTCAAGGTCACAGGTGAGCGTTAAGGCCCATGGGCCTCTTGTTTCAATTTTTCATGTATTTTTCCTTGTTAGTATTTTTGTTTTTAAACACAAATATTGTGGTTATTTTATGAGACACCAAATGATAATATAGCAATTTTAGTTAATGACTGTCTCAAAGTATAAAAGACGAACAATAATTGTGATTTTACTGTATATTACACAATGTTAAGCAATCACATGAGAACATCTTTTATTCATAAGTATGAATTTAGTGTATCTATATTTTAATAGTAACCACATATCTGGACAGATTTTCGCAGTAAGATGTTGGACCTAATCACTAAGAAAATAAACATTAGATAATTCTTTAAGCGGTGTATGTAGATAAAATTTATTTCTCTTTTACTATTCAACTTTATAAAATTTGTTGTACTTTCTATTGTAGTATGGAATGGTATGTTATTTGTACGACAAGGCCTGTATCAGGAGGGTGTGTTCAGATTCCGTTTGACAATACCAGATACGTTTCCTGATGGCGATTGTCCAGTAAGTATACTGTCTCTTGGCTGCAGTAGCTGACCCCAGTTCCACAATAATTTATCATTAAAATCTTCCTTTATAACTTAAATCTGGCAAATTCTGGCAATCTCTTTTGGAACTATGAACAAAGATTTTTGACAAAACTAAATACAGAGTATTCATCTAGACTTAGTCTTTAAAATGACATCTTAAATTCCAGAATATCCTTAAAAAGTAACAAAATTGTACAGATTTCAAATTTGCCAGATTTAAGTTAAACGAAATTTGTTTAAGGAATGATTGTATAACTGGTCCCATAGTGGTTAAGTCATTGACCGTCAAAACCAAGTGCAGATGAGAAAAGGACTTCCTTGTTTGAATTCTAATGGTTGAATAGATTGTGTTGCTAATCAATGACGATGGAAGCTAGTATTCTTACACTCTAAAAAGAGTTACTTGTCTGTAAGAAAGCTAGAACAAATCAGATATCCTTACTTTATTATAAATAATATTTTTAAAACATTCTAACTGACTTAATCAAAGCCAAAAGTGGATACATAAAATTTGTTTCCTATATTACAGTTATGCCTTGACATTGTAACTGAAAGGATTATTTCCTGAGTATCTCTCTCTCTCTTTCTGTATATTGCATATATTTTAGTTTCTTTTATATCTTTTCTTTTCAGACTCTAGTCTTTGAGTCTCCTGTCTTTCATCCAGTTGTTAGTCCTACCACTGGAGAGCTTGATGTGAAAAGAGGATTTCCTAAATGGAGGTAAGTATTTATTTATTATTAATTTTTTGTGTATCTAGAAATTGATTTACTTTTCACACTCAAAAAACAAGTAGGCCTGAGATTTTGTCTAAAAAACTGAAAAATGTAATTCAATCATTGTACATGAATTATCTTTAGTATTGGACATAGTCAAGATCACATGAATTATCTCCCTTTGACTACCCATTTAAGATGGTTGTACTAACAACACGCAAGTTAAATGCATTGCTGATAAAATACTTTTAAACTTCTAAATGTGTTACACAAACTTCTGAAAATAAGTAGTGACTTGAAAACATGAAAAGAGATAATGCCTTTTCATTCGTAAACACTCGACACTTAGAAACATAGTCACAAAGTCCATCGGAAAAGACAGTAAAGGTTAAATAAAAACCAATGCCCTGTTTCATGGTAGATGTAGCAGGCTAAAGA
Organism: Anadara kagoshimensis; assembly: GCA_021292105.1. Classification (NCBI taxonomy): domain Eukaryota; kingdom Metazoa; phylum Mollusca; class Bivalvia; order Arcoida; family Arcidae; genus Anadara; species Anadara kagoshimensis. The sequence continues at coordinate 25,007,342 of CM037875.1, read as the reverse complement.
ACCATCACTGCACATTGCACTAAGTTCACTGCAAATTAAAAAATTTCTGCACTTCACCTATAGCTGATAATGTCTCAATATACACCCTTCCAGAAATAGCCGGAAACTGGTTATCGCTCTTGATATGACGTCACACCGGGAAGGCTATCTATCGATCCCATCATCATGTACAGTATATTCACTCAGTTCGAGTATATGTTAGGTGTCATATGTAAGCTACCGGTGAGATGATGAACCAACAAAGCGAATATTACTTTAAAGGGTGTATATTCACTCAGTTCGAGTATATGTTAGGTGTCATATGTAAGCTACAGGTGAGATGATAAACCGACAAAGCGAATATTACTTTAAATAAATTACAAATTACAAATGGGCTAATTAAACAAATTTTAAACACATAGATGATCATCCGAAAAGACACTTAACATTGTAAAGGATTGTGTAGAATCTGTTGTAATTTCTTTAACAAAATAATAAGTTTTATTTTTACTAGAAAATTGCAATTTGTAAATGTTCAAATTTGAAAAATATAAAATACATGTACGTATATTTATTAATATCTTGGTTTTATTTAATTACCCTCAAGGACATTTGAAATTCATATTTTTATCCGACTGGAAATATTTTAATTTTTTAATAAAATTACTACAAACGTTCACCTTCCACTTTTTTCTTATTTATCTTTATTTACTTTATAAAATCGGATTTTTCATAAAACTTATTTACAAAATATTGATATAAATTAAACAATTCAGATACATAATAAATAGTCAAAATAATTTGAAAACTTAAATTTTCCTGTGATTACAAATTAGCGACATCTTAAAGTTGTATTTAAAAATCATTGTTCAACGGATTAAACTTTCATTAAAGAAACATCCGTTATTGCTAAAATGTTAAAGGTTCTGAAAATTTATTTTCAAAATTATTAATAAAAATATTAAAAAAAAAAAAAAAAAACCAAAAAAAACAACAACATTGAAATTTCGGTTGGATGGTTAAAATTTCGGTCAAATTTATATAAATAACAACTGATTCTAAGTAGAAATGATGGCATCCTTACCTAAGTTGACTTATAAAATAGGACTTTTAATTGGTTTCATTAATCCAAATTGCAATTAACAAATCTCTAGATTATCTGATTACGAGATGAACAAGTCAACACCTGATTATAATACACAGTGATAAATATCTGATTTATTCTCATGTAGTGTCGTATCACTGCTTTGGCTATATTATACTTATTTGTCAAAAAATCAAAAAGTATAAAAATGAAAATAAATAAATAAATAACTTTTAATACTAATTACGCGGTGTTTATTATTATTTATCATCTTTAAACTGTAACACAAATATGTTAAGTTTCAAAATGTCGGATAAATAATTATCCCATGACTCGTTATAATTTTTTCGGATAGATAATTTGTTCGTTTATATAATTATTCACTGAGTTACAGAATACTTAAAATGCAATGTTTGTAGCTCTCTCTCTCTCTCTCTCTCTCTCTCTCTCTCTCTCTCTCTCTCTCGTTTAAATAATTCTACCGACTGAGAATCTTCTGAGATTAACGAAAAGCTTAGACTACTTCTGACACACCTGGATTCATTCATGCATAAGCAAATTGTCCTTAGGTTGGACCGAAGCATTTTCTCTCCTGTAAATCAGGTAATCAAAATCAGTGCCCTAATTAGTTCCGAATGACTGCCCATGACTTGGTATTACAATAACAAATATGTCATGGAACAGTTATTATTATGTAACAATTAAAATGAATTTTTTAAATTTTTAATGAAAAATATATTAATTTCAAATTATTTTTTAAAGTCATGGAATAAAATACCAGCGATATGTAATTAAAATTAAAATTTAATATTTAATTTTAAAACAATATTATATTGAGGGAAAATACGAAATGCTAGTATTTCCTTTTCATAACTCCCTGTATGACATCACATTCTACTATCAATCATGGCACTCCCGCCAGGTGTCGCGATTTATCGGAAGGGTGTATAAGTGAAGTATTTTTGACTTGGAGGTAAAACCTCATTCAACATCAATCAGTAATATACACATGTAATATTTTTTACAGGCGGAACACTAATCATATATGGCAGGTGTTATTATTGCCAGAAGAATATTTTATAAGATAGATACCAAGATGCCATGGAATCCTGAAGCAGCAGTATTGTATGTATAAACAGATTCTGGTTTTATTTCTTAAATGAGTCAAATGTTTCAGATACACATATTAGTGATAGAAATAAACATTATGAGGATCACATATAAGTGATTGGAATCATTTTGATTTTCATAATCTATGATCAAAATCTCTCAAATGACTAATCATCAGAAATAATCGATTAGTTAACAAATACCAGGTACAAAGGAAAGGAAATTTTAATACAAAAAATGTAATTTCAGATTTTCATGATGTTAGCTTAAGTATTGTTTTGAACTTGAATTTTTCATTTCATTTATCTGAATTTAAATTTTGTTCTATTTAAACATTGAAACAGAATAAAAACATAGCCATACCCTACATCAAATCTTAGATCTAGGGAATGGGATTATTCATTTATTTATTTATTTTTTAGATATGAACAAGATTTAGACTTGTTCAAAAAACGAGTTACAGAATGTGTAAAACAAAGTAAAGAGAAAATATATGAACCAGTTAAAACAGATGATCCGTATTCCTTAAGGTAATCTACTGTGTATGTTTGATAAAACGTTGAGTGAGGTAAAAGTGTTTTAAACTCCAGACAAGATTCTTTTACTTATATCCAGGCATTCAGTTCTGGGAGTAAAGGAACCACGAACTACAAACTTTTTCACATCTAGTTAAAACAGATAATTCACATTCCTTTGGGTAATATAATGTGTATGTTTGAGAAAGCGTGGATTAAAGTAAAACGGTTTGACACCCGAGTTAACTAACAAACTTTCTCACAATAGGAATAGTAGGATATATCTGAGTGAGATATGAACCTAGGTGGTAAGAGTTATTGTATTCAGTAAATGGCCTGTGCCGGGGTAGGTATACTTCACTAAAAAGAACCTTCCCTGCATATTACCCTGAGTGTACTGTAAAGGTAAAAATTTCTGTCAATCCACTGTGATATCTTGATATAAGAAAAATATTCTTGACCTGAATGTTGTTGAATGTTGCTTAATGTAGCATCAGCAATTTGCGATGAGAACTACTTTATTAATATCTATGAATGAATATGTGAACAAGTTCGGGTATGCGTGTGAAGTGCAATAGTGTTTTATGGTCTGCCTTGTACCAGCTTGCACTCAGAGCGACTTTAAGGTGCTAGCTCACCGAGTCCGTACGCCCCAGACAGGCGTACCTCTCCCCCAGGCACATTATACTAACACTGGGTGAACAAGTAAAGGCCAATGACAAGGAAAATTCAGTTTCCCACATGTGGTCTGAGCGGGGCTCAAACTCACAGCGTTGAGAAACCCTGAATTTGTAGACTAACCTCTTATCCATTAGTTCACCACAACCTCTTGACCTGGATCAATAAAATTAATGACATGTACAGAAGTTAGACTTGTAACAATGGACCAGAAGCTAGAAAAATGTTTGGTCCAAAGACAAAATACAAAGACAAAAGTTTCCAGTGTCAGGTTTGAGGAATAGAGGAATCTGTAAAGCTCATAAGACTTACACCGTGGAACAAAACAGTATTTTGAGAAAAACGAAAAAGCTGCCTTAACCTAGGTTTCCACAAATTTAAAATTACATGTATTAGTAGCCAAATTTTCTGAATATTTTGACCTAAATGTGATAAAAAGGCTAACCCTTTGAAAATATTTCTCAGAAATTAGTAGCCAGTGGTGATTTTGGCTATTAGGAATGGAAACAGCTCAATTGAAACACACTTGTTACAGTTGTAGTACTGCCAAACTAATAGAAACCACCAAAAATCCAAACAAAATCTATTCCCTGGAAGGTATTAAATTAAGACATTGTGCATTGTAATGAATTAATGAAAAATTCTTGTTTTCTTTCCTCTATAGAGTAGAACCGTGGGATCCAAATGTTCATGAAGAAACCAGAAAACAGATGCTACAACCAAAGGTAAATGTATCAGGTAATTCTTAGCTTGTGTACCTGCTAGTTTATTTAATTATAATTTAGTTGCCATAGTAACTTGTAACATTTCAGTTTTACATGTGTGACAATGACTTTGTGCCAGCATGGAAAATTTTCCTGAAAAATTGTTTTCACTTGTGGATTGGTTCCAAACTAAATAAAACCACTAGTGATTTTAGTTTTTGTGGACAAACTTTTTTCATAATCACTAGTGATTCCTAGTCAATTGACAAACTTGGGGCATAATCACTAGTGGTTTTTTAGTTCGTTTACAGATTTTGTACAGAATAACTAGTGATTTTAGTTTTGTTGACAAACTTGGTTCCTAATCACTAGTAATTTCTTGTCTTATTTACAAACTTGGTACTAATCAGTTCACTAGTGATTACAGTTAGGTACTTAATCACTAACGGTCTCAAGTTTTGTTCACAAACGTGGTACATAATCACTAGTAATTTTTAGTCTTGTTCCAAAACTTGGGAAATAATCACTGGCGATTTCTTTTACTTACTTATCCTCTTCATCCCCACTGGGGCATAAGGCACCAACAAGCATCCTCCATATGTCTCTGTCCTTTGCCATAATTATGTTGAGCTTGCCCACAGGTGTATCCCAGTTCTACTTGAATGGTTCTCCTCCAGATAGAACGAGGTCTACCAGGCTTTCTTTTTCCAGGTGGTGTCCAATTCAATGCTGTTTTTGGTATTCTCTCATTGGTCATTCTCATCACATGGCCTAACCATCTAAAGCGTCGTTGTTTTATCTGTAAGGTGATGTTGTTACATTTACTGATCTTGAACAGATTTCCGTTGGATATCTTGTTTGACCAGAATATTTTGTGAATTTTTCGGAGACAGCTGTTGTGGAATGACTGTATCTTCTGCATGTCGCTTTGTATTATTCTCCAGCATTCTGAGCCATATAGAAGGACATATTTTACATTGCTGTTGAAAAACTTTAGTTTGGTGTTAATACTAAAGCTTCCTGATTTCCAGATGGGGTGAAGTTTATGGAAGGCTGTGCTAGCTTCAGATAGTTTTGCCTGTATGTCCTTTTTTGCTCCATTATCATTGCTAATTATGCTTGGCAAACTTGGTTCATAATCGCTAGTGATTTTGGCCATCTTGAATGGTCTCAGACCAAACAGAATTTGGCTTCTGCAGAATTTTCACTACATTATTTTGTCAGTGTGCATTTTGGTTATCCTGTTTTTATTTTCTGTATCTTGATAAAGCATTATGCAATTGCACTTGCATGTAGACAATTTATATACACATGTAAATACAGTTTGAGATGCTTAGACGCTAATTTTTTGTCCAGTCTATTCATACAATGACCTAGGGGCAAATTTTTACCACTATGAGACAATGGATAGGAGTATGACATAGGCTTTGAGAACGATGCCACTGATGGTTATGCTTGTAGTATGATGTAGGTTCTTCTGTACTTCGTATAATTATAAACTTCTGGTTGGGGGTATGACATAGGGTTGGAAATGAGTGTCACTGATGCTTATACTGGGGGTATGATGTAGGTTTTTCTGTACTTCGTATAATTATAAACTTGTGGTTGGGGGTATGACATAGGGTTGGACATGGGTGTCACTGATGCTTATGCTTGGGATATGATGTAAGTTCTCTATACTACGTACAGTTAATCTAAAAAGACAAAATGGGTTCAAACAAAAAAGGTCTTATTGTAACAGTAAAACTTTACCCCAGAGTGCCCAAAGTACATGAACAAGTGTTACAAATATTTGTTTTAATTTCAAAATTTTTTAATTTTGATGAGTGTTCTTTTATTATACTATTCTATACTTATAACACTTGTACTACTGTAGATTATATAATGTATTTATTGTGATATTTACTTTATATAGAGTCTTAATATAAATCTTAACCCTATCCTAACCCAATAGACTGAGTGGCAATTATTACTAAGTCCTGTCTAGAAGACCCGAGCCTCTGGTTGGAAGATTGACTGTTTCTTTCTACTTTGTTAACCCCCGCCTTTCAGAGAAATACAGGAATATTTGATTTTCTGTCCGTCTAAAATTCTTGTCAGCATCAATTCTCCAAAACTATGAAGCACTATTTCACGAAATTTTGTGCAAAGTATCATCATAGATAGAACATGTGCATATCATTAACCCTAGTTGGTTTGCTCATTTTTCTCGGAGTTATGACCCTTTGAAAATAAGTGCAAATCACAAAAAACTGCTGGCGGGGTGATCCTAATTCACTGAATTTGCTGGTTTATATTTACATATATGTTTTAATGTAGAAAGAATTTAGTTATAATATTATAAATATATTGTAACTTTTAGTTTTGAATATTGTAGTATTAATGTGTATTTATTGTATGATTTTTTGAAACGAATAAATAACAATTTTATGCATGTTTTCATTAAAAAGCCGGTTGAAAAACCGAAACCAAAGCCCAAACCAAAACCTGAGAAGGTAACAAAATTAAAATCTACCCATTATAAAATCCTCAAAATATATACATACTGTTGCACTGGTAACCTGTTGTTTACAGGGCCATTATCCAGTTCAGCAAAGCACACCCAGAGTCTGCAAATTTTTCCCCATGTTGTACTGTCTGTGTTTTAATTAGCCTGCATCTTGTTTCCAATTTTACTGCCATTACAGATTTAAGCTTTAGTCCATGCTATGTCGTTGCATGTGCAAATATTTCAGAATCCTCTTTCCATATTTAGCATTTAATCAGAAAAACAAAAAAGTTTATGTTGAATTGTCCCAGAAACCTCCTTTCTCCCTGACACAAAATCAGGAAAAGAAAGATTTTGTGTCAAATTATCTCTTTTTGTAGCATTGAATCAGGAAAACAAAGATTTTGTGTTAAATTATTCCATAATCTAGAAACCTTTTCTCTCCTTGTCCCAGAAACCTCCTTTCTCCCTGGCACAAAAAAGGAAAAGAAAGATTTTGTGTCAAATTATCTCTTTCATAGCATTGAATCAGGAAAACAAAGATTTTGTGTTGAATTATTCCATAAACTAGAAACCTTTTCTCTCCTTGGCACAATCCAAGAAAACAAAGATTTTGTGTTGAACTCTCCAACAAATTTTGTCGACACCAAAACCAGGATAAGAATCTGATGTTAAGCTAGTTTGTTCTGTTCTGTTGCAGTTGATTGAATGAATTATTAGCATTTAAATAGGACCTGTTTTTTTATAAGACTCAGAGCCTCAAATGCAAAACAAAGCATACATGTTTTTGTTATGTCACTTAAATTAATTTTGTTTGCAAAATACTGTACAAAATTTAGCAATTAAAGGTGGATTTTAATTGCTTACTGGACTGAATTGATCTTGTACCGGTGGATGTATGCTTTATTTAGTATTAAAATTAGATTATTATGATGAATAAATGTATAATAATGTTTTCTCCATACATAAGCAAAATTTACCAGACTTGATTTTGTTTTCTGGTGCTGGCACTTGCTATCATGACGATATGTTGTGCCTTAAAACTTCATTTGAAACTTATGGTGACTAGCTCGTGTTGTGAATGCCCATTGTAATGTTGACTTATGAACAAATGACATGCATATAATTATGATTTTTGGCAATCACTTTTAATGTTGATTATTACAGGAAAATGAAAAGAACGATGAACAGATAAATACTCGACCGAGGGGCTTGTCATGGATGAAGCCGACAAGTATACAGATATTTTCACGAGAAGATTCTGCTGTTGCTTGAGATGGAAATCCCTTACATTCGACAGACACCTTATTACAAGAGGGAAATGATCATGTTATAATTTATTAATGCTCCTGTTTTGTAATTAAATGTAATGCACATCAGCCATGTTTTACAACTTATCAATTGTGACAAGGCTAAAAAAATATCATTCATCCAAGGTCCAAGGGTACAGTTTTTGTTCTTGGACCAGTTAAATAGTCCTGTATCTTGTTCAATGGACCAATAAAACCAAGAATATTAGGTTCTTCCTGCAATTTGGGATATGATTAATGAGTTAAATTATATATTGTGTGATTTAGGACTGGATGTTTATGGATTACTAGATTTGTAAAAGTCAGTTTTACACCAAGACATTTTGGTTCACTGGATTGCAAAAGGTGTTTTACAACAAGACAGTCAGGTCAACAGTGAATTTATTTATTAGGGATGTAGTGCTTAATATGAATCATGTATTGAAAAGAACATATGAAGGCAGTTAAATGTGTTCAAGGTTTGCAATATTTTTATATTATGAGAGTCATACAAGACAATGAAATGAACAGTCAGCCCTGTCTATAAGGACTATTCAAAGGAATCAGTAACTGTGACCTGTATGGGCAGATGGTCCTTATATACAGGTTCAAATAACATGAATAATGAGCAATTGGGGCAGTATTTTACTGGCTTTCAAAAGAAGATGGTACAAATAACATGAATAAAGAGCAATTTTATAAAATTTTACTGGCCTTTAAAAGCAGTTGGCTCTTATATAAAGCAGGCCTCCAATTCAGGTTTGACAGTAGCCTTATTGTAGACAGAATTGATATGTTATTACAATATCTTATCTTCTTTGTTGTGCCTTTGTTTTTAAACAAGATTGCTCACTAAACATGGATCAAAATTAATTTACTCTCAGTTTTTTGTAAATAAGTTTTCAGCACAAAAAAAATTCAAATATTTTTACATTATATAGCTTTGTCTGCATCTTTTTATTTTTTATTTTTGAACAAATGTTTATTCCAAACTTTTCAAAATGTACTTTTAGTTTAAATTTTTCCATAAAGACTGGAGAAATAAAATTTACTAGGAATAGCTAAATAATTTAGTTTTATAAATTATTTGTTCAAAACTGAGGTTAATTTAAAGCTAATCTATGTTTAAATTTATAACATTAATTCGGACTGTTAACATAGTAACATTTTCATGTGTCAATTGAAACAAAATATGTGATTTCTGAGTTCCCTGCCCTTTGTCTCATGGATTTAGCCATTAAGGTGGCACATCCATGAACTGACTGCCTGGCTTTTAATGAAATGCATAAAATCCCATTACTCCTCTCCACTCTTGTTTGGGGCTTTAAAACAAAGGGACATACTTTCTTGGTAACATATGAATTGTGTATTGGATGATATTACTGATTTTTTTACTTTTTGTGTTTGCAAAAATAGAAACATCATACTTAAGAGTTCAGTGTTGAAATGTTGATGTTATCAAAATTACATATATTTCTTGAGTAACCATATTTAGTGAAATCTACATTTTGATGAACATCTTGTTATTTCAAGTATTTTATTTTTTCTCTGTGATGTTGATAGAAGGTTGTAGTTGTTTTTAGAAAAACATAAATCAGATTTTGTGCAATGTTATAACAGATATTATATAATGAGAGAGAGAGAGAGAAAGAAAAAGGGAGAGAGAGAAAGAGAAAATGGGTTCCCTGCTTTATCATGTGATGCCTCCTAACATTTGTGCAATTTTCTTTGGATATGGAATCATTTTAGTTTACATTTTCTTTATAACGACATTATTCTGGATATTGGGATGTAAACTTTTTCTAATACATCATGCACTAACGTCAAGGAGTGTAAATCACATGTTATTGTTGTGGACGCATTGTGATATGCAAATTTTTACTCTTATTTATCAGAAACTGAATGTTCTATTGTGTAACAGGATACTGACGTTCTCTTTATGTCATAATATGATGCAAATTTTTAGTATAAATTTTTACTTGACAGTTGTCATTTTGTTTGTCTCATTGCATTGGAGGTATGTAACTGTAAAGGTCTGTAAATGAGAGACATATGTTAATTTTAAAGTGCTAAATTCACTATTAACTTAATAACATTGAAGTAATGATAAAGTAAAACATACATATATATATATATATATATATTTACATCACATGGAAATACTTTGACCAGTGGTTAAAATAGGCTGCATTCTTAGAAATTCAGGGTCATCGGTTTAAGCTCTAGTTTATGATATGTCTTTGTGGGAATAAGCATGGTGCAAATTTATTAAGGAACATTTTAATGAGATTTACTGTAAATGAATGCTTACCGAGGGAATCTTGTAATCGGCTGACATCCCACCCCAGGGGGGGGGGGTGGTATCTTGTGGCTCAGTGCCACTGAAATTGAAAAAGTTTTGGCCTATTCTACAGACGTAAACAAATGTTGTAAAACATTGATTCAGTCACTATTTGTTCAGTCAAATTTTGGCACTATAAAAGGTTTGGCAGAAAATCAAGGGGAGATAACTAAGGAAAAAAACATTGAAGGAATGAATTTTAAGACATCAAAACAGTGTGGAAATAGACTAGCTGACAAATTTATTGAAAAGCATTTTAATAAAGTTATACTGTATATGAATGGTTAACTGTAGACACTTTGCAATGAACTGACAGCCCAACCAAGGGGGAATACTCTGTCACTCAATGCCACTGAAATGGAAAAAAAGCTTTAGCCTGATAAGCATGTCGACTCAAGACAAAATTTTAACTTTACACCATCATGGAGGGGACAATGTAATCACATGTCATTGTTGTGTTGGTCTTAGTATCATACAATTAATTTTATAGTCCACAAGTCTGGTATTTAGGAAATTTTATTTTCTTCATTATACATGAATTAATGAAGTTACCATAGAAATACAAATGTATTATATATTTATTTATTCACTCGGCATGTTTCAGATCATTTGTTCACACACATTCTGGTAGTCAGGAAATTTTTGTCTTCATAATACTGCATAGATGGAAATTTTGGATATTTTGGTATGATTGAGATATATTTAAGTATAGTTATTTGGGTGGATTGATCATAAGAAATATTTGATAATATACATACAATTTTTTGTGACAATTGTGAAAAATATTTGATTTTAATTCGATTTGTGAGAAAATTGATATTTTTCGTATGATCCTGAGACATATTTGATAAATATTATTTGTGTACTTGACAAGTCTCTGATCATGTGTGCGCAAACATCTTTTTGTGACTGAAACGGAAAAATATTTTTGTACATCACATTTTACAAGTAGATAAACTGGAAATTTATTTTATGAATTATACAAGATAAATTTACAACGAATCCAGAGCCTGAGCTAGCCCGTTCTTGCTAAATTATAAGTTGACAAGTATTAAGTTTACGAGTATAAGCTTCCCATATTTCCACGGGTTCCTAATCACACAATATTGGTATACACTGTATAATATTTTCTATTTAACGATCATAAGCACTCGTAAATTTACCGGTAAGTATACAAGTGAAAGTATGTAACTTCTTTCTAAATGTATTTTTTTCAAGGTGTATTTAACTTTTTAAAAATCTCATTTTATTGCTTGCAGAAATGTTTTTCTGTGTCTAATTTATTTTCATTGACAAATATTTAGTGAGAAATTATAAATATAAACAAAGAAGATTTATCTTAACTGAATTAGCATTTGGCTTAGGCAGGTTTTAATTGAAATTTTCAAGACTTTTTTTTTTTTGAGTCTGAAAAATCGTAAAATCAGCATACTTTTTCTGAGTTGCTACTGAAATATTATGGAAAAGCATGATTAATAATTTTTTTTTATCATGGATAATATAAATTCTCTATTTTTACGATTTTATGCCATTTTTAATGCCATTTTATTCAAAAGTCATGTTGGTGAAAAATCCTACACCCAGTAATTGGTGTGTTCACAGTTTTTCAGATTCATGCATGTAATATTTTTAACCACTTTCTAATAATTGTCAATACAGTACTAGTAACTGAAGTGTATAAAAAATAATGAAGTGGTCAGAGAGAGAGAGAGGGGGGGGGGGAGTACAGTGATTGAAAGATAGAGAGAATGTAGTGATTTTGTGAGAGAGAAAGAGCATTGAGAGAGAGAGAGAGAGAGAGAGTGTGATTAAGAGAAAAAACATATAGTTCTGCTACATATCATGTACTGTTAGGTATTTTCATGTACACGTTAAGAACTGTTAATCATGGTTTTTACATGGTTTGATTCCAGTAGGAAACTTGTCTATAAATAGGAGTCCGGATAAAAAAAATTACCTTATTGCAGTAAAAAAATAGATGCTGTTTCAAGCTGCAAACTACTAAATTGATCTTCAAACCAGTAATGTTTTCATACTAATTGTCTGGCTTTGTTTTTGCACCAGTTGATTCCATAAGTTGTTTGTTCCAGACCGGGTGCTTTGAAACATGCTTTCTTAAAATTTAATCATTTTGAGTGGTATTTTTAAAACTTATTTTCTGAAAAATTGATCACTCGGAGTGGAATTTTTGAGAATTATTTCTAAAAAAAAATTGATCACTTGGAGTGGTATTTTTGACACTTTTTAAAAAAAGATCACCAGGAGTGCTATTTTTAGACATGATGTAATGTAAAGTGTTATTAATATCAGGTTTTGTGTCCTCTTTATGCAAAACCATTAACTGCCTTCTTTTTCTGGAGAAACTTGAAGATAAATGTACTTTATATAAATTATTTGAATGTTGTTAAATTTGTGTATTATTAACTGACATTATTTAATAAAAGATGTAAAAAACAATAAGACTGGCAAGAATTTTCTTAATTATTGACATAGGGAATTCACACACTTACAAATTCCAGGTGATCAAGGGGTCAAAAGCTTGCAATGATGGTTAAATCTCTCAGTGCTAGGTTCGAATCTTACATGGGCAGATCCTAGTGTGATAAAGTTTGTCAGTTTGCGTGCTTAAGGTCAGTGATTTGACCTGGACACTCTTTTCCTCAACCATTCCAGATCTGGGTACATAGATAATCTTCACTGATTACCGGTAATCAAATCAATACTACAGAATTGAGATATTGCTGTTCACCTCAGCTTAGTTTCAAAGTTGTTTAACTAGGGCTAAACTAAAATAAAAATATCATTCAAAATTTTCATTTTGAAAAGATATTAGTATGAGATTAATGATAATCACCCAGTGGCTTTTCATTTAATACAGACAGATTATAATGTGTTATTTTGACAAAATGGATGGCCCAGTGGTCCAAAGTGCATACTTAAGGGTTACAGCACCTCTTGTGGTCTAGGCTTGAATCCTATTGCAAGAAAGTTTTAAAGTTTGTTTGACAAATGTATTTGGTTTTCTCTGGGTCCTCAAGTTTCCCCATCATCCTTAACTGACCACCTCAATATAAGTGAAAGTAATATATACTGGGACATTAAACCCAATTTTTGCACTCTACTCTTATTTTGAAATATCTCCCACATTTTGCCAGTTTCATAAGATTTTGTCACTGGAAACATTATGCACATACAAGTTCTTGCAAATGATGTGCATTGACCATTTTCATGCAAAACAAAGCAAAGGTTACTAAAAGTAAAGTTACTTTTTCCAGTAAAGCCATCACATCATAAAGCCATCACATCATTAAACCACAAAAGTGCACTACGAACACCAGAATATTAGTGGGAGGTGTTTAAGTCGCATAGTTTTTATCATCAGATATCAATAAAATAGGAGTTCTGTGAGTTAAATACATGTATCAATTATGTGATATTTCAACACCTCCCACTTATTTTAGAGATGAAACATAACTATTTTGAGTTGGAGCCCCAGCTCACTTCAGAAAAAAATAGAAGTAGAAGTGATAAATAATAGGCTACTGGGTCCCTACTAATCTTAATGCCTGCTAGTATTCTGTTGATGTTTATTCTTTTCATAGTAGACGTTTAATTTGTTTTAATTTTTTCTTACCAAATGCATTCACGGCTACAGAGCACCATTCCTTCTTAAAGAAAACATGCTATTCACTGCCAAGATACTGTGAATGGTTCATATTAAGTTTATCTATTACATAACTTGTGTCTTGAACAAAAACAATTTATTTGGTTTTTTTCCTCTTGATTTATATGAATACATGTAAATATACGTGTTATCTACATATATTATGTAATGTTGCTGTCACAGCACTTACTAATTTAAGAAACTAAGGTCACTCCAAAGACTAAACAATACTTATACGTTTGCATATAAATAAAGTTTTCTACTATTTGTTGATTTGGAAATACAAGTTTAAGTTTCACAAAAATTCTTCAATAAAGATTTTCTTTAATTTAAGTGTCAAATTTTTGGCAACATTTAATGGTACCACAAATAAACGATTTTAACAAATTTAGAATATAGAACTGATCTTCAAAATGACACCTTAAATTCATGATTATCTTGAACACTAACAAATTATTCAAATTTGCCAGATTTAAGCTAAGGGAAATCTAATTCAAGAAATGATTCTGAAACTGGAGGTCTAAACTAATATCAAATGCAATAAAACTTCATTATAATACTTCTCGGTAACTATCCCTTCAGGTACCGCCACAATATTTTGAAGTCACAAAGTTGTATTTGCAGTATAGGTCTCCTTTGATTTATCGCCAAACACGAAAATCTGACAGGACAAACGACCTCGTTATAATAAACCTCACTTATCATGGCCCAGAGTACATGTATTTTGAAGTCCCAGAATTCATTCCCGATGTGATCAGAAATGGGCGTTTTGGTTGACTTTAATCGAGGTCTTTTAAAACAGGTTCTTGATATGAATTCAAATACTGGTATATAGCATCAGTACATGGATTTTCATCATGTTTGAAATCTGTTTGACCCAAGTCTTCATTGTCTTCTTCAGAGGCGATTCTGTTTTCAACAGCAGTAAGAATGTTTGCAACTGAAAACATGTACTTGGCAACAACTAACACATGCAAAAACACAACAAAATACAAGTCACTGATAAAACAACCAAACAAGACAAGACAAATCAATGATTTCTTATTCAAATAAACCAGAAACATCCAAAATAACGACCCCAAAAGCACTAAGGAAGTGAGGCCATGTGCTCCGGAGGAGATTGATCCATGTTCAAACCACAATCCTAAAGGCAACGTAAAAATTTTGGAAACTAGCAAATTTAGTTAAACCCGTGATCTTGTGCCTGGGAAGTGAGGCCGGGTGTTCCGAAAATGTAATCAACTCCCGTTAGTCACGTGTAAAATCCAAAATTCAGAAATTACAGGAACACGTCAAAATATCCTGAAATTTAACAAATATCAGTTCATTTGAGTTAAATTAATTATCTTAAACCGTTATAATAAATTATAATTCATGTTTATACAGCTGTTTTCTGAAACTTCACATCACTGACAACTAAAATTAAGCGATGACTGCTGTACAGTACGGAAGCGCAGTTAGGACATTTAGATATATTTAAAAATAATTCGTTCCCACGAAGTATAATTAGAAGGAACGAATTACCAGTCCGTAGGGACGAATATAGTTCGAGAATAGGATTATAATTAGAGGGAACGAATTATAAACCACGCGAAAAATTTACTAATTCGTGAGAACGAATTATAATCCAATCCGTACGTGGGAACGAATTATTTAAAAAATACTTTTAGATGTCCTAACTGCGCTTCCGTAGTACATATATTAAAATTTAAATATTTATATAGGTAATTTATATAGGTAGAGTTGTTACAGTGACATGTTAAACACTATTGTTTGATATTGTGATGCTATTTACAGTTAGATTTTAATCTAAAATTACATAATTACAACGGCCTTGAATACTGAGTACAGTTGGACAAACCGCTGACACACGTGTACCGATTATCGGTAATTTTAACTGATATAAATCGTCTCTTAAAATATGTGTTAAACATATTAGTTCAATGTATTGTGCAGTCCCTTATTTTCGCGGGAGTTCACTTTATTTGCAGTCCCATATTTTCGCGGGAGTTCACTTTAATTTGCAGCACCTTATTTTCGCGGCACTTCACTTTATTTTCACCACTTCAATTTGCAGCATCATATTTTCGTGGGGGTTCACTTTCTTAAACAGCATCTTATTTTCGTGGGAGTTTACTGTATTTTGCAGCACCATATTTTGGCGGGAATTTGCTTTATTTGACAGCATCTTACTTTCGCGAGAGTTCACTGTATTTTGCAGTATCTTATTTTTGCGGAAGTTCACTGTATTTTGCAGCACCTTATTTTCGCGGGAATTTGCTTTATGTTGCAGCACCTTATTTTCGCGGAAGTTCACTGTATTTTGCAGCATCTTATTTTCGCGGGCATTTGCTTTATTTGACAGCATCTTACTTTCGCGAGAGTTCACTGTGTTTTGCAGCATCTTATTTTTGCGGAAGTTCACTGTATTATGCAGCACCTTATTTTCGCGGGAGTTCACTTTATTTTGCAGCATCTTATTTTCGCGGGAGTTCACTGTATTTGCGGCACCATATTTTCTAAGGAATTTGCTTTACTTTGCAGAACCTTATTTTCACGCGAGTTCACTTTATTTTGCAGCACCTTATATTCGCAGAGTTAACCATAGTTTGCAGCACCCTATTTTCGCGTTTGCAGCACCCTATTTTCGCGGGAGTTCACTTTATTTTGCAGCATCTTATTTTCGCGGGAGTTCACTGTATTTGCGGCACCATATTTTCTAAGGAATTTGCTTTACTTTGCAGCACCTTATATTTGCAGAGTTAACCATAGTTTGCAGCACCCTATTTTCGCGGAAGTTCATTGTTTTTTGCAGCACCTTATTTTTGCGGAAGTTCACTGTATTTTGCAGTTATTATTTTCGCGGAAATTCGCTTTTTTTGCAGCATCTTATATTTGTGGAAGTTTACTGTATTTAGCAGCACCATATTTTCGTGGGAATTCGCTTTTTTGCAGCATCTTATATTTGTGGAAATTCACTGTATTTAGCAGCACCATATTTTCGCGGGAATTCGCTTTATTTTACAGTATCTTATTTTCGCAGGGAGTTAACCATAGTTTGCAGAATCTTATTTTCGCCGGATGTCTTCACTGGTTTTTTCCAGAACGGGAGTTCGCTTTATTTTAGTGCCGCATCTCACAGCACTATTTTGAAGTACATGTACTTTATTTAGTAGCACTTTATGTATGTGGCACTTTCTAAATCACTTTATTTCCAGGCCACTTTTTTGAGGTTTTTAGTTGTACTTTAAGCCGTGTCACTAGGCACTATCAGTTTAAGGTTCTGCAAAAAATAAAAAAAAGGATGAACACACATCTTAAAATTGATTTAGGGACCCCTAAATATGACTTTTTGCTTGACGTGCCAAAAATATATATTTCTGTCTACAAAATAACTTCCAGATGCCTTATTGTAGAAAAAAGATGCTGCAAAATAAAGTTCCTTTAAAATAGGGTGCTGCAAAGTAAAGTGGGAAGAAAAATCTTAAAATTGATTAAATGACGTAAGTATGGATTTTCCCTGACATTTTATAAATGTAAGCTTCTAGTATTCCAACAGAACAATTTCCAGATGCTGTATGATAAAGTAGGTAGTTATATAGTAAAACAACATTGACCTGTTCGCTTGACCTTTGATTAGGAAGCTTTATTAGAATGATCAACCCAATACACGGGTAGTTTTAAGATTCACATTTAAAACAAAAAACATTGCTTGTATTGATTGTTTCTAATACATGTAGATGAAACAAACACCTGTTTTCCCTATACAAAAATGTACTAGTCCATCATAAATATTTAATTTATAAGGTCAAGCAGACAGGTCAGTGTTGTTTGCCTATACACTAAATAACATCTGTTAGGTAAGGTTATGATGGTACCTTTTGTCAAAACAAAAAAAGTTTTATCTAAAAATAAATACACTACTGACATAACGATTGTCATCAACAACAGACTAGCTTACAATTTAATTTACTTCTTGTTGTTGTTACAACCTTTTGACAAACCCAATTGCATCACCATGTGTAGAATACTTGCCAAAAATTTCTTATTTGATCTGAGGAACTGAGTGATGTAGCTCAATAATCATCCACAATAAATGCAACATCAAGCACTGCAGTTTCAAGTTTCAGAATAGCTTACAAATTAATTTACCACTTGTTGTAGTTTTACAACTTTGTGACGAAACCCAATACCATCATGTGTATATCATTACTTGCCAAAAAAAAAAAAAAAAAAAAAAAAAAAAAAAAAAAAGAAAAAGAAAGAAAAATCTTGTCATCAGCACAGTTTTAAGTTTCAGAATAGCTTACAAATTAATTTACCACTTTGTATTGTTTTGTATGTACAACTTTATGACAAAATCCAATGATATCATAACTTGTTATATCATTACTTGCCAAAAGAAGAACAGAGTTACCTATCAAAATATCTACTGGTACACGATGAGTGTCCTCATCAGCACAGTTTTAAGTTTCAGAATGGCTTGCAAATTAATTTACTACTTCTTATTGTTTTACAAACCTTGCGATAAAACCCAATTGCATCATGTGCAACATATTGTATCAGAAGAACAGAGTTACCTATGATAATAACTACACGATGAATGTTGTCATCAGCACAATTTTAAGGTTCAGTATAGCTTACAAATTAATTTACTGCTTGGTATTGTTTTTTATGTACAACTTTATGACAAAATCCAATCTAAATTTGCTGCTAGTTAAAATTTGAAATTCCTAAAAAAAAGGTATGCAAAGTATTTCCTTAGCTGATTTTGGTAAAATATATTTTGGTCCTTTGGGTTTCTTTTCAACATCTTGGGAAAAGTTTTGGTTTAATAATTTTTGTCCAAGCATTACTGATGAGGAATTGCATTCCCAAACATCCGTCAAGTGCTGTAAAATTAAACTGGTATAAATATGCAATATAACATATTGTATCCTTACTTGCCAAAAGAAAAACTGAGTTACCTATCAAAATATTCACAAATCTGGATTCTTACACATAATTATACACAATAAATGTCGTCATCAGCATAGTTTTAAGTTTCAAACTACTGATTGCTTACCACTTAATCTTGTTGTTGTTTTGCAACTGTATGGCAAACCCCAGATTTATCATGGGCAACATATAGATCATAGCTTTTGCATTATCATTTCTTGCCAAACGTTTCTTATTTGATCTTTCAAACTGAGTGACATATCACAATGACTTACAAATCTGGATTCTCCACATATATAGTTGATCATTGACTGAACAATATGCACACACTATATTTTAAGTTCATTAGAGAAAGAACCTTTTAACCTATAGTTTTGTAAAATATTGAATCAGTTTTCAACTCTGGTATCCACACATTTTGGTTAAAAGTGCAGATATTATGACAGATTCTGAAGATTGTGGCAGTCTGTAAAATACCCTTCTGGAGCACCCGGCCTCACTTCCCTGGTGGAAGTTCACGTGTATAACCTAACTTGACAGTTCCAAAGTTTTTACTTTGCTTCTGGATTGTGATTTGGAGTGTTTGTTTTTGATATGTATTTGCCTGTAATTTGAAAAAAAAAGGTTCAAATGTAACAACTGGCCTTAATGCAGACCTATATAAAAGCACTAAAACTCTATGCACAATCACCTACCATTTGTACAATTTGTTCAGCATGTTATATAAAGGGATTTAGCAATGAATGGAGAACCTAAAAGAAATGGATTTTTTAGACTTCAAGCTTTACTGTGGTGACAAATTTGTTAAAACCTCTATTGCCATGTACCATTTGTAACAATTTGTTTAGTCAAGTTTTGGTGTTATATTCGATGTAGCAATAAATGGAACATATAGAAGAAATAGATTTTTGGACTTCAAATTACTCTGGTGAAAAGTTTTTCAATGAGACACATTGCAACAAAGATTTAAAGAAAGCTGAAGAAACACCCTTCTGGTAAGTTCTGCATGATAATAAATTTCCATTTTTAACCACAAATATTAATTTTCAATGAAGTACAATCAGTAAATACAAATAATACAATACAAAACAAAAAGTAAACTGGATTCAGGAACAAAATCAAACACATTTTAAGTCTCAAAAAATATGTTTTAATTGGAGTTAAGTGGAGCCATGGTATTTTATGCCCGCATCAAGATTTTTTCACTTATATTGAAAGAGTCAGTTCTGGTATGGGGGAGGAAACAACAGTACCCACAGAAACCATTGATCTTCAAAATGCCAACTGTCAAACTTTTTGATATCTAGTAAGATTTGGACAGAATTCAAACTGAGGCACTATGTGTAACTGGTTTTTTAGACCCCTTGACCAGCAAACTCAACAAGTCTTTGAGTGAACCATTATTACCATCAGTAAGTCTGAAAATTTATGACATGAAAATGTTTCCAAATATGATGAAATAGTGAGAAAACAATTGTTGCAGCAATGTAACAGTTACTATGTGTATTAATTTTTTGTATTACTTATGTAAAAAGAAAATTGTTCCATGACTATTTTCATTTGAAACAATTTTATTTATGTACCGTAGGCCTAGTGCTTAATCACAAAAGTCAAACTGGCCGCATGATATAATTTATATTATAATTTATAACTTGTGTGTGTGTGTGTGTGTGTGTGTGTGTGTGTGTGTGTGTGAGAGAGAGAGAGAGAGAGAGAGAGAGAGAGAGAGAGGGGAATGTTGCATCCCTAGGATCTGGGACAATTATTAGCTCCATCAACCATCTTAGTGGGGATACCATCAACGATGTGGGGACAAAACTTGCATCCCCTAATCTATGATAGGTTAGTTATTCATGCTCTAAAAAAGTAAATTTTAATGAAGTAGAGTTAGGTTATATGGGGGCATTTGACATTACCAGAAACAAAAAAATTGTCCCCAAATTGCAGGAAAATGAACTATTGTATATATACCCTATTTCTTTCATATTGGCACACACACTCATCACATAACAACATTTGCATTATAACCCAATGGTTAATGAGAGAGAGAGAGAGAGAGAGAGAGAGAGAGGGAGAGAGAGAGAGAGAGAGAGAGAGAGAGAGAGAGAGAGAGAGATATGCTCAAGCCGTTGGTCTGAAGAAAATTATCAGCTCCAGAACCATCTTTACATTGTCCCAGTAGGGACACCACCAATAATATGGATGCAAATCTTGCATCCACAGATCTATGTAAGGCAAATATGAGATGCACATTGCTCCCAGAGAGAGAGAGAGAGAGAGAGAGAGAGAGAGAGAGAGAGAGAGAGAGACTTGAAATTGATTTCTTGTAAAATTGGCATATTAAGTTTCAATAAGATAAATGTAATAGAATTATATTAACACCACTGCATTATCATTGATTTTCAGCAAATTAATCATTCCTAGAAATTCCGTTTTTGGGAGGATGACATTTCAAAAATATCGTGTTTCTCCCTTTAATGGCAAAACTAATTCATGCATCAACAAACCATGATGTTGCATTGAAATAAATATAATGTGCATGACACAGATTAATGGAATTATAGAAGATCTTCTTCCAAGAAAACATGGGTAGGCTGTATTTTATGGAAAATTACCCACTGAAAAATTTCCATGAATTTGTAATGAGAATATAATATTGTTTCATTTGCAAAGGAGGAGTGGCTTAGAGTAATGATGTTTTATACCCCAATAAAGAATTCTTTCACTTGGTCCATTCTTGGATGGTGGAGGTAACTGGAGTGCCAGGGAAGACCGTTTAGCTTCGACAAATGAACTGACAAACTATCTCAAACTAGGATCTGCCCTAGTGCGATTAAATCCTAGAAGATGAGAGGAAATGTGATCCATGAGCCTGCTTCATAGACCATAGACCAATCCGCCACAGAGTACCCCCTTCCCCCCCCCCTCTATTTGCTAAGAAACTTCTACCAAATTTGGTTTTTTTTGTGATTTTAGAGGAGAGGATCAAGGGAACCTACTGAAAAATTTCCATAAATTTTAAAATGTATTAAATGATGTTTCATTTGCAATGGAAAGAAAAAGCCAATATGTAAGCTCCGAAACCTGATAATGGCCCAGGAATCAACACGCAATTAAAACTATAAAACAATATATCAATATGAATTGTAATGACCAACTAAAATCTACCCTACCCAGGGACCTTCCATATCAAACTTGGTTCTTATTGTCCTGGTGATATCAGAGGAAAAGATTAAGGGAATCTACTGAAAATTTTCCATGAATTTAAAATGAATGTAATGATGTTGCATTTACAAAGAAAGAAAGAGCCAATATGTAAGCTCCAAAACTTGATAATAGTCAACATGCAATTAAAAGCTTTAAAACATATCAATAGAATATGGAATAGACCAAATAAAATATACTGTATATTGCTTTATTTTCACGGTGTCAAATTTTTGCGGTTTTACGATGACTAGTGTATTCACGGCGTCATGTTTTAGCGTCTTATCTGATCAGGCATAGGGTAATGCTAATTTGTAATTGTAATGTTCTGTAATGCATTACATTTTCCCAAAGTAATGTAATGTAATGTGTAATGCCCAAAATTTTTGCATTAAATGTAATGGTAATGTAATGCATTACATAGACAAAAATGAATGTAATTTAAGCATTACATGGCATTACTTCTCTCTGTTAAATATTATATATTGTTACCATTAAAATTCAGGGCTAGTAAGTACCTGCAGGCTACTTTTTTCCTAAGTATGAAATATGAAAATCAATGTATGAAAATCAATGTCTAAAAAAGTGTTTTTAACTGTTGTCAAACTAATGATATACTTTGCTTTCATTGATAACTTGTGATAAAAACAATTTTATATTTTTATTATTTTTACCAGCTATTGTTTTTATTTACAATCCTTTTTATATGTTATTTTAGTCATTGAATACCTATCTTGAATGATTAAAGAATTTAGTGGATAAAATAAATAATAAAAACACAATGGTAGAATAATTCCTTACAACATCTCTTTTTCTTTTTTTTTTAGAGAAAACACAGAAGTGTATATTTTGAAAATAATAAGTTTGACATAGATGAACAATTGACTTTGACAAATATAAACATACTGGTAGCCAGCAGAAATGTCAATTGAATGACCCAAAGCAAAAAGATATGCACTTATTGATTATATTGCTGGTGATTTACTCCCATTTACAACAGTTGAAAGTCAAAACTTTGAACTTTGTAGAAGAGCTTAACCCTAAATTTCAAATTCCAAACAGGAAACATCTCTCGTCTATATATGTTTAAATTCTTTTGCTAATAAAATTTATGAAATGTAATGTGTAATATAATGCATTACTTTAGTAAAGTAATTGTAATATAATGCATTACTTTCCAAAATGCAAGTAATTGTAATTGTAATATAATGCTAGTTTTGTCAAAGTAATTGTAATGTAATGCATTACATTGCAATGTAATTCGCCCCATGTCTGTATCTGATTCAAGGAAAACGACTCTAGCAAGATTAATGGGCTGGTAATACCAGTGTCTATTCATGGTGGTTTAATTTTCATGGGAATACACTTGACCGCGAATATAGCGAAAATAAAAACATAGCGAAATATAAGCATTATACAGTACCATAACCAGGGACTTTCCATACCAAATTTGGTTCTTATTTCAGAGAAGATTGCCAATATAGAACCTCAAAAACCCACAACTCACCATTCAATTAAAAGCTGATTGTAAAATAGTTATGTAAATAGGGTTGTAATGAATCAACTAAAATCTACCCTACCCAGGGACCTTCCATACCAAATTTGGTTTTAATTGTCTTGGTTATTTGAGAGAAGATTATAGTTCATACACACTTTTCCATTTCATAACTTACTGTAAGATGCTTATTGCCAGTTACGGTAACCTAAATATTACTGTATTGCCAGCTTTAAAACCAAAATCATTGGACAGTGCTGTCTTGTCACCTTGGTGACCATTATGGACAAGTTTTATTGTCTGTCCCCATTTTTGACCCGTTAACTTGAAATGTAGTAACACATGACAAATGGTCACAGGGTTACAGAAAATTCATGTTTTGGTTTAACTTAGAGTCTTCAAGGTTCTTACATAAGACTTTATTGGTGACCAACAGTAAAATCTGCATACAATGGTTACCAAGGCAGCACAAATCTCAGTGCCCTTTAATTTTGGTTTCAAATTTAAAAACACAAATTTCCTATTACCTTGCTGTTCACTATAAACAGCTTTTACTAATTAGCAACCATTTTGACCCCTGATCACACCTTGTTACCAAATTTAAACAAAAGTAAACAAAATTTGACCTATGGTGTATGTATATTAAAACATGTTTACATGTATTTATGTTTACTTTTTTTAATCTTTTCAAAAACAAAATGAGTTTTGACTTGTTTCAGCAATGTCATCTATATCAGATGATGGTGTAATATTGTAGGGTATTTTTCCACTGTTTATGAAAGACCTTGACCTAATTAATTATTTGAATGACATATACATGTATAAAGTATCAGCTGAGAATTTTTAAAAAAATTTCTTGGTGCTCCTTGCACTTTTGTGAAACAGAATGAGAATGACATATGTATAGATACCCGGTATATAATATTAACTATGATGAAACAAAAATTTGAACCCCCCCCCCCCAAAAAAATGTGTATTTTGAACTTCTGCAGCATTTCTGTTAAACAGTACCATCATACCAGTACAGTCAAACAACATTGACCTGTCTGTTTGACCTTTTGTTAGGAATACTGTAAAGGGGGAAATTTTCGCTTGGGTAAAATTTTCGCTTATTTCGTGCTAAAGAAATTACCGGGAAATTTATACCCACGTGAAAATTATAACTATACAGGTTTATATATCATAATACATTTGTATACAGAATATACATCCACTATATTGGTAACGCGGAAATTACACCCACGCAAAATGTCAGATTTCAGAAATCGCGAAATTTTCACCCCGCGAAAATAATCCCCATTACAGTATTCATAAAGAAGGATCCACATTGGAATAGGAGGACCCACCCAATAAATGGGTAGTGTTAGAATTTACAGTTAATATATAAATAATGCATGTGTTTCAGGCTGACCAATCAAATTTATCTATTTGTCCAGATCGGTACTTTTTTTTTTTTTTTTTGCACAAGGTTGCCATTTAGGTACTTTTTAGTTTGATTTTGGTACAATTTCCAAACATAAAGTCTGATATTTTAGTACTTTTAATTTAAAAAAAAACCCCGTCAAAATGGGAAAAATCTAATTGACCTTTTTATTTTATCCGTCTGTTTTTATAGTATAAATCTGTCAAAAAAGAACAAATCAGTCAAATAGGGCAGATCCTAGTGTTTATGCAAAGTAATAATATTTCATATTAAGAACAGGAGATGCAATCGCCCATAGTCAATATTTATATTACCGGTAAAGGTCAAATGGACACTTCAATGTTGTTTGCATATATATAATATTAAGTTCGATCATGTAAAAAATCCGAAACAAAAAAATCTGGTGTATGTTGAAAATTTGCAAGTTGATGAGGATAATAAATGTTCATGTAATATACTTGATATTACTTCTTGTAGCCTTTGATCTTCTGCTAAGTAATGATAAATGATGAACAATAACAATATGAGATATTATTTTACAAGATATTTGTTTGAAATTTTTATAATATGTAGTTATATAGCTGTGTAATGCAAAAACATGAACAAAAACAAAACAAATATTTACAGTAAAACCTTGTGATAATGCTCTTTGGTAAATTTGCTACCTTGCTTATCACAACAGTAAATTAATGGCCACAGTATATAGTAAAAGTTCATTAGAATGCCGCTTGATAACATTGCCACCTTGTTTATTGCTACATTAAAACCTCATTATAATACCCCTTGATAACCTTGCCACTATGTACTGCATAATGCCTACCGGTATATTTCGCTGTAGTTTTATTTTCACTATATTCGCAGTCCAGCGTATTCCCGCGAAAATATAATCGCCACACAAAATACAGGATTTTGAGGCTTTCCGAAATGTTCTAGGTTCTCATCCACTTCCTTCAATTTAATCAGATAAGACCGCAAAAATTTGACATCGCGAATTTACTGAGCATCGTCAAACCGTGAAAAGTTGACACAGCAAAAATAAAGCAACATACAGTCTATTGCCACAACAAAACCTCATTATAATGCCCCTCGATTACTTTGTCACCTTGTATATTGCCACAGCAAAACCTCACAATGTCCCTCCATAACTTTGCCACCTTAATTAATGCTACAGTAAAAGAACATTTTATTTACCCTCTTCAACTTTGCCACCTTGCTTATTGACTTAGTAAATCATTGTTACAATTCCTTTCTACAACTTTGCAACCTTGTTTCCTGCCACAGTAATATCATAATATAATTTCTCTTAATAACCCTGCCACATTGTTGTATTAGAATTTAGAAGATACATGTACATGTATTGCAATGTTTTTAATTTTTAAATTTTTTTTTATATATATTTTTTTGTTTTTGTATAAAAATCAGTATCAACTGCATTTATTATTCCTATACATTTGGAATGCCACTTGAGATGTACCAGAAAAATCCCTTGTGAATGTCATAAATGTTCCAATAGAAAACAAACATACCAATGTCCAAATCACAGCCCCAACAGCTTTGAAGCTGTCAAATTAAGTTTAACATGTGAACTTCCGTCAGGGAAGTGAGACCAGGTGCTCATGAAGGGTAAGTACCTCATGTTTAGCTAGCCAATCAGAGTCTGCAATTTTTCCAAATCATTTTTAGTTTTCAATTAATAGTAGCCAAATTACCAAAGTTTGCAAAAAAATGTATTTTTTTAAACTATTGTTCCTAAAAATTTTGGTTAAATAGCTTCTTTTCTTAAAGAATTTCTTAAAAATTAGGAGCCAGTGGCGAATTTGGCAAATAGGAATGAAAACAAAGATTTTTGAGATCAAAATTTTGTCTCAAATTATATATTGCACTAGATATACTGTTTCTCAGATTATTGTGAACCAGACAAGCTGTAAAAAATACAATTCATCTTCCGTTACATGATATTATGTGCATTTTTATACAAAACATGATATGATGTATTTATTATACTGCACGATCAACATGCACACACAAGTATATTAAACATGTATGTAACATAAATCAGACTACATGTCACATACATGTGCATTTTACATACGATGTCATGATGACATTTAAATAAATAAATGTAAATCATTGTACACATTAATATATACCAGGAATGATCTGTTCAAAGCTTGAATATTTCAGTCAAGTTTTTAGTCAAAATGATTTGTTCAAAGCTTGAATATTTCAGTCAAGTTTTTAGTCAAAATGATTTGTTCAAAGTTTGAATATTTCAATCAAGTTTTTAGTCAAAATGATTTGTACAAAGCTTGAATATTTCAATCAAGTTTTTAGTTAAAATTCAATATTAAAACTTAATATTTATTGTGAAATTAATATTTAAAATGTAGTGAAAATGAATAAAATTGCATAAACTAAAGCTCACTGATTGTTATAAAACTTTTAATTTAATACTGTATGTTGATTTTTTTAATGTATTGAATTTGTGTTGTAAACGAATTGAGTTTCGAAACATGTACAATAAAACCAGGCCCCGGTTTCACATCATTCCTTAACTAAGATTTTCCTTAACTTAAATCTGGCAAAATTTGACAATGATTTATGGTGCTACAAATAAAAATTTTCAACAAAATAAGAATATAGATACAATGAGCTCAGAGTCATTATTACAATTAGATCTCAAATTTATGAACATCTTGTGAAATAACAAAATCATTCAGATTTCAAATTTACCAGATTTAAGTTAAGGAAAATCTTAGTGAAGAATTAATTGTGAAACCGGGGCCTGATACAGCAACCACTTCTATATACAGACCACCTCTCTATATATTACATATACAGTCAAACCTGCCTTAAAGTCCACCTCTATATAAGGACCACTTGCTCATAAAGGCTAGTAGAATTGTATCCCAATTGTTCTTTATTCATATTATTTGAACCTGTATATAAAGGCCACTTTTACTGGTTCCCTTGGGTTGCCTTTATAGACAGGTTTGACTATATGTATATGGGTGTGTATTATATCCCCGAGCTAGACTGTAAGACATTTAATTTATACTATTAATAAATACTAGTATATCATTTTGCACAAAAACATAAACCAGATATTATCATACAAAACATAAATTACTTTTCTTTACATGTACATTAATTTGGTTATATTTTTTTTAAAAATATAACTTCTGTCATTAAGATTTGAAAAATTGAACATCTCAAATTTCATTCAGATTCAATTTGATTACTGTAATGTGCCAAAAAGTTTTGTTGGAATAATGAAATTGGCAACAAAACTTTTACAACTGTGGACAGTTTTTCGAAGCTTGATTAAGTTAATCAGTGATAAGCACGAATTTAAAACACCAATAAATATGAACATAACATTATTGAATCAACAGTTTTAAAAAAATTTTGCTTCAATTTGACAAAATTCTATTCGCTTTTTGTGATTTCAACAAAAAATTCACAAAAATTTTGAAATAATAAAAAAATAACCAAATTTTGACTAATCAATGGATTGAACAACTGGGCCCAGATGATTTCCTTTCCTTTCCAACCCAGCACTAACCCTGAATCAGAAGTGTTTTTTTTTTCAAGAATATACTTTGGACAGAACTGAAGGGTCTCAGTGGCTGAGTGGTTTAAAGTATCAGCTCACAAAACACAGTGCCTCTTACAGTTATTTTGAATTTCATTTGGGCAGACCCTAGTGTGACAGTTTTTTTTTGTCAGTTTGCTTGCTAAAAGTTGATGATTTTCTCCAGGATCATCCCAGAACTGATTTCCTTTATATAGGTAAAAGAACGTTGATTGATTGATTGACTGATTGATTGAATCATTCAGGTTTTATGTCCCAGTCAAGAATATTTCACTTATATTGAGATGTCACCAGTTATATAGGTGAAGGGGAGAAATTTGGACCTTTCTGGTGTGCTCAGGCCAATGTGAAGGGATGGTTTTTTAATGTGCCATGCATGCTGTGTTATAGGGCATTGTTTTTTTAAAACGTTTTTATGGAGCAAGCACTCTATCAACTGAAAGTACCGTAGTGTTAAAAGAATCTTGACTGAGCATAAAACATTGTAACAGGAAAGGAAGGAAACACCAGAAAACAACAACTTCCTCCCCTAGTGCCCTAGCAGAAGATTCTACCTGGTGAAAAGCGAGCGTTCTACCTCAAGGCTAAAAGATCTGGACCAGAAAGCCTGGCAGTAAATCACTTTATTATACAGTCAATCCTGTCTATAGAGGCCACCAAAGGGAACCAGTAAAAGTGGCCTTTATGGGCAGGTGGACTTATATAGAGGTGGCCTTTAAGGCAGGTTAGACTGTATCTATTATATACTTACGCAAAACCACACATATGTGGTTATCTGACGTAGCTGATCGCACAAGTTTATTGTGCGGACGGATACATTACACGAGTGCACTCTGCGCACGAGTGTAATGTATGTGTTCGCACAATAAACGAGTAAATTCTCCCAACTTAACATGACGTATGTATCACATATTGACGTCATATTATTGTTGTAATTACATATTACATAATGACGTCATATTATTGTTGTCGGAAAAGGGAATTCCCCTTAAAGGAGTTCCAGCTACTATGGTGATACGGACCTTTGTATCACATGGCAAGAAAATGTAATGTATCGCTATAGTAAGATTCAATGGGTATGTGATAAAACACAACAACATCGTGACCAGCTCAGTCCCGCTACAACACCACTACTGCATTCCATATTTTGACTTGGAGATAAATCTTACAAATAAAAACACAACTCATCTTTATAATATTATATTTCTAGAATATTATGTATCATATAATTTTATAAAAAATAAATTAATTAAAAATTATCACAGTTCAATAATTTAATTACAATGGTCTCTTGAGAGCCAAATACCCCATGTCCTATCTTTTTTTCCTCAATCATTTTCACTAATGTAATGTTGTGCATCTTTAAATTGACACAAGACACATCATCTCATGTTGGTAAACATTTGTACAGTTTGATTAAAAAAATTCATTGAAAAAAGTGGAAATTATTAAGTTGAAAATGGTATTTAGACACAAAAACTAATATTTGACCTTTTGACCTTAACATCTAAATGTGGTATGCAATGCATTACCTCATGTTGGGGTATACATTAATTTTGTGCCAAGTTTGATACAATCAATCACTTGATTTACATCTGTGCAGAGGGAACACAACCTTTCGATATTGAAACTAAAAATTGCCCTTGTGACCTTGACCTAGATACTTAATTTGGTACCCAACACATCATCTCGTGTATACATTTGTGCCAAGTTTGATAAAATCCATCACTAGGTTTACATCACAACCTTTTGATATTGAAACTAAGATCTGACCTTGTAACCTTGACCTTTGACCTACATATCTAAATATGGCATGCCACACATCATCTCATGTTGGTATACCATTGTACCAAGTTTAATCAAAACTTATTAATACATGTGAAAGTTATAGTGCGGACATGATTTTACATGGATGGACAGACAGACAGATAGACAGACAGACAGATAGATGGTGATCCCTATATCCCCCCACTAAGTACATAAGAATTATTTATCATAACTTTGATTGTTCCATAAATCTAAATGCAAAACTATTTTCAGGTAGATAAACATTATCTTTAGTGAGCACCACACCACTATAATCTACAAGTTCTTTATCACTGTCAAGCACTACTAAAGCCGTCCAGATACAATGCAGTGCCGTGAACCCCCATGTTGTAACTTTTCTTCCATTTATGAATTCATCTATATAATACATTTTAAAAATAAAACCATCATATTTGCCTTTTACAATTCTAACACTATCATCTAAACATCGGGCTAGTGGTAAACTAAAGACTAATTCAACTTCCTCCGGATTGGGTTTTGGCACAAAGTCCCCGGGTATAATTCCAACCACGATATCTACAATTATATTAGGTCTAACAAACGATTTTGGTAGTAAAGCCACTACTTCTACACTATCGAATGGAAGACCAATTTCTTCTTCCGATTCTCTTAAAGCTGTGAAAATCTCGTCTTTGTCACTGTCGTCAGAGCGACCTCCAGGGAATGCCACACCCCCTGAATGAGTTTGTAAATTTTTGGACCGAACTGTCAGTAAGACATGCCATTCTCCTGATCTGTAAAACAACGGAATCAACACACTGGCTCTGGAATAGGTCTCTGGAATGTTTAAATGTTGAGGAGATTTCCTCAAATCAAATTTTCCCAGTCTTTCTAAAATATCTTCTCTGGTAACCATAGCAACTGAAATGAAAAATATATATATATATACATGTTCCAATAAGTTATATAACTTTCAGAAATAAAGATTGAATTGAATTGAAATATGTATCATGCACAAGTACCATATGTTATACCGTCAAACCTGTCTATAAAGGCCACCCAAGGGAATCAGTAAAAGTACAGGTTCAAATAATATAAATAATATAAATAAAGAATAATTGGTATACACTTTTACTAGCCTTTATAAGCAGGGGGCCTTTAAGGCAGTTTGGACTGTATCTTATAATTGTAGACATATTAATTTAGGACTGAAATGGAGTAATGGTGTTTTATGACCTAGTCAAGATTCTTAACTTATATCAAGGTGATCAGTTCTGGGATGTTGGGGTAAAATAGCTTTTGTATCCAGAGAAATCCACTGACCTTCAGCAAGCAAAGTAACAAACTTTCTCAAATTTGGATCTTTGACATGGGACCTATTTATTTTAAGTTCCCATCTGAAAGAACCATGACTTTCATTTCGTAATGCCGAGTGCTTGGGGAAAGAACAGTCACTACCAACTTTCAAGTCTTGGGTCAGACCCGGTCTGGTTTGAACAACCTCCCGCTAAAGAGCAAGCACTGTACCAACTGAGCTACTGCAGGCAGGTGAAGAGCTGACAGAGACATGCAGGATGGTTCATATATATATATACATGTATATATATATATACTCAAACTTTGTTTTTATTTAGAATAAAATAGCAAAAAATTGAACAGTGATCTGAAAAAAAATCTCTTCAGTGGTACCTAGTATTATAGTGACCAGTGATGAGACTTTTTCTGGGTCATAAATATCCAAATTCCAGACCCCTGTGGGCAAGGACACTGTCCATAAACAGGGACAAGACACTGTCCATTAACAGGGACAGAAAAAATTGACCAATACTTTAATAAGATTAAGCTGGTCATTTATGAATGACCCATGACCTCTGACCCATGTCTAATCTTTAAAGGACATGTGCACTAGTTGTGAACTCGTTGTACTTATAATTACTCCCTCTGGTCATTTAAGGCTTTAAAAACAAAATGCTTGATTTAAAATAACGGTCACTCACTCCATGATAATGTCCAGTATATACCGGTATATACAGTATACAGGTCTGGTTGTGACCAGTTTCTCAGTTTTGTGCAACATGTACTAGG
Organism: Anadara kagoshimensis; assembly: GCA_021292105.1. Taxonomy (NCBI): domain Eukaryota; kingdom Metazoa; phylum Mollusca; class Bivalvia; order Arcoida; family Arcidae; genus Anadara; species Anadara kagoshimensis. The sequence continues at coordinate 24,974,983 of CM037875.1, read as the reverse complement.
CTTGGCTCTCTAGGCAAGAAGTGATTTTGGAAGGACTTCCATTTGTAACCCCCATCCCTAGGGCTGGCTATCAATGTTGAAATTCAATATCGATTATTGTTATTTTCGTACCGATAACTATCGATACATATCGAAAAAATAATTTGTAGGGAGAAAAGTCTTGATACATCATATCTTACTCCATAAAATCTTGTCTAACAGTGTTGAACATGTAAGCTAGATGCTTAAATCTTAAACATGCGGATGCTTGGATACTTCTTACTGTAATAAGGTGCACTCAAGTTTCGGAAGGATTTCACATCATTTCAGAGGTGCCCAAGAATTGATGATGTACTTGCCTGTATGAACAAATGCACATGTTATGACAAGTGGAGCTCGTTTGAATAGTAAGACATTCTTTACATAATCAATCTTTTTGTTGTTTTTCTGAAGTTTTGGATTTTCTATTTTATTGTTTTTCTGAAGTTTTGGATTTTTTAGTCATCGATATTTGAAAAATCAATATTGGTTATTGTCAGGAGTAGCCCATAAATCTGTATATCGTGCCATTCCTACCCTCCCCCTCTAAATTGTATTTTTTTTAAAGAAAACCTAATTGCAATGAATTTAAGCCATTTGGACATTTTTGTTAAAAGTAAATTTTCAAAAAATTTGAAATAGAATTTAATGGGGGTGGGTGGGGTATGTTGAGTTGTGTTTACATCATATGGATATTCGCATACAAAAAACTACAAGGTTTGATCAAATTAAAATTGCATAGTGATAAACATTATATAATGGCAATTTTAACATAGTAGATTATATTTATATAACATAATGACAGATTAATTTGAGCATTTTGAATAAAACAAAATGAAGTATTTGTAATCTCCAGACATCTAAAAGTTTCTTCAAATTTAATTTTGAATTGAATGGAAAGTTGAATACAACTGGGGCGTATCAATCTAGAATTGATTTTTTTTTTCAAAATTACATTTAATAACCATTTTGAATAAGTGTAATTGAGAAATTGAGAACAAAAAAATAATTGAAAAAAATTGAAATTAAATTGAGGGTGTATCTGTTTGAAACTGAAGGGTTTTCATATTTACATAACCATTTTAAATAAGAGTTATTGAACACAAAAAATAAAAAAAATTGAATTGCTTTGAGGGTGTATCTGTCTGAAACGGAATGTTTTTCAGATTTACATAACCATTTTGAATAAGTGTTATTGAAAACAAAATAAAATTTATTTCGAATTGCATTGAGGGTGTATCTGTCTGAAACGGAATGGTTTTCAGATTTAAAGACAGATATATAAACATTTTGAATTAGTGTTATTGAGTTCGTTCAAATCTTAAGAATTTAAAATTTAAATTCTATAATTGATTGTTTTCATTAACTGCAGGTACAGGTATTTCAAAAGACTCTATTTGTTTGTCATCTTTTAGATTTTAAATTTTAAAATTTAAATTTTGAAATGTAGTTCTCTATTGCTTGTTTTCAGAAACATAATGCAAGACCCTATTTGTTTGTAATCTTTTAGATTTTAAATTCTAAAATTTTAATTTTGAAATTTAATTCTCTATTGCTTGTTTTCAGAAAATGCAGGTATATTTTGAATTTTGAAAGACCCTATTTCTTTGTTGCTAATCTTTTAGATTTTAAATTTTAATATTTAATTTTAAATAGTATAAAGTGTTATCTATATCAGCAGTTTTGGACTATATTTTTTTTACTTATTATGTATTATAATTATTATTATAAAATTAAAGTAAATTTTAAACTTTTTAGTTTATGGTAGGTATATTATAATTTTGGATTTAAATCAATTTGTTATTTATCAAAATGCAATACAATACAATACCTTGTTTCCCTTCCCATTTTATTTTGGATTGAAATAATTTTTTTTCATTTGGAATGAAATCAATAATTCTATTTATTATAAAAAAAAAAACAGAAAAAACACAATATACGTCATTATCCTTTTTTCCCTTCCTATTTTATTTATGTTTATGTGTAATACTGGTAATTAGTATAGGCAAACAACATTGACCTGTCCCCTTGACCTTTGATTTTAATATTTATTATGGACCAGTCCATTTACCAATAGAGAAGACATGTGTTTAATTCAGCTGCCTCTTAAGAAACATGCAATTTTATATATTAACTGCCAATCCCGACACTGCCAATGTATTGAGTGGATCCTCTTATATGAATTCTAATGAAAGGTCAAATGGCCAGGTCAATGTTGTTTGCCTTTACAACCTGGGGAATCCCCTAAAAAATGATATTGCCCAATTTGTAAAAATAAGTCAACCAAAACAAATATATATATATATGGATTTAATTTAGGTAAGTCATATTTGTTTGCCTTTGTCTTATTTGACGTAAATTAATCCATTTAAAGTATCATGGAATTAATTTTAATCTCCAGATTAGGATAAATATAATCTTTGTCTGACACTATACTAAAATAATTTAATTGATGACGCTTGATTTCAAACAAAGGTTTTTTCGAAAATTTTAAATTAAATGGTGGTATCCTTATGAAAAAAAAAAACCCACACACAAAGTGGTCCAAAAATAAGAAATTAATAACAGCAAGATGGAAATTTAGAAATCATTTTTAGCAAAAAAAAGGTTGGGTGTTTTACTTCCCAGTCAAGAATATTTCACTTATGTCGAAACTATAGGCAAAAGTGTAACAATCTTGCCAGTGCATTGCACTGATGGAATAATACAGCAGGGTTTTTTAGCGTGCCAAGCCCACCGTGACATGGGACCTCATTTATTTTTAAGTTCCCATCTCAAAGAACCGTCACTGTCATTTTGTAATGAAAGAACAGTCACTACCCACTTTAAAGTCTTGGGTCAGACCTGATGGAGGTTCAAACCAACAACCTACCTTTTACAGAACCACTGCGGTAGCTCAGTTGATAGAGTGCTCGCTCCGTAAGCGCCATCAGTGCAACGCATAGGCAAAATTTCTGCACCTTTGTCTATAGCTGGCGACGTCGTGATGTAAGTGAAATATTCTTGACTGGGATGTTAAACACCATTACTCCACTCCATCCCCTCTTACAGAGCGACTGAGATACCGCAGTGGTTTTTAGCAGAACAGACGTCACATAAATGTGCTGAAATGAAATGTGCAAACTCTGTGTTCAATTAACACAAAATTTGAGATTACTCAGGTTTCAGTTTAGATAAGGTTTTGGTTGACTTTGGGATAAAACTTCTTTGATGGCACTGGAGTTGCGACAAAGGTATTTTTTTTCCTTAAAAAGAGTCTAATTCAAATAGTCTTATCCTCATGAAAAAAACCTTCCAAAATAAGAATTAAATTTCATCAAGATGGAACTTTAAAATTATACTGAAATCATTTCTCGAAGGAAAATTCATTTCAATTTGCAGAAAAGAAATGCACGAACTCAGGGTTCAGTTAGAACAGCTGGTCAGTTTGTCCACTTGATATTCAGTTCAGACAGGTTTTACTATAATATACCACACACAAAAATTGAGACAATCTGACCCCAGTTTCACAATTATTCCTGAACATTTATATCTGACAGATTTAAAACTCTCAATAATTTTGTTAATTATTCAGATATTGAGGGAATTTAAGGAGTCGTTTTATAGATTATATTACGCTTAAGGCATTTGTACATGTGTTGGACCTTGACAAAAATATTTATTCCAAACATTCTAAAAAGAACTTGCCAAAAGCCAAAAGTTATCAAATTTAAGCTAAGGAAAATTTTAGTTATGGAAGGAATGGCTGGGAAACTGGAGCCTGGCTCTTCTTGTATCATAATACAATTTTTTAACTCTACCACACACACACACACACACACACACCTTTTAAAATTTGATGACCAATGAAGCATTGAGTTATTTTAAACTGTTAGGTGTAATGAAATAAAAACAGTTCATTTTATTTAAATTACATAATTTTACACCTTAACTGGATAGCCTTCATTTTTATCTCAATATGTTTTTAACTTAAATGTACAAATGTACTTTAAGCAAGCAACATATTTATCACACACTTATCTGGACATCAACCCTGTTTTAAGTCGAGATGACATACAAATATAGCTTAAACAAGAAAAACAAAGTTAGGCATCTAAAAACACTATCTTTGGTTCTAGTCACCCTACCAACCCTTTATTATACTGTCTAAGAAAAAACATTTGTGAGTTAAAAACATTGTAACAGGAAAGAGGAAAAATGCAGGGTCGGACTTGGATCGAACCCGGGACCTCCCGAACTATAGGTGAATGCTGTACCACTGAGCTACCCAGACCGCTACATTCTTCCCTTTTTTTCGATTCAACTCCCTTGAATCGAAACCACCAGGTTCCACCCTGGGACCAACCTGTTGGTCGGCCACTTCCCAGCGTCGGTTGAGCCACCAAATGTAACAGGAAAGAGAAAAAATGCAGGGTCAGACTGGGGATCGAACCTCGGGACCTCCCACACTATAGGTGAGTGTTCTACCACTGAGCTACCCAGACCTCTACACTATTCAAAATTTTCATGGTGACTTGTACCGTGAATATATCTTCTCAGATCCCTGAAATCAGACCTGGTTTCACAATAATTTTTTAACTCAGATTTTCCTTAACTTAAATCTAGCAAATGATATCTTCTTAATTTTTAAGGTATTTAGGAATTTAAGTTGCCCTTTTAAAGATCAGACGAGGCTACGTTTTAATTTTGTCAAATTTATTTTATTTGTATTGCATCAAAATTTACCAGAAATCTTTGTTAAGGAATGACTGTAAAACTAGGGCATGAACCACAGATATTCTTTCACTTGGCCTTAAGAACAAAATACATGCCATTCCATTGTCAGTGCTGAATGAATGAATGAAGCTGGGTGAGTGACAATACACATAAACATTTAGTTAATGTATTGTTAATGAGGTGGATTAAGGTAGCATAATAGAGCTCAGTGTTGCCAAAATTTAGGCAGACAACATTGACCTGTCTGCTTGACCCTAAATTATGGACAACTGCATTTTTTATGTTACCAGTACCTATAGGTGTTTATTTTGTCTACAATATGGAAAACAAGCATTATTTGTATATTAACTGTGAATCCTAAAGTTACCTATGTGGTTTGATCAGCATGTACAAATATTTTTCACAAAAGGTCAAGTGGACAGGTCAATGTTGTTTGCCTGTACTTTTCTTTTTAATTATACCTTACAAAACAACAACAATATTATAGTATGGGTGTGTAGGCAAACAACATTGACCTGTCCGTTGACCTTTGATTAGGAATATTCATATGGGACGGTTCATCCAATACATAGGTAGTGTTAGGATTCACAGTTAATGCATGTACACATTGCCCATGCTTGGTGTTTACATCATATAGACGAAATATACACGCATGATACCTATTACTTAAACTTAGCTGTCCATAATGAATATTTAAATCAAAGGTCAAGTGGACAGGTCAATGTTGTTTACCTACAGTCAGTCACATGTAGTATAGGCAAACAACTTTGACCCGTCAGCTTGACCTTTAATTTAAATATTTTTATAAATGACTGCATTTACATATAGGTCTCACACCGGTTTATTTTGTTTACTTAATGAAAACGCTAATCACTTATCTTGCATGCACATATTTTAACTGTGAATCCTACTGCTACCTATGTATAGAGTGAATATTCCAAATGAAAGGTCAAACGGACGGGTCAATGTTGTTTGTCTATACCAGTTTTGTGACCCATTTTTATGAATATTCAAACAAGATTGAAAAATAAACAACCATTATAGTAATGAGTTAGTAATCATGTGACTCAATTGAACAGGGACCTTGGTGGCCAAGTGGTCTAAAGTACGCACACACTTACGGATCACAGTGCCTCTCACTGACTTGGTTCAAATCCTGCTGGGGACACTTCCTAGTGTGAGAAAGTATGCAAGTTCACTTGCTGAATATGTCATTAGTTTTCTCAAGGCACTCCTATTCTTCCATCAGTCCTGAACTGACCGGCTCGATATAAGTTAAAGGATCTTGACTGGGGCATAAAACACCATGATGATGCCCAATGAGCAGACTGCAATAGAGTTGAGTTGAGTAATGGCGTTTAATGTCCCAGTCAAGAATATTTCACTTATATAGAGACGTCGTCAGTTATAGGCGAAGGTGCAGAAATTTTTCCTGTGCATTGCACTAATGGTATGATACAGCAGGGTTCTTTAGCGTGCCTAGCCTATGGTAACACAGGACCTTGTTTATTTTAAGTTCCCATCCGAAAGAACCATGGTAATGCTGAGTGCTTGGGGAAAGAACTTTCAAGTCTTGGGTCAGACCCGGTTGCTGGTTGGGGTTCGAATACATAAACCCCCACTTACGAGACCAGTATTCTACCGACTGAGCTACCGCAGTGGTTTTTAGAGTCACTACCCACTTTCCCCGCCTGGGGATCAAACCACTTACAGAGAGAGCATTCTACCAACTGATCTACTGAGGTGGTCTCAGACTGCAATAGAATTCCTCACCGAAAAATGCTCTTTTATAATATATGCCACTAATGTTGCCCAGTTGATAGAGTGCTTGCACTGTTTGTGGGAGGTTGTGCATTCAAACCCCAGCGCAGTCTGACCAAGACTTGAAAATAGGTAGTGACATCTTTTGCCAAACACTCTGCATTTAGACATGAAAGTCACTGGATCTTTGGAAGAGACCTAAATCTGATGCCCCATGTCATGCCAGGCATGGCACATAAAAGAACCCTTTCGGCACATTGCCCCGAGAGCACTGCAAAGGTAAAATTTTCTGCCACTTCACCTATAGCTAGCGACATCTTGAAAGTGAAATATTCTTGACTGAGATATAAAATCCGATTTGATCAAACAATATTTTATAATGACGGAAGAAGATTCAAAATGGGGGTCACCTTCCCAGGTCATAGTAGTCTGACTATAAATATACATACATCCTAAAACCTTGTCATTATCAATAACTAAGACCCATTATTCTATCTCTCTGGGGGATGCTACCTCAGCAATTATTATAAATGCCATGAGGAGTGCACCACTCTTATCAGGTGACATTTATAGTCTGCTATTAAAATATAACAGCATGATCTCAGTATTTAATTGGGGTAGGTTTTTTGCCAAGACTGCAGTTGGTAGAGTGTTAATTCTGGTACATGGGAGGCCAGGATATAAATCAGTTGATAAATTGAGGAGTATTTAATTGGGATTGGGTCTGTCTGGTTTTATTTTTGGTTAATATACAATAATAACAACAAAAATATTATCCCTTGAATACATCTGCTGCTGTTGGCAGTGTTCATTCCCAAGGTTTTGAACCAGTTGATTTATTGCAGGGAGGAAGCTTAACTATTTTCATTTAGGGATCCAGCTTACTTCAGAAAAGAAGTTGTAATAGTAATAAATAGCTAAAATGTGTAAACATTAAGGGCCCCAGACTTTTAGTAGTCATGGGCTACAAGGCCCCTGCTAATCTTCATCCCTGAATTGACAAGTGTCTAATTGGGTAGGGACTGCTGGTTATTTATTTATTTATTTATTTATTTATTTATTTTTTATAAATATTTAAAATGCAAGTTACAATAAGAACAGTTTAATTATCCCCTGAATTTCTCATTTAGAGGCTGCAGTTGGTAGAATGCTTGTTCCGTATGCGGGTGATCAAGGTTTAAACCCTGTCAGATCTGATTAAGACTTGGAAAAAAATTGTACATACATCCTGGGCCTAAGTCTTTTTGGTTAAAAGCTGCAACTGTGTCAACCCACCCCTATTCCCCTCTACAAAAACTGAGTGAAAAGTTTGTGTTCAAAAAGTCTAATCTCTAAATTGACGTATCCCCGACCACGCCCACAATGTTCCGACACTGGCCGCCATCACGGTACCAAAGCAGCGTCATAGCAACTAATGACGTACTAGTGTCAGTGACGTCATTAAATGGCGCTATTCAGGCCGAGTTTTCATTCTTTTTTGCGTGTAAATCAAGCATCCGGCCATTTGACGGAACATTGTGGGCGTGGCCGGCGAATCTGGACTGGGCTTTAAAATTCCATTTCTCCTCATCCACTCCACTCCCACTTGTCATTACTGTATACAGCTCATAAATAAATTTGCTACCGTAGTTAATTTCATTAGTACAGATACAATACATGTAGTATTTCATGACCATAACTATGACTTACAGTCCACTGTACACACACACACACACACACACACACACACACATAAACACACACACACATAAATATTATGCATAAGGGTTAAAATCTATGGTCACGTTCATAATCTGCATAGAGTGAAAAAAATTAGTCACCCCATCTAACAACGAGAAAAGGTTTTTTTTTAAACTAAATATAACTCCATTTCCTTACGCAATCTTTCACTCCCAAGTTTAAATTTAGACTCATCATGTGATTAACATATTTTGCTACTTAGTTTCATTATAGATATCAATTCATGATAAAATCTCTCTTTTTTTAAAAAAAATTCCCTGAATACATGTATATACCCCTTATCTGTGACTCTTACAATGTCCCAATCTGGTCTGGTCCAGTTTCTGAAAAACTACTTCCTTTAAAATTACATAAAATGGACTCCAGGCTACATTATCACATGACGAACGAACGGTCAGTACAGATATGTCAACATTGTTATCAGGACCTAGTCAGTTAAACCTTATGTCACTGTATAATAATGTCAATTTTGTGAATTTATACCCTGATAGAGAATACAAGCCCATGTCTTCTATTCCATGATAGCTGAAAAAATGACCCATAATTGTCTTTTTTGACATCAATTTATTTTTCACTACCACTTGTGTGAAAAAAAATTCAGGTGGGTAACAAAAACTTTTTTTCAAGTGGATGAATTATTTACTTTTAATTTCATTCCTTTATATTTTGAAATGTATTTTTTAAAAATAATTTGGAATTTTTTTTTTTTTTTTTTTTTTTACTTTTTAAAAATTTCACTGGTCAATACAGTACAAGAATAACTGAGCATGCAAAATATGCAGCCAGCTGTCAATAACTCCTGAACTCTTTGACCAAATTACAGGTACATGTATATATAAATTCAAACTCGACCTGTATATTATCATTAAAAGTATAGAATACTCATAGGTTTAAATTATTGATTCATATGATGGATGGATGGATGGATGGGTGGATGGATAGATGTATGGGTAAACAGACTGACTGATAAATAGACACATCTTTAAAATTTGCATTAGCTCCATTGGTAGTTGGGAGGTTGTGGGTTCAAACGCCGACTGACTCTGAGCCAAAACTTGAAAGTGGGTAGTGACTGTTCTTTGGCCAAGCACTCAGCATTAAGAAATGAAAGTCATGCTTCTTTCAGATGGGAACTTAAAATAAACGAGGTCCCGTGTCACGGTAGGCGTGGCACAATAAAGAACCCTGATGTATAATGCCATGAGGCAAAATTTCAACACCTTCATCAACAGCTGGCAAGATCTCGATATAAGTGAAATATTCTTGACTGAGGCGTTTAACACCATTATTCAATCTACTGAACTCAAATCAACTCTTTAAAATATGAGATAGCCATAATTGCTTTGTCGTCTTACGCTGGGTATTAAGAGGACAGGGCATCATCAGTCGGTTCACCAGGTGCCCTCTAAAACACCATAACACCACTATCTTTGCATTCATGTAATGTTACATATGACCCACTAAGGAATAACAATGTGGTCATTTGACAACATAAAGGATCAATGGCTCCATGCACCTCTTCTAACATTAACATTGTGAAGCTAAATGTAGAAAAATGTACCAACCCATCCCTGCACTCAGTTTCACTAAGATTTTCCTTACCTGTAACTTAAATTCAGCAGATTTTGACAATTTGGAATTAAAAATAAACAACATTTGTGCCAATATATAAATATTACATTTCTGATAGGGTGACAATATGGGCTGTCACCCTATCAGAAATGTAATATTTATTTTATTATACCGATTGTTGATGTTAATTATACTGTGCAACCAAAGTATACTGGATTGAAAATCATGACAGTAAGCTGTCGTCCGTAAGCAACTTGTGAGACGCTTGTAGGATTTATCTATCATATTTACTTTAGAAAAACGTTTTACTGATTTAGAAGACGAATGCAATCGAACCGCATACATGGTTTTTCTGTGCATGTGAAGTCAGATCAAGGTATAATAAAACTAAATACAGATGTTATAAGCCTGAAATCATCTTCAAAATGACACCTTAAATTCATCGATATCTTAAATTCAAATTCAACAATTTCCTTAAAAATTAACAAAATTATTGCAATATCAAATTTACCAGATTTAAGTTACTGCTAAATAAAATCATAGTAAAGAAATGATTATGAAAGAGGGGTCATGTTTTTTTCCCTCTAAAATTGGGTGACATATCATAATTTTGTTTGATTATTAAGGAGTTGAGTAATGGTGTTTAATGTCGCAGTCAAGAATATTTCACTTATATCGAGACGTCGCCAGCTATAGGCGAAGGTGCAGAAATTTTGCTTGTGCGTTGCGCTGATGGCATTATACAGCAGGGTTCTTTAGCGTGCCAAGCCCACCGTGACAAGGGACCTTGTTCATTTTAAGTTCCCATCCGAAAGAACCGTAGCTTTCATTTCGTAATGCCGAGTGCTTAGCGAAAGAACAGTCGCTACCCACTTCCAAGTCTTGGGTCAGACCCGGCCGGGGACCAAACCCACGACCTTCCACTTACGGAATAGTATTATGAAACGGGGGTCATATTTTTTTTTTCTCTAGAATTGGGTGACATAATTTTGTTTGATTAGTCAAGGAAAATCTTAGTTAAGAAATGGTTATGAAACAGGGGTCATATTTTTTTTTAAAAATTGGGCGACATAATTTTGTTTGATAAGTTTAAATCTTACCTGTTCAATATAATGGTAGTTACTGCCAACATATATATGTGGTTATTTTCACTACTGGTGACCTACTGACTCCATTAAATATCTAAAAATCTGCAAGTAAATAAATAAACTTATATAAACGAGTACCCAATCTCAGAAAGGAGAAAAAAGGCAGGGTCAGACTGGGGATTTAACCTATGACCTCCCACACTATAGGCGAGTGCTCTACCACTGAGCTACCCAGACTGCTACATTCCTTCCTTTATTTTTGAGTTTCCCCCAGTCCCAAGTAGGAAACTCACACAAATTTCCTTTGATGAACTTTATATGGCCCTTAACTGCCAGTCCACCACTTCTGAGGGCCACATTGGCCACCAAACTATAACAGGAAGGAGAAAAATGCAGGGTGGGACTGAGGTCCAATCCGAGGCCTCCCACTCTAGTATAGGCGAGTGCTCTACCACTGATCATGAGCTACCCAGACGGCTACAGGAGAAATAAAGTTATATTGTGTTTTGCATAGAATTTATACAATAATCAGATTGATTGAATTAGGTTTTATGTCCTAGTCAAGAATATTTCACTTATATCGAGACATCAGCAGCTAGAGAAATTTTTACCTTTGTAGCGTGCTTGGTGCAATATGCAGGGAGGATTCTTTGATGTGCCATGCCTGCTATGACACTGGACATCGGTTTTTAAGCTCTCTTCCGAAGGACTCTGTGACCTCCATTTCTAAATGTCAAGTGCTTCGACCTAAAGAACAACGCTACCTTTTTTCAAGTCTTGGGGTTTGAACCCATGACCTCCCACATATGAAATGAGCACCCTACCACTGAGCTACCATAGTGGTGTGCTTTGCATAGAAATTAAACAATAATCTAGAGGTGTTAACACAAACTTTGTTCTGATCCAAGGTTTTACGAACCTGAATTCATATTGCACACTTTGTCGTGCGACACTTTCATCTGAATCATGGCCGAGTATGAAGATTAAAATCACAACAAGAAGTGCAATATTTATATGTACTGCCAGACAAAAATGATATAGATCTTTAGTTGAAATACTAGTGGGAAGTAAATGAAAAGGGTTATAACTTATTGAACTGATATTGTGAAACATTGTCCCTACTTAACTCGACTAGACATTTGCACTCAGCCACTCATAACCTCATACAAATGTCAGTCAAATCAGGACAATATTTCACAACATTAGTTCAATAACACCATATTATTATATAGCAATATATGCTTTGCACAGAAAATAAACGTTAAATCCCGAGGTGTTAGCATGCAATAAATATCGAATATTGCACGCTTTGTTCCAGTCCGATGTTTCCAGAATCAATTTTTTAATACTGCACGCTTTGTCACAAGACGCTGTCGTTTATGACGTCATATGATTTTGTTGTCGATGTCATCGCTGTGTTGTCATATTGCACTAGTTCTTATATCCATTTACAAAAACTAGTGCAATATTTATGTATTGTACGACAAAATGGTATTTTAGATGAAATACTTGACGGAAGTAAACAAATTTTATTCTGATATATAATAAAAGGGTTATTGAACTGATATTGTGAAATATTGTCCCGAGTTGAGTTGACATTTGCACGAGCTTGTGAATATAATATTCAGTGATAAGTTAACTTGAAGACCTACATAACATGAGTTTCCTCACTCATTGGTCCCATTACTGTGGTAGATCAGTTGGTAGAGTGCTTGCTCCGTTAGTGGGAGGTTGGGGTTTAAACCCCGACCAGGTATGACCTAAGACTTGAAAGTAGGTATTGACTGTTTCGCCAAGCAATCAGCATTACAAAAAGGGACGGCTCTTTCAGATGCGAACTTAAAATAAACAAGGTCCCATGTCCCGCTGTATATGCCATCAGCACGATATATGTATACAGGCAAAATTTCTGTACCTTTGCCTATAATTGGCGACATCTCGATATGTGAAATATTCTTGACTTGCGTGTTGAACACCATTATTCAATTCAACTCATTAGTCCAACAAGTTTTATTGTTGCTGGGTCATATTAAATTATACCCCTGCTTAAAAAAAGGGAGGGGGGGTTTATAGTGATAGGGGTGTCCGTCCGTCCTTCCGTTACACCTTAGGGTACCTATCTCTTATCCGCAACTCCTCCTAAACCCTTCAATGGATTTTCATGAAACTTTCACACAATCTTTGTGATATAATGTTGATGTGCACATCCTATTTAAAAATCTGATCTGATGGGTTTTTGGGAGAGGGGGGTATATGTGCACATCCTATTTAAAAATTTGTTCCGATGGATTTTTGGGAGCGGGGGGTATTTTTTGTGAGCTTGTGGTTCAGTTTTTTAGTTTGCTTTTAATTTACATGCTGGATGAATATTCATCTGTATGTTGTGCGACAATACTGGAATATTTTTTATTCATTTGGGATTTTAATTATGTGGTGTGTGGTGATATTAATTAATGTGATGTGTTGACAGTGTGTAGCTATGGGGATATTACATGTATTTATGTGTTGTGCGACAATATTAGGATATTTATGTGTTATGTAATAAGTTATCCAGGAAATTATGTAAGTTATGTGCTATTTGCTAACAAAAAAAAGACAGTGTACCTGTTTTTTCCTTACATTACATACAAATATTTAACCAAACTTGCTAAAGGTGCAAAAACTCAAAAGAGTCTGACGAGTTTGGCAAAATAATCACATTACCAAATGGACATTTTTATTGTGATATGTTTTTTCTTTATATACTTATATTTAACTGCATTTTCATCATCGAATCCCGAAATTGATACCTCTTTAGATTTTGACATTTTTTACCTGAAAAGGCTAGGAATGGCGTACAAATTTTATTTAACTTTTTCAATTTTTGAAACATATGCCCCCTGACCCCCCCCCCCTCCACCAGCATGCACACACCTTCAGCGCATGAACTTCCTTATATCTGTATATATGTTCCCTATGCCCCCCTCCCCCCTCCAACATTTAATCCTGGATCCGCCCCTGGATCTGACAGTTATATAAAATGGGTGTGTTAGTGTACAGTGCAACATATCAGAGACTGAGCGGGCAGGGCCAAATGATATGTTTCTAAATGTTTACATTTTTACTACAGAATGCATACACAATTACATCTTATTCATGTCATCCAATCATCCAACAGGTATTGTAGATAATAGAAAGAACAGGTGCCCCTTCGATGCGACATTACCTGCAAGTTTACAAGTGAGCTAGGCAGCAGGCTACTGCAGACACTCGACAAAACTTGGTGTTGGCAAATTATTGAAGCTATTAGATTCATTGATATTTACCTCAATAATATTCACCGATGGGCCTTATTAACGGTAAATTGATTATACACTCATTAACGGTAAAACCAGCGAGTTATTTTGGCCATTATATCATTAGTATTTGTGTAGGGAGAGCTTGCGTGTTTCTAAATTGACAATATATTTGACCTATATTTTATGCATGGTGAAAGATATGTTTTGTTTATTTTCATTGGATAAAATGTTGGTCACATTTGCATATGGGTTTTTTTTTCTCTTCAGCCAATCAATTTTTAGAATAGAGACAGACCTTCTAATGCATTCTGAAATGGGAAAACAATGCTTGCAAGCAGGATATGGAGGATTTTTAGTGTTAAAAATTAATTAACCAAGTGTGAATATTCGATTTATTTCCAATAAAATTATGAGACATTAACCAAGTAATGCCAGCAGATAGTGTTTTGGTTTTGTGTTCCGATGAAACAACTGGCAGTGAACCAAAAATTGCGAAACAAGGTAGGCCGCTACTGCAAACTTGACAAATGATTTATCAAAATGGCGTCGCTGACTCCCGATATTATCATAATTATTTTAATATATAATTTATTTTTAAATATAATTATGTTTATTTTTTGTTTCCTTAACCTGTTTTTACCGCTGATAACTTCCTTGTGGGTGAAATCGTTTCCCATTTATGGTCAAAACTGTCACTCAAGTCTTTATATAACCTAGTTCAGAGGTCATCATCATGATCATGGACCATGGTGATGCCCCGAAATTTGACACAGACAGGGTTTGGACACGTGTTATGACAACATGAAATGATGTAAATAAATACTATTTGTTTTCAGAACTGACTGTTGAATGTGACCAATTACATTGTTCAGTGAAGCAGGGCAAAATAAAATGGACCACCTGACCCGTGACTCGTTCTCACATGGATAAATTATGAATTTGTCATTTTGTGTGATTATACCCTCCCCCCCACCCCCACCGTACAAAATAGTTTTAAGGGGGTTTATAGGAATCGCCATGTCTGTCTGTCCATCCATGTAAAATTGTAAATCGTGTCCGGGATATATCTCATAGCTGCTTTGGACGACTGTCATAAAACTTCAATTGAATAATCTCTATTGTCCAAGGGTGTGTCATGACCTTGAACCAAGGTCAAGGTGGCAGGAAAACATTGAATGTTGGGGGCAGGGGTATTTGGATCTCAAGAGACAGTTCTAGTTTGTTATTATATTGTACAACCACCATGGTGGCTCGGTACTAGATTGTTTGTTGCGAGATCATGAGGCTGTGGGTTCCAATACCTCAGTGACATTTAGAGTGGAAGGTCAAACACTTATTGGTTCAGTGGTTGAGCATTTGCCTGTAGAACAGGAATTTATGGGTTCAAACGCTCGAGTTGCTCGGGGAAAAACATTTACTTCTAGAGCGGAAAGCCGTTGGGTTAGAACACCTCATTGGCCCAGTCCCAGTGTTTGAGCATTCGACTATAGAGTGGGAGGTTGTGAGTTCAATTAACTAATGAGCTCAGTGGTATGGCTATTGCCTGAAAGGAAGTTGTGGGCTCAAATGCCTCAGTTGCTAAGGGTAGAACATTCACTTCTAGAGCGGAAAGATGGAGTGGGAGGTTCATTCAACTCATTGCTCCGTAAGTGGGAAGTCTTGGGTTCGATCAAAATAAACGAGGTCCCGTGTCATGGAAGGCTTAACACAATAAAGTACCCTGCTGTATAATGCCATAAGTGCAAGGTACAGACAAAATTTCTGCACCTTCGCCTATAGCTGGTGATGTCTCCATATAAGTGAAATTTTCTTGACTGGGATGTTAAACTCAATTACTCAACTGTACTCATTTGGGAAAGAGTTCCATTTGTACCCTCCACTAAAATTTTAATTTCAACTCAAAAAGCCTAAAAATTACGAAATCAAGCAATTTTGAACATTTCTTTGAAAATAATTTTCAAAAATTTTACATAGAATTTAATAGGTGGATGGTACAAAAGGAACTTTTGCCCTCAATTGACTGTTGCTAAGTACATGTTTTGTAGTTGTGTATTTCTTTTTTGATTCACATACATGTATCTTGAATATTATTTCATCATGATTCATCAGCACATGGTTCACAGGTTCAATAATCCAGTAGCAGTGACTATGACATACCGGTAGTTTATTGTCATTTTGTGTGATTATACTCCCCCCCCCACCCAAACTAGTTTTAAGGGAGTATATAGGAATCACCATGTCTGTCTGTCTGTCCGTCCATGTAAAATTATAAATCGTATCTGGGATATATCTCATAGCTGCTTTTGACAACTGTCAAAAAACTTAATAATTATAATGAATAATCTTCATGGTCCAAGAGTGTGGCAGGAAAACATTGAATGTTGGGAGCAGGGGTATTTGGATCTCAAGAGACAGTTCTAGTTTGTTATTATATTGAATAGCCACCATGGTGGCTCAGTACTAGATTGTTTGTTGCAAGATCATGAGGTTGTGGGTTCCAATACCTCGGTGACATTTAGAGCAAAAGGTCAAACACCTTATTGGTTCAGTAGTTGCTTTAGTTTGAATTCCATTTGATACAGGTCCTAGTGTGAGAAATTTTCTCAGTTCACTTGCCAAAGTTTGATGTTTTCTCTAGGCACTCAAGTTTTCTCCACCATCCATGAACTGACAGCCTTGATGAAAGTGAAAGAATCTTGACAGGGGTGTTAATCTCCATTGCTCTTCTCCATTCATTGTAATAAAGTTCTGTGATTTTAATAAGGGTTTAAAAAATTGATGTCATTAATTTTGTACCCTTTCTCATCATGAAAAGAGGTTTAACAGAAGTTTCACTGAACCATAGAACACATTCATTCATTATTATTCACACATAAGTATATAAGTATTTTGGATTGTATACATGTTTAACTGTCAACCGAATTTTAAGTAACTAACTAACAGTTTTATGAAAACAAATTTTGTAGCTATTGACATGGATAAAATATCCATAGGTAATATACATATATGATAAATATCATATTTAAGCAGCACATTGTGTATTGAAAAGTTAACAGTGTTTTATGGCCATGGTGGTAAGCCTTCAAAATTTTGCAAAATACCGGTAGTATGTTTGTACAATTGTACATTTGTAATTTTGTATGTATAAACTACCGGTAGTATTAAATAGATTTCTATAAAGATCCACAATTTGTGAAAATACCGTGTATATTCTGTTTAAAATTTTTTTTCTCAATTTTGTTAATATAGGTTACATTTTGAACGAATTTCTCCAAAATTGACAGTTTTTGTCAACAGGAAATTAAAAAATTATATATGATTATCTGACTCTGTATAACACATTATTTTGTTAAATGCATAACTTATACCATCATTACCATTATGTGACTATGTACTGATACAATTTCATTTGTATAACTGCATCCGAATTCCTTAAATATGAAATACATGCATCACAGTATACCATGGTGCTTAACGTCCCAGTCAAGAATATTTCACTTATATGGAGACGTCACCAGCAATAGATGAATGTGCAGAAATTTTGCCTATGATTTGCGCTTAAGGCATTATACAGCAGGGTTCTTTATCATGTCAAGCCCACTGTGACACAGGACCTCATTTATTTTAAGTTGCCATCCGAAAGAACCATGACTAATTTCGTAATGCTGAGTGCTTGGCGAAAAAAAGAGTCACTACCCACTTTCAAGTCTTGGGTCAGATCCCGTCGATGTTTAAACCCACAACCTCCCACATATGAAGTGACCACTCTACCAAATGAGCTACCTCAGTGGTGGATAATTATTGAATTTAATAAAATCTTTATGAAGTATTATAAAATCAAACTTAACCTAGATATTTATTTTTTTTTTGCAGATAAAAAAATGGACATAGCCAACGATCATGATATGATTAAGACCATATTAAATATGGAAGAATCATCAACATGTAACCCAGTTGTTCTTCAGAATTCATACAATGATACAGGTAAAATATTGATTGATTGAAGGCATTGGGTTTTATGTCAGTCACTTATATCGCGATGTCACCAGCAATAAGGTGACAGGTAATATATTGATTAATTCAATGAATTGAGTATATCAGCCACTTATATCGCGATGTTACCAGCAATAAGGTGACAGGTAATATATTGGTTGATTCAGTGAATTGAGTTTATATCAGCCACTTATATCGAGATGTCACCAGCAATAAGGTGAAGTTTTGACCCCTGTAACACATTCAGGGTAAATTGCCAATGTACATGCACGGTTCATATAGCATGTTATGCCTAATTTTACACAGGTCATTGGTCTCTTACGATTTTCAATGGTTTCATTTCTAAAATGCTGAGTGCTTGGCGAAAGAAGTCATTACCTACTTTGGTCTTGTTCAGACTTGGCTTGGTTCAAACTACAAACTCCCACATACAGAAAGGGCGTTCTACCAAAAAACGAGTTACTCAGGGTCTTACTGGACGGGCATTTGCATGTTCTAATTTCACATTTTTGCCCTTTGGACTCGCTAAAATTTTGTGTGTGCATCCACTTGGATGCATGAAATTTGTTCATCATTCATTGTTGTTTTGTAATTATAGAGTACTAGTAATTTTCAACAATCTACACCGACAGGTCACCAAGAGTCTTATCCAATCCCAAAAGCATTCAAACATTATATTTCAGTTCAAGCTTCTCTGCATGTAAACTTGGTCTGAAGAAAAAAGTGCAACCCTAAATCATACAAAACTGCAATGTATAAAGTATTCAAGCCTTTGTTGTTATCATGGGAACATGGACCCTTGAAATTTATGGCTAGAACCGCTAGACCCTCATTTCTTTTTACCCTGCATCCCTGGAACCCCCACATTTAAAAAATGGCTGTAAATCCCTGTACTACACTATTTAATTATCAAAATGTTGTGAATGGAAATAAGTATCAAAAACTCCTGGTTATGCATGAATAGATTAAAATCAGTGTTGTACTTGTCTTAGAGGGGCAATTTTGGCTTCCAGGAATGAAAACAGATGTACAATATAGCACCACACTGCAATACTAACCATTAATATTAATTTGGAATTTTATTTTACAGGTCAACAAAATCTGACCAACAATTCAGTCCAATCACCAATCAACAAGATGTTAATGATAATGGAATGTCTATGTCTCATTCAGGTAATTATGCTAATGAGTTAAGGTTAAAGGTCATTCTATGTGTCCATCATTTTGAAATTATTAGTACCGGTAGCCAGATTTCTGAAATTTCTGAAATTATAATTCTTTTTAAAGTGTTATTCAGAAATTTGCTAATGAGTGATTTTTCTCAAAATTCTCAAAAAATAATAGCCAACAGGTCCCAATTTCACAATCATTACTCAACTAATATTTTCCTAAACTTCAAATGTATCAATCTTTGGCAATATCTTTTGGAACCACAGATACACATTTTTGTACAGCGTTCACGATAGTGAACGCGTGTACTATGCTGTCGCTTTCTTCCAAGATATCGAGCTTCTTTGCTATGAAATTATAAGATATGAGTACACCTGGAAATAGTGCGCCTGGTAAATGAGCGTGAAAGAAGTATATCTGTTTTATCGTGATATATGTATTCTGAGACGGGTAATGCATTTGGTTACATATGCACATTTGGAATAAATCTTCGGAATACATTTCGGAATCTAGTGAAATATTGCGACGGGATGCATCTAATAATTTCTGCAATTTGGCGAACTGATCTCATGTTTACAATAAAAAGTAGTTCGAGAAGGCGTCCTACGATGTAAAATCATAACTTTTTATGAAGTGAACAGCAACGGCAGGTTGTTTAATTCATTCTTCGTGAAATCTACGGAAATTTAAATTTATTTTGAAGGTTATGATAACGTATTTTGATGTTGAGGCAATTGTGTCATATTTTAAAACTGTTTATCGATTAGATTTTACTTTCGTGAAAGGGAGATAATTCGTACAGTTGTTGTGTGCAAATTTTAAATACAGTCTTTTTACCAGTTCCGAACAGGGTTTCATATAAACGCTGCTGCAGACATCATCCACAAGCAGAGGAAATAAAATTTATGTGTTGTATTAATACAAATGTTTACTGATTCCAAAATATCGACACCTGTCCTCAAAAACACGTGGTAGTATGTTTTCTTGAAAAAAGCATTTCCGTGATCACGATTTGTTTACATCGTTAAACTAGGTCACCAACAATCTGTTGACCTGTCGTGCACATACATTTAGGAAGCGGTTGAAGTTTATATTATTTAAACAATTAATGCCCATACATATTGAGAAAGTTATTTTGCGATTCCTTTAATTGAATAGGATTGAAATTTTAGATTATTCGGTAGTAAAAATTCGGAACTGGTAAAACAACTGTACTTCACCATTAACATGAAACGGGAATATTGTGAGTGATAATCAGCAGTTAATTAAAACCCAGATTAACAGCAAATGATCCAGTTACACATACAACCGCTAGAATGTACCCCCTCATAGCGACGGTAGGATCTGCAAAACTCTACTTTCTCTCTATCCGAAATGACAAAACGATCGGGTACAACTTTTTTAAATTTTAATTACCGATTGTCTTTTTCAAATATTTATGAAATTATTATTTTCTACCATTTAATTCAGCAATACATGGTTTGGTACATTGTTTCCTTTTCCAAAAAAAAACATCCGTCGGACTATGCATAGATTGATAGAACTAAATACTTCGTTGTAAGCGTGAAGTGATCTTAAAAATGACTTCTAATATTACGATATTATATTCCTTAATATCTTAATTTAAAATAATTATTCCGATTTCAAATTTGCCAGATTTAAGTTTTAATGATTGTGAAACTGGAGCCAGGAATAGAAACCTAGGTAATTATGCTAACGAGTTTTAAATTAAGTCTAGTAACCTATTAAGGTATGATATATTATGTAATACAAGTTATATATAGATGTGTTGTGAAACACGCCTTTTGTTTTGCAATTTTAATGAGAAATATAAGCTGCACCTTCCTGGCTGTGTTCCAGTACAAATTGATGGAAACATAACTGAAAATTTAAACTGAAATATTTCTTATCAAAGCCATGTAAGTTTCATTTGAAATCTGCGATGGAAACATAACCAAATATTTAAACTGAAATATTTCTTATCAAAGGCCTGTAAGTTTCATTTGAAATCTGCGATTTTGAACCAAGGTGTTAGAAATGATGCCAGATATAATTAGGAGGTGGTTCAGGGCACTCATGGGAACCCTTAAAAAGCTTGTCAGGCAAGCTCTTCTCCTTCACACATAAGAAGACCTGAGGCTTAATGCAAATACAGTCCAACCTGTCTTAAAGGCCACCTCTATATAAGGGCCACCTGCTTATAAAGCCCAGTAAAATTATATCCCAATTGTTCTTTATTCATATTATTTGAACCTGTATATAAAGGCCACCTGCCCATGAAGGCCACTTTTACTAGTTCCCTTGGGTGGCCTTTATGGACAGGTTTGACTGTACATGTACTGGTAATTTCATGCTACTCTCAAAGAAGGTTTTTAAATCAGGACTGTCACACCCCTTTTAATGGAATAGGGAAAATTGGCATTGTGGCAAATCTATTTTCTTTGGGTTGCCAAGAAAAATTACATAGATTTAAATATACACATATACAACTGTATGAAAGAAAAAAAGAAGAAAAGTAGTCAATTTTGTCCAGACACAGATATTGATTGAGATTTTTTAAATTGTCAGGAAAATTGTCGATACAGAATGCACATAATAAATTAGATTTGACTGAATAATAAATGCATTGTGTATTATCAGGAAGTGCAGTGGTATATGTAAACTTTAAAATTAAGTCTATGTATACATGTACATTGTACATACATATGAAAGGGCATCAATTCAAGGACAGATTTCAGTGTTTATAGGATCAAGTCTGTATTAAAATACATTGTATAAATAAGGATTTTTAAGAAAAATAAAAAAATGAATATCATTTTATCGTTTCTTGTCTTGTCTTCTTATCATTACAGTTATTTTGTATTGTGCTGTACAGTAAAACCTTGATTCATCGCCACCATTTGTTCAGTCAAATTTTGGCATTATAAAGGGGTTTGGCAATAAATCGAGGGAGGCCCATAAAGAAAAATATAAACAAAATGGATTTTGGGACTTCAAAATAGTGTGGCGATAAGCGAGGTGGCAAAGTTATCGTAGGTCATTATAATGAGGTTTTATTGTATTCTTGGTTGTGTTGGCTGTTTCAATAGTAGATGTGTTGTTCATTGTAATTTCTTTCAGTCTATACATGTACAAGTATAGATCTATATACTTCATTGTTAAATTTTTTTCATTGAAAATACATTATCTACATACATGTACCGGTACATATTTTTCAGTGTTCACTGATGTTCCAATGTCAACAGGACTTGTAATCACTACACAGGGAACAGTCACAGGGATGAATTCTAATTTTTTACAAGGTATTGTTCTAATTTTATTCCACATGTACCGGTATATGGAAGTGTGTACAGTAGTGGGGTAAAGTGATAGAGTTTTACATCCAAGTAAAGATTATTTCACTTATACAGAGGGGTGGGGGTGGGTGGGGGTCGGGTCTGTTCTTGAACCAAAACATTTGTCATTATACCCGACACTGATGTAAAAATAAAATCGAGTGATTGATTGACGATATATTACACCTTAGTACCTAGTATATTTTCTTTCACTTATATCAAACAGTTAGTTTTGGGATGGTGAAGGAAACTTGAGTACTTGTAGAAGAGGAGTACTTGTAGAAAAGTTTCTTCTCACACTCGGATCTGTCCTAAGTTTGATTTGAATCAAGGTGGTGAGAGGCACTATGATCCATAGATGCACAGTTTAGACCACTCGGCCATTGAGTATGAAATAGTGAAGTAGAGTAATACTGCTTTACATGCCATTCAGAGTTGGGTTGAGTTGAGTAATGGTGTTTAACGTCCCAGTCAAGAATATTTCACTTATATCGAAACGTCACCAGTTATAGGTGAAGGTGCAGACATTTTGCCTGTGTGTTGCACTGATGGCATTATACAGCAGGGTTCTCTATCATGCCAAGACTACCAAGACATTTGACCTCATTTATTTTAAGTTCCCATCTGAAAGAACCATGGCTTTCATTTTGTATTGCCGAGTGTTTGGCAAAAGAAAAGTCACTACCCACTTTCAAGTTTTGGGTCAGACTCGGTTGGGGTTCGAACCCACAACCTCCAATTTACAGAGCAAGCACTTTACCGACTGAGCTATTGCAGTGGTTACATGCCAGTCAGGATTCTTTTACTAATGTCAATGTAGCTAGTTTGAGGATTGTAGAGAAAAACAAAGTATTTTTAGAAAACCCTATACATGTACTGTCAGCATATGAACTCAAAAACTTTCTCAATTTAAATTTGCCAGAGTGGGATTTGATTGTAGGTGATGAAAGTTGCTGTTTGTAAAGTCAGTGTTTTAGACAATTAAAGATTATTCTGCCCAGCCCTCAACTAAAATGGTGGCCAAATTTGGAATTGTGTCTTGTGACCTAAAATTTGTAAATGATGGCCATATTGTCCACTTTAAATTTGAATTTTTTGTGACCAGAGAACGGACATTATTTCTGTGTCACAAAAATTTTCATGATACTGTTTCCAATTAAGGCAATATTATGGACATTTTAAATCATCATTATTGTTATTAATAACACTGATGTAAGTGATTGTAAGTCAGTTTTAAAAAGTTCACTTTGTTTTCCATACTTTAGATGCCTTAATTTTCCTTCATTTGCAAGAAAAGATTACCTGTCCACTTGGAATTTCCATTGGCCACCAGGAAATTTAAATTGGTGGCCAGCTGGCCACTTGGTTTTGAAACCCACTTTGAGGGCTGCTGCCATTAAGCCAAGTTATAATTGCTGTTTTGCACATTAAGGCTATCTATTTCTTCTTTTATTTAGGAACAGATACTTCATTAAATGGAGGACTACCACATGATCTACACAATGTCAAAGTTCATGACTTCTCTGAGGTCAAAGTTCACGGCTTTGCAGATGTCAAACCCATAATTCATCAAGACATGAATAATCATCACCAGTATCCCGCTGCCGTTTCACCCAATCAGCAGTGTTATGATCTAAAGTTGCCGTTTCAAAATTCTGTTAACGGCCAATCACAGACTTTTGAGGATGGCGCTGTAAGACAGTCACCACAAGTGTTTGATAACCAAAGTTTACGGCAGACACAAGTGTTCAATGACGTGGTTTCTAATCAGTCTTCTCCCATATATAGTGACAATGTTAATGTTATCACAAGTAATCAGTCCCCAACTAGAACTTTTAATGAAAGTCCAGTATTCTCGGGTGCCGAGTCTTTGGCACCGGAGCCATTATCCCCGCAGCAAGTTCTTAATACAAATATATCCCCCGCTTATAACACAAATACAGATGAAAAATTATATTTAAATATTGTTGATATCAAAAATACAGACAATCAATTTGATTTACCGTTAAGTTCAAAACTGCCAACTTTTACCGCACTCGTGGCTAATACTCAATCTACAAATTCCTCTTCTGGGACATTTTTACAGCCTCAATCTGAACAAAAGTCAGTGTTAGAGGAGTTGTTAACGAAAAAGACGTTATCTCCCTTGGACGATGTTAATGCTAGTAGTCCGAGTTCTATGTCTAGTCCAGATTATCGTGATGAATCTCCGTCCAGTATATCCTCCCCCAATAGTGCCGCAGTGATCCATGATACAAACACACAGTCGACCCTGATTGCTAAATCAGAACGACTGCGTATACATGTAGATTCAGAGACGCAGGATGACATGCAAATCTTGGATCAAGTGAATTGGAATTTATTAACCCCGGACAATGAGCCGAGTAAAGCTTTAAAATCAAGACGAGATTCAGACGCTCCGTCGGCAGCCAAAGAAAATGAACCAGAACTTGTGGAAAAATTGTTTGATGCTGGTATTGCAGCATCGTCAACAAACGATTTTATATTTTCTAAGTTTGGATCGGATTTACAAGGTGGATTATTTAAATTTGGAGAACCGGAGAAAAATGATGGATCACAGGAATTAAACAGCTCATCTGTAATTCAGTAAGTATAACGTTGTTAGTCATGTTAGGGCCAAACAAAATAATATGTGTGTTTCAGGTTTTACTTTCACGAATACCTTGGGTCTGTAGGTATTTTTTTTCACTGAAAATCTTTTGGTGGCTGGCAATGCAACAATTTTGCAAAGTGAGAGGTAATATTAAAAATGAAAACTGATGCATGTTACCTCAAAATCTTTCACTTCTTTGTATTATTGCTGTGTAATTTTTTCACACAAAATCTGAAGCTGTGAAATTTATCCAAAATCTGGATAGAAATAATTCAGGGTCAGTGATGCTAATATATAGGGTTTGTTGGGAAATCAGAAAGGCATCATTTTTGTTTGTCCTTACTTGTCTTAAAGTAAACCCTTCTGGTTAATACATAAGCATCTTTTTTTATGAAGGCTTTTTTGGTTGATTGCATATTGTTATATATCATTTCAG
Source organism: Anadara kagoshimensis (assembly GCA_021292105.1). Lineage (NCBI taxonomy): Eukaryota > Metazoa > Mollusca > Bivalvia > Arcoida > Arcidae > Anadara > Anadara kagoshimensis. The sequence continues at coordinate 24,949,262 of CM037875.1, read as the reverse complement.
TCATTTTTCCGCCAAAAATCTCAAAATTAGGGTGTCCACAAACATTGGTACTGAAATGTGTTATTTTCAAATTTTCTCTAAATTTGTGGATACTTGAAAATGAAAATATTAGAAGAAAATGTAGAAGGATTATGGTTATCAAAACACATTCAAGTTTTGTGCAAGTGTTTTACTACCAAACCACTTGAACTGTTCTTATAGCAACAAGCCAATCAGTAGAGGCCTAAGACTAGGAAAAAACCTTTTTCATTTGTGGTTTTTTGAGGTCAAACTAGTGGTGGGAATCATAATTTAAATATTCATATTTACAATATTACTAAATTCTCTTCTAATAACCTTTTGAGAGAATCTAGAGATATTTACAAATAACCCCATGACGTCACTCGTTTGCTTTCAATTTTGAAATATGATTAAAGTTTATTGATGTAATACATAGTAATTCATAATAACTCGTGTATTATGGTAAAAATTTTAAACATTGTAAATATAACGATCGATTTGCTATTCATGAAAAAATTGTGTGGGACCAACTGAAATTATCACCCAATATTTTTAAGTACAATCAAAGTTCAATCAGTAAATAAACATAAAATATTGTTCACCTTCCAGGTAAGTGAAACTAAAGTACATGTAAATAAATACCTGTATTTTAATTGTAATCATTATTCTAACACATTTGAAAGTCTGGAAGGTGATGATTAATTGGTAAAATGGGGTTTAACATCCAGTCAAGAATATTTCACTTATTTCCAGACATCACCAGCTATAGGTGAGGTGGCAGAAAATTTTTCCTTTGCAGTGTGCTCAGGCAAAGGACTCTTTTTACATGCCACACCTGCTGTGACACAGGGCATCAGATTTTCAAGTGTTTTCTAAAGGACCCTGTGACTTTCATTTCTAAATGCTAAATGCTTTGAGAAAGATCAGTCAAAAGTATTTTGAAGTCTTGGCGGGGATTCGAACCCATGAATTCCCACATTAGAGTGAGTATTCTACCAACTGAGCTATCAAAATGGTTCGGAGGGTGATGATTTAACTGTAATGCAAATGATTCACAAATTGGGGACAACACTCACCTCAATTCTTAACTCACTCTTGTTTATACTGTATGCTGTATTTAATTGATGTTTGCATATATTCATATTGATCTAGACATGTAGTTGGTTGTTTAGCTGTTTGCTTATAAATGGATGAATTATTGCTAAAAACAATTCATTTTGGTCTAGAGTAAACCTCATTTTAATGCCACCTCACTTATTAATTATCATGCATATTTGAAAGTATAAAAAGTCCATTTTGTTTCTCATTTAAAATGCTGCTTTATTCTGAAAAAAAAAAAAACTGAGAAAGGGGAGTGAGTAGGGGAATTAATTTATAGGTATGACATAAGGTATCACAATTAATATTTAGTTTTATGCTTTTTGAAATGTTTCATTTTCAAAATAAACCCAGGGATATGGTAAAATAAATCCCAGCAATTTCTGCAATCAACTGATGACTAGTCCACACCAATTTGTCACCAACTTGCCATTTTGTTTCTCAAATAATTTCCAATTTGCTTTATATTTTTTGCTGATCCATAGACACTCTGGACCATTGGATTTTTCAAGACCTGAAACCTTGCCATCTGGCATCTAGGTTTGAAATGACAAGTCATATAATTATATAAATAAAATAATTACATGTATGTTTATGTTATAGAACTGTTACCCCTATACAGACAGAATTTGAGAAACCTGAAAGTAAACCACAGAATCTGATCCCTGTCACACGGTCTCAGACTCACAGTCGTCGGTCCAAGGAACCCACCCTTAACCAGCAGTTTCCAAGTAAATTACAAGGGTGTGAGTTACGTATACTGGAACAGCCGGAAGAACAACATCGAGCTCGATATTTAACGGAAGGAAGTAGAGGGGCAGTCAAAAACAGAAGTCAAGATGGACACCCACTTATTAAGGTATAAATAAGTGTTGAGTTTTATACAGATTGTGGTGTGGTCAGTAGATAAATATAAAATGGTTAGACAGTGTCTTTTTCTTCGTTTACCCTCAGGCAGCATGCAGAACTGTTGCAGATGAGATGGGGATTGTTAAAGATTTATTTCGAAGTATTTTCCAAGCATTTATTTCAAAGTGATTAGCCATTGATGTTGTGAAAAGTTGCAATGAAATAAATGTCAGCTTTTAAAAAACATATTTGCTATATTAGCCTATGTAATCAGCAGGGCCTCTGTCAGTTCACTTGTTGAAGGTAAATAATGTTTTTGGGGCACTCCGGTTTATTCCTCCATCCCAGAACTGACAGTCTTAGGTATAAGAAAAAAAATGTTTGACTGGGACATTAAACTCATTACTTCACTCCTTCATGCCTAACAACCTCAGTGAAACAACAGAAAAATGAAATGGGAATATAAAACTAAACAAGATAAGGACACAAACGTATCAGTGCCATAATTTGATTATAAAACTGCTTCTCGTGTATGTGCACCAGATATAATGGTGAAACAGTGTAAATTAATTGGTATGGAGTTATTGAATCAATCCCTTCTTGTGGTGAAAGATAGGGAAATCTCGACCTGAATTCTAATAAATTTGGTCCAGAAGAAGACCTTCTGTATCTCATTTTTCACTGGTTTTTTTAGAAAATTACATAAAACTGAGTGTAAACAATTTCTGACTATATTTTAATTTTAAAAAATCACCTAATTACCAATTTAGTTGTGTGATGAAAGTTGAAATAACGCTGTTTTTCAAGGCCATAGTGATGAATAATATTGATCCTTTATCACAAAATTGTTTTGAAATATGTTATACAAAACAGACTTATCTATATAACATATTAGGTAAAGTTTATACAACAAGCCTGCTTAGTTTAAAATATTACCATAATTATGCAACAGGATTAAGATTTTACATAAATAAATGATAAAACATTGTTACATAATGTACAAGATGTATTTTACCTATTTCCTGATGTGTAAACTAGGGATTTTTTTCTGATGTAAAACATAGTTATGATGATGAAGGACAACATTGTACATGTACAATACAGGCCTGTCAAAACTTTAAACACGAGCTGACGGATTATGGCCGAATCGGCAGCTCATCACAATCCTAGTTAGTTTTTATACCCCCCGCTTAAAAAGTGGGGGGTATATAGTGATAGGGGTGGCCGTATATGTGTCCGTCCGTCCTTCTGGCCTTCCATTACACCTTAGGGCACCTATCTCTTATCCGCAACTCCTCCAAAACCCTTAATGGATTTTCATGAAACTTTCACACAATCTTTGTGATATAATGTAGATGTGCACCTCCTATTTAAAAATTTGCTTGTGGCTCACAGTTTTTCTAGTTTATAGTAGCTTTTAAATACCTTTCAACAACTTACAAGTCATGGCCATTAGCCATTCATATCTCTGCCACTAGGCAGCTGAGCTTCGGCTAACTTTTGTTAGCTTAGTGTTAAACTTTCGACAGGTATGTACATGTATATCTGTATACTTAATATATAACATTCTTAAGTGAACAGTCTCAAGTTTTGGATCATACGTGACCTAGGTTCAAATCCTTGACGTAACATTAAATTTTGCAGAAATAAGAGTTAGAATAGGTTGAATGGGTTTCACATACCAGGCAAGTTTATTATCCTTGTTATTTGAAGAATGAAGGGGATTTTAAATTTAAGTTTCTGTTTGTCCATCCTTCCTTCTGTCCTTCTGTCCATCCAAAATTTGTGTATGTGCAAATTCTCCAAAACTATGAAGCACTATTTCACAAAACTCTGTGCAAAGCATCAACATTGATAGGAAATGTGCATATTGTTAACCTGAGTTGGTTTACTCATTTTACTGGGTGTTATTGCTCTCTGAACATGTGTGCAAATCAAAAAAAAAAAAAAAAAAAAAAAAAAACTGATATGGGATCCTAATTCACTAAATATGCTTGTTTTGTTTATATCCAGATGTCACCAAGTATAAGTGAAGCAAATTATACCTAAGCAGCATGCTAATTGATAAATTCAGTTTAATTTTAGGGTTCTTTTTTCAAGGTATTTCAGGATATTTTTCATAGCACACATACTGTGACACAGGACATTGATCTAAAGTCTCATTTGAAGAACCCTTGTTCTTACTTTTGAAAATGCAGTGCAGGTGCTTTATAATAGAACAGTCACTGCCCATATCTAAATCTCAAATCAGATCATGAGTAATGTCTTTTGGTCTGAAAAGGTTTCCTTAAAACCTTTTCGAATTCAATAACTAACAATGTGATAGGTCAGTTATTTTTAAACTCTCTAAACCTGTATATAAAGGTCACTTTTACTGGTTCTATTGTGTGGACTTTATAAACAGGTTTGAGTGTAATCAAGAAAGAGATACATTTTAATAAACAGTTTTCATTTACATTACAAATGTCTATATTATTTGTTTTCATATTTTGAATTTTACTGAAAAACTGTCGGATTCTTGTTGCTGATGATGGTGATATGAGAAATGTTTGCAGTATAAATTTTATCTTGGATGTTTATATATTTTCAGTTAATGGGTTACGAAGGGCCAGCAGTGTTGCAGGTGTTTGTGGGTAATGATACCGGGAGAGTGAAGCCTCATGGATTTTATCAAGCATGTAAAGTGGCCGGTAAAAATTCTACACCATGTAGAGAGAAAGAAATAGATGGTACCATTGTGATAGAGATGGACTTAAATCCTATATCGGATATGACTGCCTCGTATGTTATTTGTGTTTTGATTTAAATGTACATGTATATTTGTAATATTTAACAGTTGAACATAATTTTCAGTTATAAGACAAGATGCATGGTGTGACCAGCCACTCTATGTAATAAGGGATCCCAGTGGCTGAGTGGTCTAATGCTAATGTATCGTGGCACCTCTCACTGCCTAGGTTTGAATCCCACTTGGGAGAAATCTTGGTGTTAGAAAGTTTGTCAGGTTGTGGGCTGAAGATCGGTGGTTATCTCTAGCTTTAGACACTCTGGTTTTCTCCACCATTCCTGAACTGACAGAAATAAAACAATTTTGACAGGAGCTTAAAAATCCTTTACTTGACTCCACCCATAGGATAGGTAAATGATTCACATTACAGGCCTTAGATAGAATTTTTAATTCTACTTGGCACAGTGCCTAGTTGAATAAGAAAACCACTCGGCACTTGGAAATTTAACTCGGCACAATCACCACAAGTGTAAAAGATAATATTGTGATATATCACATAACCCTCCTGTTTATTGATGGAATAAAACGGTGTAATATTTTTCGTATTACACAGGTACCCATGTAATATTACTTGATTGTGACGTAATCAGTTATCACGCTTCTGATTTACGTAGTGGTCGTGCCTAATGACGTCATATGAAAACTGTGTCAGTCTGTTGTTTATTTTTAGACTTTTGAAGACTTTCCGATTCTTTGAAAAATAATTTTGATGCATTCGGAAAAATATTATGATTTAAACTTACATACTGGTAATGTCTTTTTTTTCTAGGTGATTAATTTACTTTTACTATAACCAAATAGAACTATATTCTTACTTGCGCAGTTAATTTGGAGGTGATTTGTCTGACCTAGATAGAAATCGTCTGTTTCTACATGGCATCAAATAATATGTACATGTCATTATGCCTCGGTATTTTGAGTTATGTGATATATAGAATCTTAGACTTGTGAGGGTTCATTATGAAATTTATTAAACTCGTTCAATAATTAAATATGCCACTCGCCAAGGCTCGTGGCATATTTAATTATTAAACTCGTTTAATAAATTTCATATTAAACCCCCACTCGTCTAAGATCCTCTATATATGTACAAGATTTAATTTATTGTAAATTGATTATGTACAAGTATTAAAAATAAAAAATAACAAAAATACAATACTCAAACAAAACAATTTGTTCATGTTTCTTTGACATACTGTACTTTTACAGATATAAACACTCGAAACATCGGTTGGATTTTACGTTACACTAAGTGACTTCCGAATGAGAAACGGTTTGCACATATGATGCAAACGTTCAAATGATTTTGTCGATTCACGCTTGTTACAGAACTGCAAGATTTTTACAAAGAGGCCCGGGTCGTTACAATTGACGACCTTATACACGATTTTCCCGACCTACACTAAATTGTCTGTTGTTTATTAATTGTAACAAGCCCATGATGTATATGTCTGATAAATTTAACTGGGCACCGTGACGAGTGCAATAACAACATCACTCGTCCCAGTACACATTTCACTCGTCAGGACGAGTGGACGAGTGAATAATCGAAGCCCTGCATTAAGGTGGAATGTCATTTGATTTCAAAGTTGATGTTAGTTTCGTGACTATCATGATGTCATACTTTCTATATTTTTTCTTGGTCTGTTCCAACTGCTAAGAGTGGTATACATCTTCTGCATTGAGCAAAGGTTGTATGAAACTCTGTCTTCTGTGTGGACAAAGCCACTAAACTTTGGATTTAAGTATCATTTGAAAGTTTTAATGAGCTCCATTGTGGGTATGACATTAAAATCTCTTCAGAAAATTCCAAAGTGAGATTTAAACATGATGTCAGTACCACATAGCCGTGGCTTATCCATATCATACTGATCGAGTGGTCAAGTAAGTTAAGTAACATATCACATTGTCTCTCCGCTTAGGTTTGGAATTTACTCTGGGCAGATCCTAGTGTGAGAAAGTTGATCTGGTTTCACTGGATATTCCAACTTTCTCTACCAGCCCTGCACTGACCGTCTTGATATAAGTGAAAGACATGACTGGGCGTATAACTCTATTACTCCACACCACTCCACTCTATTCATACTCATCAAGTGACATTGTGTGATTTTAGTTTCTCCTTCTCTTTTTCAGAATGGATAATGTTGGAATTTTGAAGTTAAGAAATGCTGACGTAGAGCAGAGAATAGGATTAGCCAAAGCCAAAAAGAAAAGCACAAAAGCTAGGATTATATTTAGGACGATATTTACAAAAGAGGATAGCACAACCCAGACTCTCCAAATAGCTTCATCTTCAATTCTGTGTAGTGAGTTATTTCTTTAAGGCTTTATTTCATATTTATATATGAAACTACCTGGGATGACATGATGTGCCCAGGATTATTTTAAAACTTCTCCTAACACTGGGTGGGCACATTGAAAACTTGATGGACGCAAAAGTTGGCATTTTTTCTGTATCAAGATTAGAATAAAGGCACTTTCAAGATTTTCTGCTACACTTGTAAATAAATGATTATTATATATATACTACTGGTAGTCTCATTAGATTCATAAAAACACAAAAATTAACTTTTCAAAAGAATAAATTAATTGTTTATGCCAAAAAAATAAAAAAAATATAGAATTTATGGTACCAAATTCTAGATTTAAACTGCTTGAGATTAAAATCACATGTAACAAGTTATATTGAAATGCCGTGCCATTCAAAAAGTGTTACCCCCAACTGAAAATCCACGTTTTACCAACCATGTGCATAATCAAAAGACAAGTATCGAGTGGCACATCTGCCCCATTCAAAGATTGTACCTTTTAAGTTTCATAAAGATCTGTTAAATAGTTTTCAAGAAAAGTTGCAGACAAAATGTTTGTGGAGGAAATGGAGTAAGCAATATATATCCTCCTACTTTGTTTAGGGGAGATAATAATAGTAAGGGGTTCATTATTGTAAGGTTGTTATGACCTGATGATTTAAATGTATTTACATCTCTGTTACAGCTCAGCCGATTGGTCAACCAGAAGCCTGTAAATTGAGTCGCTTCGAGTCGACTGTGGAAGGCGGCGAGGAGTTATTTATCATTGGTAAAAATTTCATGAAGGGGACCAAAGTGTTATTTCAAGAATTTAAACAGGAAGATTCCAGTCTATTTTGGGAAAAAGAAGCAGATATTGATAAAGATTATTTTCAACCGGTAATTATAATAATAAATAATCTTTGCTTTGAGTAAGACTGGATTGATTGTTTTAAATTTCTCCATAAAATCAAAACTTTAGTTCAGATGTTGCAGAGATTACTATGCAAATTGAATAACATATAACTTGTTTACTTAAAAAGTGAAAATGGACATACAACTGTGCTCAGACATTTTAGTTGTGTGAGTAGTATCATTTTCTTCCACTAGGTGCTGTGGACATGTGGCTTTAAATATTCTGTCTAAGGCCCGTTATGATCATGGCCATTGTTAGAAAGTACTGATTCAGAAGTTTTTATGTAGTAGCCCTGAGCTAAATTTTAATGATGAAGTTTTGGTTAAAAAATATTGATTCAAGGGATTATTATAGGCTTTATATGTAAGCCGTGGAAGCGCATGGCCTAGTGGTTAAGGCGTTGGACTCGTGAAACGAAGGTCGTGGGTTCGATCCCTGGACCGGGCGATGTGTTGTGTTCTTGAGCAAGACATTTAATTTCACGTTGTTCCAGTTCACTCAGCTGAAAAATAAATGAGTACCAGCAAAATGCTGGGGGTTAACCCTGCGATGGACCGGTGTCCCATTCAGGGGAGAGTCTTGTACTCTCAGTCGCTTAACGCCACCGAAACCGGGATAAGCTCCGGCCTGATGGGCCTAATGGCTCGGGACAGACTTTAACTTTTTTTATATGTAAGCCAGCTATGCTGTTCTTCTGCATGCAGTTGTTCAGAACTGTGGTAGCTTAATCAAATGGTTAGTGAAAATTCAAAATATTTTCATAAAGTTATTAAACTTACAAAATATTCATCAATTATTGACCTAAAGTTTTATGGATAGTATCAATTGTATGTTATTACTTTTGAACAGAAATCTTCAAAATATTACACTATATACAAGAAATAAATTTCATTTAAGTGGCTAGGCTATAAGAGCTTTTGAACAATTGAGCCCTGATTGTTAGTGTTGTTTTAATACTAAGTTATTATTATTTTTAATTAAATTGTAGACTCATTTGATATGTAAAATACCATCATATCACACCACCAATATTACTAAGCCTGTCAAAGTCCAGATAGTGGTCAGTTGCTCGGGTAAGACCAGCGATGTCCAGCCATTTACTTACACACCTGGTAAGTATTCCATGTTCTTTGCCATCAGATACTTCCAAACATCATCACTCACACATGCCAATCTTTAAACCTCCTTTATAATGTGAGCTGATAGACAGCAATTCTTATAGCAATAAAAAAAATATTTCTCCATACTTATATTCTCAAGTATAAATTTTAAGTTTTTGTTAAAATTTGCAATTTTTAGTAATTTTGTAATTTCTCATATTTAACTGAATAACGCATTTTCTGGTTAATTAAAAAAACATCTGTACTCTGTTTCATTAGGAAACTGATTAAATTTCTAAATTTTGGAAAGATTTTTTGTGTTAATTTTCAATCTGTTTTTAAGTTGAATAAGTGTACAGTGTTTAAAGCCAATGTACATTTTTTCTGTCCGGAGGTATTTTCATGTTGGTAAGCCTAATTTTTGCTGCATATGTCTAAAAATCATAAGAACACATATAACATCATCAGAGTGAACATTCATTATGTCAATTCTTAGTATTTGATATGATTTTTTTTTTCTTTTTTTTTGCTTTTCCCCCACCAGTGTAATTAGATGCATGTTTTTGTGAACAATCAATTTGTTAAACATATGCAGCTCCCCCGGTACAAATGAAACAAGAGAAATGCTCTACAAATTCTTGACCCTGGCATGCCAACATGAAAATGAGCCACACCCTTTTTTACGGTGTACCTATGGTCCTGTAGACACTCACAGTATCAAGGAGGTTCTCTGTTAACTGTTCGTAATTCAGAGGTGGTCCTATTATGGAGATCCGAGCATTGCCCATGATAAAAAAAATCTCTATGCCACCTACTTTTCTGCCTCTAAAAATTGTCAAATTTACAGAAATTCTCTTCTCTTTTTTTTTGGAAAAAATTAAAAGTATGAAATTTAAAAAATATTCATTTTTTTTTTGAAAAAATTATTTGGTTTAATTTTATAAATTTACAGCAGTTAGCAAGATTGGTATATTGGTCAAATAAGCTCAAACAATTTTATCAAGTTTTGACAAGCATTCATATCTTATTACAGATGAAATGAATGCAGGTCATTTTGTACAAAAAATTCTGAATTCAGATTTTAGCGATTCCTTTTCAAAAACTTGTAAATAAATTTTTTCTGTGGATTAGCCTTTTTGTGTGGCATGTGAGAGTGTGTTTTATGTGTGTAATGGTCATGTGTTTCGTGGTATGTAAATGTATGTGCTTTTTTCTATAGATGATCAAGATCTGCTAAAATTGAGTGGCTAGAAATGGATTGTTAACACTGCCATCTGGTGGAGCAGATTTTGATTATCTATGGAATAAGTAGGTTAAATTTTGTAAGAGGAAAGATGATAGCAAGCAATTTATGAATGACAGAGCATGGATGAGATAGAAAGATGGTTAGAATGAAAGTACTAATGCTTGTATAAAAGAAAGAGATGTGAAGCGGGAGCAAGTGTATATTTATAGATGGACGTGTATGCATGTTGGTATTTGAGCTTGGTATGCTACCATTAAAAGTGTAACATAAAATATCTTTTTTAATGCCTTTATATCTGGTTGGATATGGGTTTGATACATGGATTTGCCATACCATAAAGGTATTTAGGATCAGAAAAGAATTAAAGTGTTACTTTTAAAGTTAAAAAAATGTTTGTGCACTTAAATATTCAGAAATTGAATTTTAAGATTCAATTTCAAAATTTGAATTTTGTGGTTAATTTAAAAATTTTAAAAAAGTAAAATTTGTGCACTTTTATTATAAATTCTTAAATTTTGTGTTTTTAGAAATGTTTAAAGGATTATGACAACAGCAATTTGTTGTTTGAGCTTATTTGATTTTCATTATGTTTTTTATTCTCGACAAGGCATCCATGGTACAATAGCACATCGATACAACTTGATCTCTGTTGTGTTTATTAATTCAATAGCTTAGTTTTCAGCGTTTTCCTGCCAGATTTTCATTAACCTTACACATGCATCACTCCTTATTACTGTCAAGTAAAAAAAAAATAAAAAGTTTTTATCTTGACATTTTGGCATGGTAAATGGGTGACAAAATATTTTCAATTTTGGCAAATAAAAAACTGATGCTGATTTTCAATAGTATATTTCATGGTATATGTACATTTTTCAAATTATTGATTTCAAGGACCTCCAAAAACCCAAGGACCAGTAATTTTTGAAAACTTTTTTTGAGCTATCCTTCTCATTTTCTATATGGAGTGATTAATTTGGTTGCAAATTATCGAAAAAATTGTCTCAAGCTACAGTTTCTAAGGATCAGTAATTATAAATTTTTCAAACTAAATGTACCATTTGCAAGGAATTTTGGGGTGGATTTTTCAAGTTACTGCTTTGAAGGAGGATAAATTCTAAAGGCCATCAGTCACAATTCTCCATAGGTCCCAAGGACCATATAGTAAAATTGTGAAATGTCCAAAAATTATAATGACTCATTTTGGTCATACTTTTTTATCTATATTTGAAGTTACAAGTCGAAGACAAAGCAGTAAAAGAAGATTTGTTTTACACATGATAATGGCAAATGGGTTTTCAATATTACAATATTTTAAATGTTATTGAATAAATTTTAAGGTTTTCAGTTTTGTCTAAAATATTATAAATAAAATTATAATTGTTTGAATGATAAGATATTTGTGTTTAAGTACAATGTAGTAAAATAAATTTGTATTCACTATATAAAAACAACTCTGCCTGATGTTTTAAGGTGAAAATTTGGCAGGAAAATTGAATAATGTGCTCATGATCAAGGATGCTCTCATCTTATAAACAAATAGTCACATGTCCAGTTGACATAGCAACATACAGAAGAATCATGGGATTGTTTCCGGGATTGTGGAGGTATTGTAAGGACAATGATTTTTGTTCTTTATATTTTAAGAATCTAGCATGGCTGATTTCAAATTTGATTTACTTGTTTTAAATTTTTGTATTTTTGCAAAGCTGAAAGAAGAATTTTGTAAAATGAAAATAAGGGTCACCTGTTTACCATGTCAAACTCATTATTGTTTTGTGCAGGTTTGATGTTTTCACAGGCACTGGTTATTAAAAATGTTGGTGTTACAATTTCCTGAAAGATGTTATTTTCTCTAAACATTAAAACATACCAATAATATGAAATTTTGAATAACAAAATTTCCAAAAATTGTGAAAATATATCTTTTTAAAGGTGCTTTTTGATAGAATTTCTCAGAAATTATTAGCCAATGGCAGTTTGGGCTATCATTAATGGAAACATAGGATTTAGTGATCTTATGGAAATGATAGCTCCACACAAACCTTAAGGACATTACATGGTACTTGGGTCCTGTCTATTGCATTCTCAGAAATTTCTCTAAAGTATCTAAATTGAAAATTAATATTTTGAAGAAAATATCTAAGATGCCTTGAATATTTGACTTATTTAATTTCAGCCCATGTCTCCTCCCCCAGAGTCTGCTGTGATCATCCAGTAGATGGATTTTATAATTTCTTTGTTGGCTTCTGAGTTAAGTTTTGCAGTTTTAATTTTCCATTAGAATTTTTGACAAGTTTTTTGGTACATGTAATTGCTTTAGACATATTTATTGCCTCAGAAATTAAGTAAAAAACTGCTATACTTGAAAAAAAATCAGAGCTTGAAAATTCTGTTTTTGACCCACTACATGGTAATAATTGACCAGTAACTTTTAAAATTCACTGGTACAAGCATTTGAAAAAATCCAGTCATGTAAGACAACAAAACAACTGTTTGATTTCTCTGAAAATTAGTAAAATTGCTTAGTCCATGGACAAGGATGCAGCGGAATTTGAGCCCCATTTTATTTCGGAGAAGTGGTAAGAATAATACATTTTGTCTATAGTGGTAGCTAAAATAAGTAATATTTAAGGGCCCAGGCTTTTTTTTTTTTTTTTTTTTTTTTTTTTTTTTTTTTTTTTTTTTGAGTCATGGGCCTTGCTAATCTTCATCCCTAAAGGAGGGAAATTCATTAGCAAAAGGTCAAAATCTGTTGTTTTGAGCATTTGGCCAGTGGAATTTTTAATCTGGAAAGTGGTTCAGAATCAAAATTATTAAGCATTGTGGGGGAAAATGCAGTTACAGTTAACTGCTATATGCATGTAAAATAAGAGCATAGCTTATATGCTTTGCTTCATGCTTGATTTATTTATGTATATATTTAAGCTTAATTGTTGGGCTGTCAAGAATTTTAATGGAAATCTTATTTTAAATAAGTCATTTATTCAACGAGAACACTTAGTAGTTTATTTGTCAATTTAAAAAAAATATCTTGGATCCGATTTAAAAAAAAAAATTAAAAAGTAGACCTGTAATAGGGTTAAAACTCAAGAAGCCATGCTTAGATCTTTTTTACTTAATGTAGTTAAGTGTATATACTCTCTCAGATGTTTTAGGGATTGTTTGTTAGGGAATTGATTATGCTAATCACCTGTTCTTAAATGACTCTAACTGTAGAAGAGATGCGACAAAGAGGCTGATTGAATCCAAATCCGGAGAGTTACCTGACCCTGATTTCTTGTCAGTCATCTGTTGTTGACCTTTGTAATAAGGTCAGAGGCCAAATGTCATGGTGTTTGCTGTTGGTCAGCATTCACAAAGTCCAAGCATTAACAGGTGGATTATAAATAAAAACATTTGGGGGGTATTTTAGTGTGTATGTTGGGGAAGTGAACTTGGATGTTCTCATTAATTTAGCTATGAAAAGCATGAATTTGGTTTCTTGCTGTGTTTTTAAGATCCCAACAGTTCCCTAGTGTGATGGATGAATGGAGAACCTGAACCAACACCCCTGAGGTGAAAATCATCACGGTAGAGGTTCTTGTTTGCTGTTATGTTTATGTATGTGGAAGTGTGGCTTGTGAGTTGAAAACTGCGTGATGAGGGGTGAATGTGGTTTTGAAAGAAGTGGGAGAAGAAATGAGCTGTCCTGTCGATCTTGTCATTGAGTTACCGTTTTAATGATTTAACCTTTTTAAAATCTGTGTTAAGTTGTATTTGTTCTTTAATATGTCTTTTACTAGTGATTCCTTTGCTGTGTGGATGTCTAATGTTTTTATACCTTTTAAACTGTATGTCATGCATCTTAACCTAATTCTTACATTTCAGGTTTGCAGTGAACCAAAAGAACTTAATTGACCTTTGACCATCTTCCATCAGCTATTGCAATAAAACAGAATTTGTCTTTTCTTTCCCTCTTTTGTTTCTGTTTTAATATGACCTGTTTTGTGCTAATATGTATATTTTTATTTTTTATTTTTTGCATTGGTTTTGGATTAGAATCAAGGTTATTGAATGATTTTGAAATGATTTCAGCTTAGCTGCATATCTGCAGATTATTGGCTGAATTTTATAATTTAAGCTCAGAGCCTTGCAGATGATTGACTGATTCTGAAAATTTATTTCAAGCCTTTGTGGTTGATAGGCATTTTTTGGAAATTTAGTTCAGGGTCTACTAGCTGATTAGCTGATTTTGAAAATTTAGTTCATAGCTGTATAGATTATTTGCTGTATTTAAAATTATGTATTGAATATTTTGGTCAGCTACCTTTAAAAATGATGGATTAGATGACTTAATAAATTTATCTTTTCAAGAATAGATTGTTAATGTGTTTATATCAAGAGTTTCACATAAAAGACATTAATTAATCACACTTTGGTACTTAGAATACATCTCTGTGATCATCTCCAATCTGAAAGTTACACTGTATATTTGTTTGCAATCAGCAACTGTGGCAGAAATAAGGGTATATTCATTTTTGCATTTGATTTATCTGTCTAGGTACATGTAGCTTAGTTGATATTTCTGCACTTGATTTTAAGTGAGAAGTCAAGTTACAAGATTTATTTATCTTGGATTGATAAAATTTTATTTTAGACCGGTAGATTATCAGAAATTATTGGTCCTAAGATATAGAGACCAGAAAGAATTTTATTTTATTTCTAAGTCATTAGTGTCATGCATGTGATTTTGGCTCACAGATGCATGACTGATTTTAAGCAGCAGCGATTTATTAATACTGAATAAATATATGTCTTCACTTGTTTGATTTGGAATGCAAGTTGGGCTTTCTTCTTAATTTTATTCTTTTCAGAAACATTTCAGTTATTTGCATCCATTTTGTAATTATTTTTTGTGCATTCATTCATTTTGTTTGGATCTTGGCTGATGGAAGATAGTTATTTAGGACCATTGACACAACTTCACCAAAAACTCAAATTTTTGTTAACGCTCTACTCTTGATAACATGTTCTTTATCTGATATGTTACAGTTGGACCATGTATCAAACAAGAGACTCCGATGGAAACGGATCCGTATCAGAAACGGAATATCCCATTTACTGTTTCACCTGGTAAGTGTGCTTCAATAAACTCGCATATAAAAAAGATGTTAATTATCTGAAACACTGTTAATGTTTTGTATAAAGGCATGCATATCAGATCTATTGAAGGAACCACTCTGTGACAGTGAAATACTCTTCATGACCATAGAAAATCAAATAAATTTAAATAAAGATTGATATTATTCACTTATTTATACCTAGTCGTAACAAGAAATATTTATGCGCATCCGCAATTGACATAAACTATGTCTGTAGAAAGGAAAATGTTGGCATTATGCTAGGTTTCCAAAAATTTAAAATAATTAGTAGCCAAATTTCCAAAATTTGTGAAAATATAGTCCTTTTTAAAGTATTTTTCCACAAATTTGCTAAAATAGGTTACTTTTTGAAAGAATTCCTCAGAAATTAGTAGCCAATGGCGATTTTGGCTACCAGGAATGGAAACATAGCATTATGGGGATTTTACATGGCAAAAATGTTTACACAGGAAGTAATGTCCTTCGTGACATTTTACGTCATATGCGCAACAGAATCCGCCATTTGCCTGGTTTTTCAACATGTTAAATCCCCATAGTGTCACCGTTTTACCCTGTGTAGATATATTCTGGGCTAATCACGGATACGCATACATTGGTACAAGTAAGTGAATAATATCAATCTTTATTCATGTTTTTTTGATTTTTTATGGACATAAAGATTATTTCACAGTCACAAACAGAATGGTTCCTACAGTACCTGCTAACTCACCTGATTTAAGCAGGAGTTTTCCGATTTTGCTCTAGTTTCCCGCCCAAAACATTTCTCCGGATTTCAGAAAAAATCTCCCCCACAATTTTCTTGATAATATCTTGTGAAACATAATTTCACTATCAAAAATCATTTAACTAAAAATTATAATTGTTGAAAGTTTTTCAAGTTGACAGGTATGTTCAGAATATTGTAAGTACAGTCAAACCTGTCTATAAAGGCCACCTAAGGGAACCAGTGAAAGTGACCTTTATATACAGGTTAAAATAATATGAATAAAGAGCAAGTGGGATACAATTCAACTGGCCTTTATAAGCAGGTGACCCTTATATAGAGGTGGCCTTTAAAGCAGGTTGGACTGTATTGATATAAAATGTTGAAAAGATATATTTCATTAGCAAATATCTTTGCACTGGTACCCACGGGGGAAAATTTTTATGGTCCCTGTAATTAATGCAATCAAGTATTGAACTTCTTGCAGAGGATATGTGACATATCCTCATCCTCAGATATCCTTGCGCCTGTTATGGTGTAAAAGCATCAGTCATGAATAAAAATTATTTATTAAAATTTAATTTCCTTATAATAGTATAACAGGTTATTGGAATATCAGACAAACTCTTGTTTTAAATTACAGAAGCTTTGGAACTGAACAAACAGATTCAGGAGTCCCAGCAGACAGCACCTTCAAGTATGTTCCAATTACCCCCGGGGACCCTCACCACATCTGAACGGACCAGCATGAATGTTGACACATTAGTTGTTTCTTCGGTTGGATCCAACGAAATGGTAAACCAGGTGGTTGTATCCCAGCAACATCCATTTCCATCACAACCAGTACGAGATACGGACCATCACATGGAATCTGTACAAACGATATTGCAGACGGACATGCAGAAATCTATAGACCAGGTCCTGAATCAGCAGACAGAGCTACAGGGTCACCAACATCAGCTGGAACAACAGCATCAACACCATGTGATAGAACAGCACCATCAGCAACAACAACACACATTGGAACAGCAACATCAGCAGTCTGTGGAACAGCAACAACAAGCTGTGGAGCAGCAGCAACAACAACAGGTGATATTGCAACAACAGCAACAAGTGATTCTACAACAACATCAAATTGCAATGGAGCAACAACACCAACAACAACAACAAGTTATGCTTCAACAACAACATCAACAACAACAGCAACAACAAGCGATTCTGCAACAGCAGCAGTTTGTTCAACAACAGCTACAGGCCATTCCTCTAACATCGTCCAATATGAGTTGTCGTCAGATAGAGATGATGGATCAAGGTCTACATACGTCGCTGTCACAACAAGCGACATCAAGTTTACAGATGTACTTGTCTAATTCTGTATCCAATTCTTCAAATATTACCGGTCAGAATACTAAACCTGCCATCAACTTCCAGACTCTCACAAATGACAGTGGTAAGTGTATACATTATTATGATAAAGTATGAATGAAATAGAATTATGATGTCTTGTGCCTCAATCTTGGGAGTCTAAAGTGGGTGCTTGTGGATCACAGTTCCTCTCACCATCTAGGTTTCAAATCCCACACTGAACAGATCCTAGTTTGTCAGTAAGCTTGTCAAAGGTCATTGATTTTCTCTGGTACAGTTCGATATAAGTGAAAAATCTAAAACACCATTACTCCACTACACTCTTATATGTATGTCTCAATCAAAAATTCTTTTCTTGCATCAAAATGATCAGTTATGGAATGGTTGAGGCATTTAATCGTAATAGTGATGTTACAAAGGATTTTCTCACACTAGGATCTGGTTGTAATTTGAGTGCTATTGCATATGATCAAATAGTAATGAATCATGGCATATGAATGTTTATTCATATTGTATGATGAGGGAGGCAAATTCTTTCATCCCATTGTTATCTTTAATTTGTTTTACTGAGAACTATAAATATATTTATTTTTTGGTGTACTAAATTTAGCTAATTTCACAGTTGTTTGTTTTGCGCGACAATTAATACCATACAAAAATTATATTATGCTTATTGTGTTATAGAACTATGCGGATATGTCTAAATTTCCTATACTGCGAAAATAAATTTACACGAAATTAAATACATTTATAGTAATTGAAAGTCTTAAATCTCTTCAATATCTCATTTTTCAAGAATCAAAACTTTTTTTGACAAATCCTGATTTCCCAAATTCTGCTCAAAATGTCTAGATTTCCAAATTTCACAATCTGAAAATAAAGTACATTTATCAGAAATTACACCATTTTCATTATATATTGTAGAATAATTCATACTTTATTGTAGGTCTGCAAGGAGTGCCGCGTTTTGCTACAAGTGTAAGTTCAAACATACCAACACAGCGGTCCATGGCACCACAGATAATTATCTGTGGTAACACATCAATCAATAGTAGTAATTTAGTGGGGTTACTAGGACAACCACCTGTGCAACTTAATCCCCAAACACTTACCCCAGTGACTGAGCAGCAGACATCACAACAGCAGGTACAAGTACTCCAGCAGTCCCAACAACAGCAGGAGTTACAGCAACAACAAGTACAACATCAGCAGCAGTCCCAGCAACAGCAGGAGTTACAACAACAACAACAAGTACAACACCAGCAGCATCAGCAGCAGGAGTTACAACAACAACCAACAACACAGTCAGCACCCAGCATTGTGATATTACCAGGGGGAAGTAACTCTTCAGCACAGGGTAATAATAATTCACAAAATGAAGGTAGTTTTTTAATGGTTTAACGAGCACCAGCTTGCATTGAACCGCCAAAAGCTGCAGATAATTATAGCAAGGAAAATAAATGTTTTAAGGTTTTCGTTACGGTAATTCAAAAAAACCAATGCTTTTAGTCGTTTATGGTAGACTATTCTTGTTTTAAACACAGAGATTAGAGGCCATTTTTTGATAAATACCAAATTTATTTACAAATTTTCTTAACATAAATAAGGTAAGCATTGTTGGTTTAATTATGAAAGTTCCAGGTTTTTCTTTATCTTACTAGTAAAGGTTTGAAAAAGTTACGTGGCAAAGAAATTTCTTTAAAAATGAGCTGTAGAAACTGTTTGAAAAATTCACTTGGAATTGAAATTTTTCTTTAAAAATAAGCTTATAAGCTTTTGAAGATTAACAAAAAGTTTTTTCTTTCATTTTTGTCTATGCAAATCATGCAGCATTAAAATGATCTATTGCTTTGAAAATTTTCAAAATAACCATTTCAAAATAAACTATTAATTTTTCTAGCTATATATCAAGGAATTGAAACCTTCACCCTCTTATCACTATTTACAAGGCTTCCATTTGGCATACAGAAATCCCAGAAAGCGTTTTGGATTCGGAATACTAAAATACATTTTTTTACTTCAGGCGTGGGGTGTGGGGGATTTGAAATAAGAAATGGGGGACTTAATTAACATAAGACTGTTGGGGTGATATCAAATGGAAGATTTGTTATTTAAATGTGCTATGTCTATTTTGGAATATGATGCTATGACAACACCACCATGACCCACTGACACAGCCCCTTACTGCAATGAAAATGTCAAAGTTGTGTTGACTTTTAAATATTTAGTTATATGAGAACTGTAATTTATATGCTATGACAACACCACCATGACCCACTGACACAGCCCCTTACTGCAATGAAAATGTCAAATAAGTTGTGTTGACTTTTAAAATATTTAGTAATATGAGACCCAAAATTTGTATGATGCTATGACAACACCACCATGACCCACTGACACAGCCCCTACTGCAATGAAAATGTCAAATAAGTTGTGTTGACTTTTAAAATATTTAGTAATATGAGACCCAAAATTTATATAAAGTCAGATGATGATGTAGACTCAATTGCTTCAAATGTAAAACTGGTAATGTGAGCCTTAAGATTTGGATGGACTCGAGTCTTGTGCTTGGGTTAATCTTTTACACTTGGTTGTTTCACTAAAGAAACTGGTCATGTGAACCCATAGATTTAATTGAACTTTGGGGTAATCTTGTACACATAGGTTTTTCACTCGAAAAACTGGCAATATGACCCCATAGAATTTGATGGACTCAATTCCTGTACTGGGAGTAATCTTGATCTTTCAGTTACTTCAGTAAAAAAAACTGGCATGTAAGCCTGTAGATTTTGAATACCAGTAGATTTGAATTTAAAAAAGGCGCAAATGCATGGATTGATCTTTAAACTTAATATTTATTAGAGTCTTAAGTTTATCACATTTACATAAAGTCTCGCTTTTTATTTTGGATTCAAAATTAAATTTTTCAAGTTTTTGTTCTACCTCACTGCCATTATTGTAAAATATTTACAATTGCAATAGCTTTGCTTCAATAAAGTATTCGACATCGACTATACTTTGTAACTTCATAGAGACATTGCCCGACGTGCTGACTTCAGATGTCAAATGCTCTCGTTGACTGACAGGAGACAACCCATTTTTATGAAAAGGTGCACCAACACGCATTTCAAAATTGTTTTCAAATTTTTTTCAAGACGACAATAAAATTATTTTTTATAAATATTGTAAATATAAGAAATAAGGTAATTTTCCTTGACTTTATGATCTTGCAAAGTGTAATGCGCTGTCTCAAATTTTTGCACAAAAAACTTCGCCTTTTATGCAATTTGAAACAGCCCATTATACTTTGCATGTTCATTAAGACATTGGAAAATTACCTTATTACTTAAATATATTATTATTAAATATTTAATACAAATTGAAGTTAGGTGATTTTTCTGTGTGCTTCAAACCTCCAGATCTGTAGCAGTCCATTTTCTATCTTGCACTGTGCCGCAGAATTCTATTTAAATATGCTTGTGAGAAATTCTCCACAGATAGCTTGTTCTATTAATTCTTTACTCTTCTCCCATGCATCTTCTTCCACAGTTTTGCAGGTTGTGTCTGCGATTCTTGCAATAATATATTCACATTTGCCCTATATTCATTTCTGCTGCCATTTAAAGCATCGACTGCCTGCAATCTTAAACACTGCATGTTCATTAGTAATTATGTTGTAACATTTAACTTATAAAACATAAGTCCCTAGATAACTGTTGTATATAAAGAGTTTCAGCCACAGAACATTGATTTTACTTTGGTTGGTGTCCAATCAAAATTCTTTCAACAAAATGTTTGCAATTTTACTTTGGTTGGTGTCCAATCAAAATTCTTTTACCAAAATGTTTGCAATTTTACTTTGGTTGGTGTCCAATCAAAATTCTTTTAACAAAATGTTTGCAATTTTACTTTGGTTGGTGTCCAATCAGAATTCTTTTAACAAAATGTTTGCGATTTTACTTTGGTTGGTGTCCAATCAAAATTCTTTTAACAAAATGTTTGCGATTTTACTTTGGTTGGTGTCCAATCAAGATTCATTTAACAAAATGTTTGCATTTGAATTGTTACGGCATTAGAGATGAGTGAAGTGAATTAGATTAATAGTGTTTTGCATCCTAGTCAAGATTCCTTCACTCATATTGAAGTAGTCAGTAGGTCTGGGATGGTGGAGAAAACCAGAGTGTTCAGAGAAAAAACTGCCAACCTTTGGTAAGGGAACTGACAAACTTTTTCACACTAGAATCTACTCGATGGTATTTTATTTCAACTTATTATGAACTTTAAACCAGTGCTTAAGACCACTTAGTCACTGAAGCTAAAAAACCTTATACAGTCCAACCTGTCTTAAAGGCCACCTCTATATAAAGACCGCCTGCCTATAAAGACAAGTAGAATTGTATCCCAATTGTTTTTTATTCATATGATTTGAACCTGTATATAAAGGTCACCTGCCTATAAAGGTCACTTTTACTGGATCCAGCGGGTGGCCTTTAATAGACAGGTTTGACTGTAGATTAATATTTTTGCCAGGTTAGCCTTGATGCTTTCGAAGTCAAAATGAAACTCCAACCTTCAGCAACTATAAATTTTTATTTGACTCATAAAAAAGTATTATGTTGTGTGTTTATTCATGAGTGTGTGTTGAGGTCTAGTGTCAGGTGTTTTGGTTAAAGTGTACCAGATTTTCTAGAAAGCAAGATTGTTTTTCTAGTAGTTCTTGATTTAATTCAATTATAGGCAGGCAACATTGACTTGTCTGCTTGACCTTTCATTAGGAACATTCATGTCCAATGATCTGCCCAGTACACAGGAAGTTTTAGGATTTCGAGTTAATACATATAAACTAGGGCTGTCATTGATAGATTGACATAACGATATATTATTGATAAAAGCCATTGATACGATATATCGATACATTTTTTGAGTATCAATATCAACCAAAGTGGCCGCCAATTCATGGCTTAGGTTGGAGTAGTCAATGGCATATAAATATAAATGAATTATAAGTACAACCCATAATTTTAATATATCGAAAAACTAACTGACATACAAACTAGTTATATATAATATAATATTAGAAACATTAAAAATGACACCAGACATGCCAAAAATATTGGTTGAAAATAATATTTTGTTAAAAGATTCAACAAAAATTAAACTATTTCAATCACTTTTCAGATATTTATATGTTGATTTATTGATATATTTTTCAGTTGATATATTGATATTCAAATTCTCATCAATGACAGCTCTAATATAAACAATGTATTTTTACCATGATGGAAACAAAATGAACACCTGTGTTCCCAATACATGAATAGACTGATTCATAATAAATATTTAAACTTAAAGGTCGTGCAGACAGGTCAATGTATCAGAAATATTTTGTCATTCTGTCTCTTTTCAATCATGTTAACCTGTCTAGTTTACCTATCCATTTAATAGTCATCTAATGACATTGTTTGTCCATTTTATATTTTGCAGTTGAGAATTTACTGAGGTCCATTCTTGGAAACTGGCAGCAGTCATGAAAGCATGAGAAGACCATTATTGGGGAATTTTGTCGTCAATATTGGGGAATTTTGTCGTCAATATTTGGAGGCTGACAGCAGCTGTCATTTAAAGTGCTCGGCGTTCCTATGTAATGTACTTCGAAATTCAGAGAAGAAAAGTGCTGTTAAATGGTATACCTTACATTAAGGAGAAACTTGGTATACTTTATGAAAGAGATAAAAACTGCTTTTGACAGTTTGGTAATTTATGTAAAAGCTCACTGTGCACATTAGGTATTTAGGCCAAGAAAGTAGTGTTATTTGTTGTACAAAATGAAGGTAATAAAATACTGTTTTAGACAGTAGTTTATGTGCAAGCTCTTTGTGTAGGCCAAGAAAATATTGTTATTTGTTGTACAGAATGGAAACAATAAAATACTGTTTTAGACAGTAGTTTTATGTAGAAGCTCTGTGTGTAGTAGGTTTTAAGGCCAAGAAAGTCTTGTTATATGTTGTACAGAATGAAGATTTTTAGTCAATTACCGATCTCAAAAAAGTACTGATTCCTCTTAGGTATATTGTGAAGTCTTTGATGTCCATGGAGTTGTTTTAAGGCCAAGAAAGTCTTGTTATATGTTGTACAGAATGAAGATTTTTAGCCAATTACCTATCTAAAAAAAGTACCGATTCCTATTAGGTATATTGTGAAGTCTGGTGTCAGTGGAGTTTAAATTGGTATACCATGTTTAATAAAATGTCTTAAATTTATAGTACAGCATGAGTAAATGTGATATACTTAGTCACATAAAATTACTGATCATCCTATAGGGTATATATATAATGATGAATTACGATGTACTCCAAGAAAAAAAACAACTTTTATCCAAAATATTTTAAGAAGTTTGGTGATCTAGGAAAGGTATAAGTACCAATTTTCTAGAGCATGTTTATGGAAAGCTTGGTGTATGTAAAATAAGCCAAGAGAATTGGGTGATTTTCTAGAGTTTGTTGTGAAAAACTTTGGTGTATGAAAAACAAGCCTAGAAAAAGTACTGATCCTCTTGAGGAGTATGTTATGAAGATGCATGGTGTATGTAAAAAAAGCCAAGACAATTCACTGACTTTTCAAAGCTTGTTAAGAAGAAGTTTGATGTACTCCGAAAAAAATATTGAAGTGCATATACATTATGTTCTTAGCCAACAGAAAAGAAGTAGATGGTGAAGGAACTCGGAATACCCATCCAATAAGATACTTTTAATATGAAATGATAGTATGTCATGGAATAGTTGGTGTATTTTGTTAAAAGAAAAAGAACCTACATTTCTCGTATAAATTTTTAGTGTAATCAGAGGAAATAAACGTTTGTTATTATGAAAGTGACTTTGTTAAGAGGTAAATTAGTCATATCATTGTTATTTATATTTCAGTATTTTAAGTTTTTATTCAACGGTTTAAAAGAGATTATTATTATTATTATTATTATTATTATTATTATCAAAATGACTAAATATGTTTTTGTCATGTGTAGATAAGTGTAGACAAATAGCATTGACTATGTTTTTGTCATATATGGATGAGTACTAGTATGGACAGACGACATTGACCTGTCTGCTTGACCTGAAATTTGAATATTCATAATGGACCAGTACATTTTATGTATAGGGAAACACAGGTGTTAATTTCTTCAACATTATTGTAAACATGCATTGTTTTTGTTTTAACTGCAAGTCCTAACATTACCCATGAACTGGATGGATAATTAGATTTGAATATTCCCAGTGTAAGGTCAAGTTGACAGGTCAGAATTGTTTGTCTATATATATATCTGTAGTTATAGTTCACAGGCAGTACTTTGATAAGAGTAAATAGCGAGTCCATTTTTCTAAATAGGGTAATTTGATACTGTGTATATAACCTTGATGTGAGCTGCCACATATTTTTTTGCCTAGGTTAATTTTGTGCTCACCCTATTGATCTTAATAGACTGTTCCATGTTTATGGACACTCTACCAAAATACTTTAGTTTGACTATACCAGTTTTAAAATTTTTAATTTTTGAAGGGAAAAATATAGCATAAATGTATAACTGAAATGCATCACCTGATGTTAGGAAACTTGTTTTTTGAAATCGAAAGGATTCAGTGTTAAAAAATTTGATTCATTATTGTAAGGTCCATTTATGACCCACTGGTTTTTGCCTAGAAACTTTGGTATATACAGGTTCAAAACAAAAAAATAGAAGTCCAAAGCAAAGAATTGTGGAGTGGTCAAGGACTTGTGAATATCTTTCTTGGCCATTCTGTTTCTCACAAAGTTGATAAATTGAACAAATTTTTAACTGGTTCATTAGGCCAATAATAAGAACAATTTTAACCATTTTAATAAGCCAATGATTGAAACATGTGTTAACTTTGAGTCCCAAGTTGTTTAGTTTCTCAAAATTAACCTCTTGTAATTTGTAAAAATCCCCAGACCAAAATTAAAGACATTGGTCAGCCTTGCTTTCCTTTTATAACATGAATTTTTTTTTTTGAAATTTCAGTGTATGTTGCTTTGAGAGCATTTAGAATAATGTGTTTTATCCTCAAAATCTAATTAACAATGCAATTAATGCAGATATTATTATAATTTTTATTTAAAATATATAAAATGCAGTGAAAAAATAATAAAATTATATTTTATAATCATAAGACATAAAATGATAATGATGTATAACCACAACTGTTGATGATAAGTAATTTACAGAGAGTGAACACGTTACTCTTCAGGACAATCATGTTATTATACAAGTTTAAATGCTTAAATCGTAAAAGAGAAAAATTCAAAGTGCTTATAAACTCAATTTTAAATTAAAAGTTTAAATTGTGGCAAATAAAGTTTTCATGTTCCGAAATTTAGCAATGTCATGTTTTAATCCCCCAGTCAATATTCCATCTCTTTTGCTGCACAATGTGTAATTATGATTACTTTGTGATGGCATATAGGTTACATTTCAATGTAGTCTAATGGCATAGTGATTACATTTTGTCGTCTATAAGTCACTGTTCTTTGACAGAGAAAACATTGATTTACAGTGGGGGATTAAAACATGACATTGACTGAAATTTTTATGCACTAGTTGTTAAATGACACAATTATGTTTATATTAGGTAAAATGCCTTTGGTTCAGTATTCAAAGCAAAATCATGTGACTGATATTTCAATCTTGTTGTATATGTGAGCTGTTTTAATGTGTTCGTGTAGATTCCCTGCAAGAAGTTGATAATTAAAATCTAAAGAAAGCAAAAAGGATTTTTTCTTTCCTTGTTAAAAGCAAAATCATGTTGCTAATAATAATTCCATCTATATCATGAAAAATGCTTGCATGAAAGGGGGATTATGTGATGATGTGGATTTCCAGCAAGATATTGAAACTTAAAATGGGAAAAGAAGACAAAAAGGAATTTGTCATTCCTTGTAAACTTTCATGGGATATATATCATAAAATTTTAAAAACAGAAGTCTTGGTAATATTAATGCAGTTAAGTGTCGAAATAGTTGAAAATTGTATGCTCAACAAATAGACTAATGATATTTTAACACAAGCATCGAAATCTGAACTCATTCTGTCAATCACGGTAAACGTGTAAAATAAATGAAGTTTAAAGTTTTAAATTAGTTTACCACAAAAAGTCCAAAATATTTAACTAAATAAAAATATAAAAATAAGATATGTACATGCTGTGTTTTAGTAAGTAATTAAATGAAAATGAAATAAATTAAAAAAGTAGTCCCAATGTGTTTTTCATGTCGAGTTAAATGTAAATGATCTTTAGCCAAAATGATGCAACTGCTTACGTAAAAGTTTATGAATTAACAATAATTTTTAAATTCTAAATGATATTTTTATGCATTTATCAAAAAAAAGGTCACAAATTATGTTGTGTTCGTTCAATATGTTGTCATGTGTATGAGTTAGTGATTGATCAGGTACCGTGACCTTGTAGATTTTGAAAACGAGTACTTTTGCATGTTTTGGTCATTGTGTATTTGATAAAAACTTCTGGTGTCAATTATATTTTGATTTACATTAAAATCCTTAAAAATATGTAAGGCTTGCTCATGAAAATCTTATGTTTGATAATTAACCTACCAATATTGACAGAAATAGGAGAACTTTAAAAAAAATTGAACTGGATAATTTATTTGAATTTTTGTACAGCGTTCACGATAGTGAACGTGTACATTGTTGTCACTTTCTTCCAAGATATCGAGCTTCTTTGCTATGAAATTATAAGATATGAGTACACCTGGAAATAGTGCGCCTGGTAAATGAGCGTGAAAGAAGTATATCTGTTTTATCGTGAGATATGTATTCTGAGACGGGTAATGCATTTGGTTACATATGCACATTTGGAATAAATTTTCGGAATACATTTCGGAATGTAGTAAAATATTGCGACGGGATGCATCTAATAATTTCTGCAATTTGGCGAACTGATCTCATGTTTACAATAAAAAGTAGTTCGAGAAGTTTGCGTCCTACGATGTAAAATCATAACTTTTAAGTTATGAAATGAACAGCAACGGCAGGTTGTTTAATTAATTCTTCGTGAAATCTACGGAAATTTAAATTTATTTTGAAGGTTATGATAACGTATTTTGATGTTGAGGCAATTGTGTCATATTTTAAAACTGTTTATCGATTAGATTTTACTTTCGTGAAAGGGAGATAATTCGACAGATAATTCGTACAGTGTTGTGTACAAATTTTAAATACAGTCTTTTTACCAGTTCCGAACAGGGTTTCATATAAGCGCTGCTGCAGACGTCATCCACAAGCAGAGGAAATAAAATTTATGTGTTGTTATAACACAAATGTTTACTGATTCTAAAATATCGACACCTGTCCTCAAAAACACGTGGTAGTATGTTTTCTTGAAAAAAGCATTTCCGTGATCACGATTTGTTTACATCGTTAAACTAGGTCACCAACAATCTGCCGACCTGTCCTGCACATACATTTAGGAAGCGGTTGAAGTTTAATTAATGCCATACATTCAAGTAGAAGCAAATTGAGAAAGTTATTTTGCGATTCCTTTAATTGAACGGGATTGAAATTTTAGATTATTCGGTTGTAAAAATTCGGAACTGGTAAAACAACTGTATCCTCGACCGTCCGTGATTCGAGACTCTAATAGAAAACGAACTAAATTTGCTAACGCAACAAGAATTTGAGAGTTGAAAAATAGACAACAGATTTTTCTGGATAGTTTCACAGTAAATACCTAAATTTTGTCTTTAATGCATGAAATCGTCACTGCAGAGACGATATTCGCGTATAATTACTGAAAACAAAAATGGCCTCGAATCTTAGGACCCTCTCGATTTTAGGACGGTCGACGATACTTCACCATTAACATGAAACGGGAATATTGTGAGTGATAATCAGCAGTTAATTAAAACCCAGATTAACAGCAAATGATCCAGTTACATACAACCGCTAGAATGTACCCCCTCATAGCGACGGTAGGATCTGCAAAACTCTACTTTCTCTCTATCCGAAATGACAAAACGATCGGGTACAACTTTTTTACATTTTAATTACCGATTGTCTTTTTCATATATTTATGAAATTATTATTTTCTACCATTTATTTCAGCAATACATGGTTTGGTACATTGTTTCTTTTTCCAAAAACAAAAACCATCCGTCGGACTATGCATAGATCGACCCCACCCCACCCCCGAATTTTTGGTTATATTCTGTCTTGCCACAACACAATTTTCCCAACTACGCTGTACAGCAGCACGACAGTGCTATGTTTAATTTCAAAAGGTGATGTAACTTCCCAAAATTGACAAGAGTTGCAGACTTTAATAAAAAATGCTAAGTCACTAAAATTTCAAAATTTGAAATAACTTATTAGCATTTCAAAAAGTGATAAACATGCAATTAAACTCCCTGAATTGGCAAAAGTTGTAAAAATGAGTGAGTTCATTTAAATTTAAAAAAACAGTTAAATAATTTTTCAGAATTTCAAAAAAATTCCAAAATTGACAAGAATTTAAGAAAAAACATGAATTTGATTTTTTATATTTATACTTTTATGTTGTTTCATTTAAATTAAAAAATTTACTTATTTTGTCAGAATTTAAAAAAGTTACCAAAATTGAAAGAATTTAAAAAAAAAAAAAAAACAACATGAATTGGTTTTTTTAAAGTTTCAAAAATTGAAATGAATTCTCATAAAAAGTATTTAAATATTGTTTTTTTTTTATATATTTGTACTTTATGTAGTTTCAGTATTTGGATTTCTTTTCTAGTCTACACCCAATGTGATATATAGTAAAAAAATGTTTTTTATTGTCCCTAGTGATGATTTAAGATGATGATAATGTTTAAAATGCATTTTCCATCATCGTAAAATGAAAATTTTTTGATAATTTTGTGTCATTCATGAAAGTATAAATTTCAGGTGTTGTC
Organism: Anadara kagoshimensis; assembly: GCA_021292105.1. NCBI lineage: Eukaryota > Metazoa > Mollusca > Bivalvia > Arcoida > Arcidae > Anadara > Anadara kagoshimensis. The sequence goes on along the minus strand of CM037875.1, from coordinate 24,919,810 downwards.
TTAAATGGTAACATTTGCCGTAGATAATTTTGTGTCATTTGTAAAAGTATATATTTCAGATGTTGAATTTAGTGTCATTTGTGAAAGTATAAATTTCAGATTTTGAATTTCCTGTCATTTGTAAAAGTATTAAATTCAGATTTTGAATTTTGTGTCATTCATGAAAGTCTAAATTTCAGATGTTATATTTTGTGTCTTTTATGAAAGTATAAAATTTCAGATGTTGAATTTTGTGTCATTCAGGAAAAGATAAATTTCAAATGTTAATTTTTTTGTCATTTGTTAAAAGTGAAAGTATAAAATTTTAGATGTTGAATTTTGTGTCATTCGTGAAAGTATAAATTTAAGATTTTGAATTTTGTGTCATTCGTAAAAGTATCAATTTAAGATGTTGAATTTGTGTTGTTTTAAAATAGGAAAATGTTTTTAAATGGAAATTTTGCATGAAAAGGGACTTTTTTGTAAACTTATGACATTATAATTATCTACTTAATTTTACCGCAATAAATAATTTTTACATTTAGATCCAGAAATTGGATAAGTCACATTTTCTAGTACACAGCCAAATTTTGTTCACATGAAATTACCAAAAATTTCACACAAAAAATTTCATGTTACCGTAATCGACCTTATACATGAAATCCGAAAATTTCATGTAAAATTAACATGAATATCACATGAAAATTTTAAAGTGAATACATTTATATGTGAAATTTACCTGTACAATATTTGGCTGTGTAAAACATACTTGTTAAAAAAGGTCAGTGTTTGTTGAATTTATGAAAATCATTGTTAAAGTAATAATAACAAAATTCCAGGTTTTTAAACGGCTGATAAAATCCACAATACATCATAATTTTTAATAGGAATTATTTATTCACGTTGTTTTAATTAAGTATTATTTCTCACTGCCAGTAACAAACAAAAATAAAAATTTATTTCTCATTGTTAACGGTATTTTTAATAAGTTTGTTTTAACTTCAAATAGAGTTTGTTAGTGTTGTTTATAATCCTGGTAACAAAGATATGTTTGAATTTTCATGTAATAAAATATGTGAACTGCCATTTGACACATTCTAACCATGCCCATTGTATGTATGTTTTATGTCCTGGATTTTGACCCTTTCAAAAAACCTTTCTCGATGGGGCACCCCAAAATCATGGAATTTTTACACTGTCCTGAATTTTGAAAAACCTGGCATGGCATGTTCAAGAAAACTTTGTAGTCAATTAAAAACTACAGTCATATTTCATGGTGAAATTTCTTCAATTTGTTTTTGGACCCGGAAATTGCAAATTTGCAGGAGGCTTACAAACTCTATTTGTTAATCATCAAAAAACATTTTTGTTGTTACCGGTATATAAATGTGTATGTGATAAGATGTCAGGTTAGGTTTGAAAATAATTCTCTGCTTTGTAAATTTTGATATCATTCTTTGCCTTATATATCCAGATTAAAACAATATGATGTCGAAATTATTTTAATGCATTACCAGTATAGATCAGTTGGTATGTTGGTAAACCCCAACAATTAATTTTAATTTCATGAAAGACATTTACTAGTACCGGTAATTTCCAATTCATATATGTTTAAATTCATTAAATTGTATTTTAAATTAAAACATGTAGGATGTGTTAAGATGAATAAGCAACATGTACTACCATAATTGCTGTTATAAATGGTCTCAAATTTATTTATATATACATGCAGTGTTCATTTTAGAGGCATTGGGGCCATCATTTTAGAGGCATTGGGGCCATTGACAAAATAATCCCATTGTTAAGACCTTAGTGGGCTATTTTTAACATCACATGTTTGCAAAAATATTGATGTTTTAGGCAAAATTTTTCAAAAATATGTCTTTCTTAAAGAAAATTCTTATATTGAATGCTGATTACATTGAAATCAAATCATTTCGAAATTTAGTTGATTTTGACAATCTTAAAACACAAAATCCGGGTATATTTTATTTTTACCATACATCGTATCAATATATATATAAAATATCATCTAAAAGTTTTTACATTAAATAAATATAACCTGCTTAGTAGATCTAAAAAAGGTTTTAGAGTGGAGTGGCATAACTATATTTTATTCCCCAGTCAAAACGGACTGCCCCGAGAAAACTACTGACCTTGGGTAAGGAACTGCCAACTATTTACATTAGAAAAGTGGTATTTGATCTTATGCGTGAAGAGGCACCGTGATTTGTAAGCCAGTGATTTCGACCACTCAACCACTGGGACCCTCTAGCTGTAAAAAGCTAAAACAATGTTGATGCAGCTTCAAACAATAAGTTATTCACTCACTCACTGGGCCCCAAGATGGTTACAGATTTTAAAATTTGACCGAGGTTGCAAAGTCAAAATGAAACCACCTATGTAACAATCATCTTTCTACATTGCATTTATATGATTTTACTACATGTATTACATTGTGTGCACTACCAAAACTGCTTCTTGCAGTGGAAGATACATGTTGCTTTATGATTAGCTAGTTATGTCCCCTTAATAATATCTGACTGTGTCCTCGATATAGTGTAGTTCATATATGGCAAAAAATTTATAAAAAATAAATATAAAACAAAATAAAAATTTAAAAAATCATTAAAACTGAATTTAAAAAAATGACAAAGTGTATAAAGTTGTTGTCATGGTGATGCCATTTTGACTTTGAGGCTTTCATTACCATATTATTCAATTTTCCTCCTTTGTTCAAAGATCAACACTGAAGGACCTGTGTATATCTTTAGATATTAACTAGCAAGGCCCCAATAATTGTTCACCTGTCCAATCCTGCCTTTGCTCTGATTACTTTTATGATTATAGTCAATTTTTACGATCATAAAATATTAATAATCAATTTTGTCATCATAAAAACATAATATTAAATTTTTGTCGTCATGATATAAAAATAATTTTGCCATCATCAAATATTAATAGTATTCACAGTTTTTGTCATCATAATTATGAAATATTTCAACTTTTTCTTGACCAATTCACATGCACATTTTCACATTAATTTTTTTTTGAGTTCAATAATAAGGTATATATTTAAAAAGGTTTTATTATGAAGCTTTAAAACATGTTTTTCATTGTCACTAGATAAACTTATAACTTTGTTTAAGTATTGAATATTATACTCCATATAATCATAAAAACATTTTTCCATTTTTCTATCATTTAATATTATTAAGAACATGTAGAATACATATAGTTTCTAATTTCAAATAATTTTTTCTTATAAAATTTTATTGAATGGGTCTGATGTTGCAATATTTGTAGCCGTAGTCATTCTATTTTTTCCACATTTGTAAATATTCATGTCAATATGTGTGTGTGTGTGTGTGTGTGTGTGATTCTAGAGGTTGAAATTCCACTTGAAAGTCCAAGTCTAACACCAGTCCTTGTTTTGATAATTGCAAAATTTTCAAATGTGGTATATCGGAGACAATTGAAAAAAGTAACCAGTCTTTCCCAAATGTAACTACTCTCAAACTTTGGGTCTGGCTATTTTTTCGAACACTGGAGTGTGTGTATGTGTATGTGTGACTGTGTGTGTGATGGTGTGTATGTGTGATGGAGTGTGTGTGTGTGTGTGTGTGTGTGTGTGCGTGTGTTTGTAAATATTAATCCAGTTATCATCAGAATTCAAGTGCAGCTTTAATGATGTGTTTTACTAGGATAGTTATACAAGTTTGAAGTATTCTAGATTAGATTGGTACATAGTACATGTTTGTATATGTAGAGATAGTTATTAAAATCACCTACCACACCCCATGCCTACTAATATGGTAACCAGTGGACACTGCTGACCACACTGAACAGTGGTCAGTTTAGCTCCTTAACAACTCAAATTTAAATATATAAAATTCGTTTTGGTTATATTGGATATTTTATTGAATTCTTTGGATGATATTAAGAAAGGTTCACTAATTTTGTGACACATTGGCACCGAGATTTCATGCAGGTCATCAAAAAAATTATTTTAAAATCCATCTGATATAGATTTTCAGTCCCAAGTAACCTATTTTTTATGCATATCATATCCTGTTTGGTTTGTTTAATCAGTAACATTGATATTGCTGTGAAAAAATGACTACGTCAAAGAAAAATGGTGGTTTTGTGTTATTGGCAGTAGTATAGATGTAGGGGAGATAATCTTACATATTTAAGATGTAGGGGTGATAATCCACATGTAATTATATATATAGTGCTTTTAGAGATATTCTAGATTTGTTATCCATTTTCAGAACATATGATAATCCATTAAACATTAAAGAAAGTGTGTGTGTGTGTGTGTGTGTGTGTGTGTGTGTGTGTGTGTGTGCACACATGAGAGAGAGAGAGAGGCATATAATCCATTACACCGTTAAAGAAATTGTTAGAGAGAGAGAGAGAGAAGTAAAGCTTTAGCTAATGTGGTGCTTAAAATAATGTGCATGTATATTAGATATTATGATATATATTTAGATATACTAGTATACTGTTATACAGTGACTGTGTGTATATGTATGTGAAAATTAATTTAAAAAAGTCCCACTTTTTATTAATGTATAAGTACATTTTTATGAATGTTAATCTGTAGATCAGATTAAATGTGTTTTTTTTTTTTTTTTTAAATTAAGTACCACACACTTTATATGGTCAATAGCATTTATTTTCTGGAAAAAAAACTTGAAGAGTTATCTGCCTTGAATTTGAATTAGTGAAGAGTTATCTGCCTTGAATTTAGATTAGTGTTTGAGGAAAAATAATTGTCTTCTATATATGAATAAAATTTGGAAAAAAGTGCCTAGATCTGTGCTCATCTGAATTTTTTTCTCCCATTTTAGCAGTTTTTGGCAATTACACATGTATATGCTATTAATGCCCTGAAAAGATTTTTTTGGTAAGGTCTCTTTTTCAAAATTTATGCATTAATTCATATGGTACAATTTTGATTTTGTATTTGGTCATTTGATGTGTATGAAATGTGTATGTAAGGCCATAATGAATTAATTCTTAGATTTTCATTCCAACACACTTCTATTTTACTTGCCTTTATGGTATTCACTTAACCATCTTTTGTCTAGTGTTTAAAGTTTTTGATTGAGATATCCTATGCCAAAAATAAATAAAATTAATATTTCTTGATACTGGTATCTTAAAAAAATGGATAAAGGAAAGGACAACATACACTCCCAACTTCTCATATTTAATTTTAAAAAAAAATTAAGATAAAAATTAAGATAAAAACCAAAGATGTTGAGAGTCCCTACCACCATTAAATTTCAATAAAAAAACAAAAATGTTGAGAGTCGTTACCACCATCACAGAATTTTGAGAAGAAAATGTAGATAAAAATCTAGGAATTAATTCAGTATGGCCTTATGTGAATATATATTTGCAGATTGATTGTGCAAAAAACTAAAAGGCTGTGCATATTTGTTGTATAAACATGTTTTGTATATTGTTGAGATATTTTAAAGATTGTCTTCATCTATTCATTACATTCTCATTAAATCATTCATTATACATGTATTATTAAATATTGACATTAAATTGAGTCAAAAAAATTTTTTTTGTCTATGCTGTTGTTTGAATTCATCTATTCTGTATCATGATATCGATGTTGCTAAATTTGGATATGAAAATGGTCCCCACAACTCAGTTATAGTGCTGCAAAATTTAAACATATTTACTGATAATTGCATCAGAAGACTAATAGAATCAATGACTACAAAGGACATCTGTACCCAAGTTCTATTATATTTAGTCCAGACATATAAGTTGGTAGTGATAATCACCAGGTCTGGAGAACAGGCTACCAGATATATGTTCTGAAAAGAAAAATTTGGGACTGACCATTTTTCTGGAGGCTGTTAAGAATTTGAGGTGCACTTTGCTGTATTAGTCACTGTTGATAGTCTACAGACTTCCAGGTCTGCAGAACAGGCTACCAGATATATGTTCTGAAAAGAAAAATTTGGGACTGACCATTTTTCTGGAGGCTGTTAAAAATTTTGAGGTGCACTTTGCTGTATTAGTCACTGTTGATAGTCTACAGACTTCCTGCAACGCCAGACATGATTGGCTTTATAGTACATATATAAAAAAACCACAGTGTTTGAAGTTACAGTCAAACCTGTCAAAAAGCCATTCAAGGGAACTAGTTAAAGTGGCCTTTATGGGCAGGTGGCCTTTATATACAGGTTCAAATAATATGAATAAAGAACAATTAGGATAGAATTCTACTGGCCTTTATAAGCAGGTGAACTTATATAAAGGGCCTTTAAGGCAGGTTGGACTATACTACCTGTCTTACAATCTGGGCTGGCTATCATTTAATCGGATGGCTTAAAGGTTTAAGCACTCACATGTGAACATTATTCAATTTTTCACCCAATAACTATATCTTTTGTTCATAGGAGCTCTTAATCAAAGTTTGATTTATAAATTTGTATGACGACTCTTAACAAACATGGAATATTGTATTTATGTATCATTATGTGTTACTTATATTTCTATATACAGATTTCTATAATGTGATCAATTTTATATTCCTTCAGTGTTTCTGTGTGAAATATTGTGAAAAATGTATATATATTAAAGCATGGACCACATAATCATTCTTACACTATATCACCATCATTTTACAATGAGTCACATCAGATTTTCCCCCCATAAATCAATATGTAAGAAATTAATGCAGTTTGAATTGGGAATAATGTTGAGCGCCATCTGGGAGTAGCTTGAAGGAGAGTTTGTAAGGGAAATAACTCTTAAGGGTTGGTTAGCTAGGGTTTGAGACTTATCTGACATCCTGAAGGAGCTTGGCAGGAAACAAGAGAGATAACTGTCAAAAGAGCCTGAAAGAGAATGTGATGATTAGGGATTGAAATTTAACATTTTGCGCTACTGAATAATTTCTCATGTCATCATGGCAGTGGGATTTTTGTCAAAAACCCTCAATCTTCCCAAGTTTAGTTTCTTATATCAAGCTTAAAAGCAGGTGTCCTTTCAGAGGGTCTAAAGATAGAGAAAGGGAGATAACTTTGTTAAAGGTGATTAAATTGTTAACTTTTGCCCAGAATCTCATGTCATTGTATTATTACTGTCTATATTGTATCCAAATATTTTTATAGTTTATATAAATAAATTGTTGGAGTAAGCAGGATATTTGGTGCTAAAAAAGAAATATTTTTGGAATTTAAATTTTAAATCTTTTAATACTTATAACAGCGAATTCGAAGATTGAGAACCTAAACTATTTGTTTGAACAATAAAAATGGCGCAAATTTTTACTGGTAAATGTTATTTGTTTGTCATCCCCTTACAACATTATTTTAAAAATTAAAGGATCGAATTCCCTTTACATCGATTTTCTGCCATTATGTATTCCTATAAATTCTGTCATTATACAAAGTTTTTAGCCATGAATAAAGGGCATCCATGAAAAACAAAAATTTCAAAATCCAACAATAACAAAAAAATATAACTACACCACAAGTTTGGTAAAATGTTATATTTGGAAAATGAATTCTATGGCAGTGAAACGTTTTAATTAATGATGTCTTTCAAAGCTTATAAAAAGCTGGTTCAGTCTTGAGAAATTCATCTCATTTGTGAAATTTGAATTATCTATTTCGTGATATGCAATATAAGCATAAAAAATTTGCTAGAATTTTAGCCAATTTCTCCAATCAGATGGAACTTGGCTAATTTGTTCAGTAGCAGTCAATTGGTTCAGTGAATATTATATGTGCAGTTACTGACTTATTTCATTCAAAAAAGTCATTGTGACACAGATCTGTGTCACTATTGCCCTTGCTACACATTGTACACAAAACTGTTGTAAGGGGATGACAGGATTCTGGTAACCATGTATGATATAAACACACTTGCCAGAATTGTATATATCTTTAAAATTTTAATTTAAATTTCTAATAAAATGGGTATAATTTATTTACGAAACATGAAACATCACCTTAGCATTTCTTTGCAAATTTAAAAAAAATCTACTTGCTATCAGAAAGTTCGAATGTTTTTCGCAACGATGTTGTTTTTAACATTTTGTCAGCCTTGCTTACTAGCTCTCACACATATGTAACCATGGTAACCAATTCAGTGTATTGCGACATAATTACATGTACTACTAATCTATGGACCACTTCATCTGTAAGATTCCATAATTATTTCATTTTGATTCATCATTTGTTTTCATACTTTTAATAATTTTAAAATATTTATTTATCCTGTGATACTTTGTTGGAAACCATTAGCTTTCATATGAATACCATTGATCACATGTCGGTGACATCACTTGCATTATGAATTGCTTAGCTGTTCCATTAATTTAACAAACATGTTGAAATAACATAAAATAAAATTTAAAAAATTATGTAATGTTAAGTTTTGATTGCTTTGTAGTCATAGAGTACTTGGAAAAAATAAATGAAACATTGCCTCTTACTTTAATAAATAATATTATGATGATTTTTAAAGTAACAAAGAAATTATTTCATTGTAATGGAGTTTGCCAGTGTACCACATGATCAATACCCCTTAACGTTTGTGCGGAACGTTTTGGGAAAGGTTTCTGTCAAAATTTCCGGGAGTATGATCAATTTTCAAGGGAAACATGACCTGACACTATTCCATCTCCATGGAAAATGATTGTTCCGCAGAAACGTTATGGGGTATCACATGGTACATTAGCGAACATCTTAGAATTACAAATACCTGAGATATTAGGAATAAATATATGTACCAAATTGCAATTATTCATTATTCATGGAATACAAAGTAAATTCATTATAATTTTGGAATTATAAACACCAAAAATGTTAAAATTTTAAAACAAAATTACAATTCTTCATAAAATATGAAAATTGTTTCATTTTAATTTGGAATTATATAAATAAATTCAAATGTGTAAATTGAATTCATTAAAATTTAATACATCTGTTTAAAAAAATTAGATATTTAAATTTAAACTTTATTCTTATTTAAACATCGCTCTAAAACATGTATCATGCCATAAAATTTCTTCTTCCTTTATAATTTTGAAATAACATATATAAATTTAAATAACCTTTTGAAATTTTGAATTATTAAGAATATCCTGAAGTTCACTGTACTAAAAATATTTTTCATTATCAACCACATAATTTTGAATTTTAACAGTTTGTAATAAATTCACTTAGTTAAATGTATTTAAAATCTGTTTCATTTACATGTATCAATCACTTCATTTTCAACTTTAACAGTTTGTAATAAAATCACTTAGTTAAATGTATTTAAAATCTGTTTCATTTATCAACCACTTCATTTTCAATTTTAAATTTTGTTAATTTTAATTATAGATTTATGATAATTTTTATTATATTGGATAGAATATTGAGATTGTTTTTGTTTAATGTTTATGACAAATAGACTCGAGTGACTTTACACAGACCACAATAGTTGAATAATTAATGATTTTTTTAACCCAGTAACTTTATACATATATACATGTGACTACTGTTTCATAATATCTTCTTGTGACATTTGCCATTTGTCAATGATGTCATGCCATGTGTCATAACATTTTGTTGTGACATGTGCAAATTGTCAATGATGTCATGCCACGTGTCATAACATTTAGTTGTGACATGTGTCAATTGTCAATGATGTCATGCCATGTGTCATAACATTTTGTTGTGACATGTGTCAATTGTCAATGATGTCATGCCATGTGTCATAACATTTTGTTGTGACATGTCAATTGTCAATGATGCCATTCCATGTGTCATAACATTTTGTTGTGACATGTGTCAATTGTCAATGATGTCATACAATGTGTCATAACATTTTGTTGTGACATGTGCCAATTGTCAATGATGTCATGACAGTGTGCCATGCCATGTGTCATAACATTATGTCTTGTCATTATATGTCAATAGTTATATCATGTTCTGATGTGTCAATAATTATGTCATAACATTTTGTCATGTGACGATGTGTCTAATTATGTCATAATATTTTGTCATGTCAATAGTGTCATATCATTTTTGTGTTACCCGGTATTATGTGTCAATATTTTGCCATAACATTTTGTCATGTCATGATATGTCACTTATGTCAACATTTTGATGTGTCAATAATTATGCTATAACATTTTGTGTCACGATGTGTCAATTATATGTCATAACATTTTGATGTGTCAGTAATTATGTCATAACATTTTGATGTGTCAATAAAATAATAATTGTCATAACATTTTGATGTGTCAATAATTATGTCATAACATTTTGATGTGTCAGTAATTAAGTCATAGCATTTTGTGATGTCATGATTTGTCAAATGTTAGTTATGATGTACCGATTGTAATGTCATAACATTTTGTTGTTAGCTGTCATTGCATTTTGTTGTGTCATAATGTGCCAATTGTTAGTCATGTCATCACATTAGTGTCATTCTTAATGCCAATTAATTTTATTTGAGAATATCATGTTATTTTATGAATGTAGTCATGCTTGCCCAAGCTTTGTTCTTGAAATTAAAAAGTAAAAATGAAGTGGATTGTTTTGTCAGGCGTTGTCAAACACAAACATACCGGTCTATGCCCAAACTTTACCAAAAGCAAAGCAAGAACTTTGAAAACCGGCAAATTAAGTCAAACATGTGAACTTCCACCAGGGAATTGAGGCTGTATGCTCCAGAAGGGTAAGTACCCCCTGCCTAGCTAGCTATACCCGGCACATGTAAAATATTTTATACATTTCTATTTCCATTCCTCATGTTCCTGCATGATAGGCAAATTCTTTGTTTTGGAACCAATTCCTGAAAAATTAGTTTGAAATAAAAACTAACCCCCCCCCCCCCCCCTTTTTTTTTTTTACGGAAAATAAGTAAAATGACACAATATTGCCTTGTATATCTGAAATTTGGCTACCAATAATTGTACAGTTTGAGAAAACCTATTAATATTTTAATGTTTTTGGATATTATGTGTTGCCCATTGTTATGCTTGTTCATTCGGTACATTGGGACCAAGGTTAGCTGCTTGACCAGGTCATACGTCTAATAAGTCTAATAATGAGTTGTGTTCTTTCACCAATCACAAAAAGAACAGTTGAGTTGAGTCATGTGTTATACATCCCAGTCAAGATTCTTTGACTTATTTCATGGCGGTCAGTTCACGTATGGTGGAGTAAACCAGAGAGCCCTTAGGAAATCACCAACATTCCGCAAGTAAACTGACACACTTTCTCACATTAGGATTTGCCCTTATGGGCACAGACCTAAGCAGTGAGAGGTGCTGTGTTCTTCAAAAACACATGTTAGACCACTCAGTCACCAAGGTCCCCACACAAAAAAGAAACCTCCCTGCTCATTTACAGATGTACATCGCATATAAATCTCTGCAGTTTCTTATATATAGCTGGTGATGTCTTGGTATGAGAAAAAGTGCTGCTAGGCATAGAAAGATATGTCAGTGTACAATTTTGCCATAAAACACGGGTAAAAATCACAAAAACAAAAATTGCTTCCTGTCCTGGACACAATGTCATATCGTGGTAATCAGAGTAAAAAAGATTTACTTTCAACTCCCTTTTTACCAATCTGGAGATCAACAGCCCTCTCAATAAAAAACAAGATACGGATCTTCAACATCAACTTTAAGTCCATCCTACTATACTGTTCAGAAACCTGGCGGGTAACCAAGACCGAGACCCACAAACTCCAACATTTATAAATTTATGTTTCGTAACATCCTCAACATCAGATGGCCTGAAGTTGTCTCGGACATATTCCAATCTACTCTGAGATCAGGAAACAAAAGTGGGGATGGATTGGCACACACTCCGCAAGCCTGCATGAAATGCCACCATGCAGGCTCTTGACTGGAACCCTCAAGGGAAGAGGAAGCGAGGCTGGCCTAGAGAGACTTGGCGCAGAGGTACAAACAGCTGGAAAGACCTGGGATAATCTGAAGAAGATGCTCTAGAACCGTGTCATATGTAGAGGTGTTGATGCGGCCATTTGTTACCCAGGGAATCGAGAGGAATAAGTGAGTATGTAAAAGTACATGCATCATCAATGGTGTTGGTGGAGTACGCCAGACAAACTATTACTGATGGACTGACAATGCATTAACATTATGTCCTGTTTTTCGAAACGGGCGTACAAAAATTAGCAAGAATTAGTGACATAAATGAAAAAATCCATGGCAATCATGTATACCAAGTTTAATAAAAATATCATCAATGGTTTTGGTGGAGTAGGCCAGACAAACTTTTACAGACTAACAGAGAATGTCTTACCATAATACGATGATTTTCTAGACACGGATGTATAAAATCTTGGCTGGTATGTAAAATTTGATGACACTAATTATGGCTGATCAGCTTGCTGTCATAACAAAAGTACCAATCCATTAATTGTTGTACATGTCAATCCATTATAATTACTCATCTAAATGTAGACTTTGGGACAGAGGTACCTAGCAGACAAGCAGGAAATACCCCCCCCCCCCCCCCCCATCCCCGTCAAATTGTACCCACACCCAGTCAAGCAATTGATACTCTGTCCTCTTAATACTGAGCTGGGTCAGGAAGTAGCATCTGGAATTTTAGTCTTGATGTATGAATGACTGGGGTTCAAACCCACTGATGCTCTACCACTGTGCCATCAAAGCAGTCTACTGAAATTGGGTGTGGGGTAGAGTTATTGTGTTTGATACCCCAGATGATTTGTTTTTACTTATATAGGCAAACAACATTGACCTGTCCGCTTGACCTTTGATTTAAATACTGTAGATCACTTATTTTTCGCGAGTAGAAAATTTCGCGTCAAGACCATCTTGGCCTTATTCGCGAACATTTGAATTCGCGTTTGGAATATTATTGAATATAACATATTTATGTCAACATAGAAATATCTGTTTGCTGGAAATATTAGTGTGATATTTAAATTCGCAAATATGATAAGTCGCGAATTTACGCGAAAATAAATCTCTCGCGAAATAAAAGTGATCTACAGTATGCATTATGGATGAGTGAATTTAAGTAATAGGGATTATGTGTGTATATTTCGTCTATATGATGTGAACACTAATTAGAAGCAATGTGTTTATGTGTTAACTGCGAATCCTAACACTACCCATGTATTGGGTAGACCCTCCTATCTGAATATTCCTCATAAAAGGTCAAGCTGACAGGTCAAAGTTGTTTGCCTTTACCGAGGCTGAGGAAATCAACCACGGTCATCCACAAATGTGACAAAACCCATTGGAATACAATGTACAAGATAACTAACTGATGAAAAAGATATGATAATTTAATTCTAACATATTAATAAAATTAACACATATTTAAATTCAAAATATGAAAAAAATGAAACAATGTATATAAATTTTCTAAAATTATATTTTATAAAATTGGACAAAAAATAAATCATATGTGCAATACAAATACATAAACCAAGTCAAACCTGTCTATAATGGCCACCCATTCGAATCAATAAAAGTGGCCTTCATGAGCAGGTGACCTTTATATACAGTTAAAATAAATAGTTATAGGCTAAATTGGATCTGTCTATAAAGACCACCCATAGGAAACCAGTAAAAGCGGCCTTAATGAGCAGGTGACTTTTATATAAAGTGAATATAATTTTTTTTACAAAAGCTTTAAATTAAAAGTGGCCTTTAATAGCAGGTTTGACTGTAAATTTGATATAGTATTGTTGTTTTTTTTTTAAAACCAGATTGGGTACAGTAAAAAGACTTTAATGCCCCATGAAAAAGACTTTAATGCCCCATGATTAAATTGCCACCTTGTTTTAAACCCTATTTTTTAATGACTCAAAATCTGTTTTGCTTTCAAATTTCCCTGTAATACATGTAATGCCAAACATGACCTGGATATAGGTCCACAAAGATAAAGCGATGTACTGTTTATGAACACAGTTTAAGGTGTAATCCTAGGCATTGCAGCAAAAATAAGGTGAACTTAAAACAGTGGCACTGATGAGAGGGGGGGGTTCAGAATTTACAATTTTCTTTATACAACTTGCACCTAACCCATATCCCCGCCCCTTAAAAACAATGCAGAACAGCAAAATAAACATGCCGGTATATGTAATACAATGAACATCAAATTATACATACAAAAATTTGTGAATTTCAGATTTTTATTTGAAACTGTAATTTGCTTTTTAAAAATTTGAAGTAACAAATAAAAACTTCTGTTGCAAATCAGATGAATATGAATACCCTTTTACAACATTGTCTTTAATTGGTTGGCCTGTACCTAATTTCTTAGACAAGGTCACATATATGTAATATATAAACTTTTGGTTATAGCGTTAAATGATATCCTACATAAATACAACATACATACAATCATCAAAGTTAACAATTTGAACACGTAATATAACTTAACAATTAGAACACATATTGACATCACAAATTAACAACTTGAAAACGGGAGATCATTCGGTGCACAGATCATGTAGTCATTGGTCGGGGGTCACTTTAATATTAATCACTTGTTCTATCGACCGCTGACAAGTAATTACAGTATTAAGTACCTGTGACTTCATGCCATTTCATATCAGGACCACTTCTTTAACAGAACTTACTGTAAAAAGGGAAATTTTCAGGTTTGTTGAAATTTGCAGAATCCAATTTTCAAGATATTCTCATACTTTTAATTTCACAATGTAGGGCGGTGGTCAGTGACAATTCATGTGAATTATATCAAAAGTAAACATTCACAAAAGTTAACTTTTCATGCCTTGTTACTAGTGATGGGAATCGGTTGCATTTTCATAATCGATTAATCGGTTTCGATGATTTCGATCGATTTTCCGATTATAATCAGTTAATAAATTGAAGCGGAAATTACAAAATAAATTTGATTAAATTCTAATTTTTAATCTTGATAATATCTGCAAGATATTTGTATCTCAGTTAAGACTTAAAATATCCTCCCTTTTTTGATCATTTACTCTTCCTTACATTTGTGTTAGTTTTTTTTTCCAAGTACACTTATTTCAGCTACAATTTCATACTTATGTTATAAGAGACGTTCGTCTCAGTCAGTGTGGAATCCAAACAAACCGTTCCGTTTTTCCATAAACAAACTTCAGTAAATAATCAAAATTGATCGATTATTAGATTTTATAATCGATTATCACTAATCAGATGCTCAAACGATTAGATATCGATTAAATCGATTAATCGGTCCAACACTACTTGTTACTGTGAGAAAAACCCCAACAATTTCCTGATTTGTGGAATTTTTACCATAATCCAAAAATCAAAGTTAAATTTTTGAAAACTGGCAAATTAAGTTATAGTAAAAACTTGAACTTCAGTCAGGGAAGTGAGGCTGTGTGCTCCTTGAGAGCAGCCTGTAGTTCTGCAGAAGACCTTGTCCTGATACAAGATGGCAGAAAACATTCCCCATTATCTATAACAAATTAACATTAGAAACATATTATTATACATAATTATGTATATATACACAAATTATTTGACTTAATTTTTTATAACAAAAATTACATATATATAATATACACATCATAAATGACATGCGGTAGTTGGCAGAAAATAATTAGTTTAGAATATACACATATACATATCATGTAATAAATATAAGATAAATTAACATCTATACATAGACATTTTATATATATATATTAATTTTAGCATTATTTCATAGAGAAAGTGAGTTAAAGCAGCATCAGCATTATTTCAACTATTCGCTGCTACAAACCATAAAAGATGAAATATTGTTTAAAGCGGCATCAGCATTATTTCAGCTATTCGCTGCTACAAACCATAAAAGATGAAATATTGTTTAAAGCAACATCAACATTATTTCAGCTATTCACTGCTACAAACCATAAAAGATGAAATATTGTTTAAAGCAGCATCAGCATTATTTCAGCTATTCGTTGCTACAAACCATAAAAGATGAAATATTGTTTAAAGCAGCATCAGCATTATTTCAGCTAGTGAATGCAAAAGATACAAAAACAGTCAAACCTGTCACCCAAGACAACCAGTAAAAGTGGTCTTTATGGGCAGTGTCCTAATATACAGGTTCAAATATAAATAAAGAGCAATTGTCTTTTAAAAGCAGGTGGCTCTAATATAGAAGTGGCTTTTATACTGTAGTATCGGTACAAGCTATAATAAAATACAATTCAATAGTTCCCAAGAAATAAATAAATTGCATGGACAAATCAAAATCTAAAATATCTAAGAGTTAATCCCCCTTGTCTGAATTCTTTTATTTTGGAGGATGTTAATGAATAACATTTTGTAAACATTGAAGGAAATGAGACTTTCTCATAGCACTAAAAGTTGAAAATGAGGTGGAAGCCCCCTATTCTTTTTATGGCACTCTAAAACAACAGAAGTCCTATAAGATGAGAGATATTTATACATGATTATTAACAGCTTGTGACATCATCAATCTTCAAACCTGATATTAATCTTAAGTGAATGCAACATATATGCCAGAGGCGGATCCAGAATTTTAGAAAGGAGGGGGGGGGGGGGGGGGATAATGTGCTCGAACCATCTAGGGGGGTTTGGGCATGCTCCCCTGGAAAATTTTAATAGCGCAAAAATCCTGCATTCTGAGCTGCATCAAAGAGGAAAAAATCTTTCATTCAAAATGCCTGTATCATATGTATTATTAGCGACATAAAGGGGGGGGGGGGGCATATGCCCCCTACGCCCCCGCTGAATCCGCCACTGTATGCTTCATATTTGCTTACCAAAATATCTATGGCATTCAAAAATTCATTTTTGCTTCACTTTAATTTTGAATTTACACTAAACATTCAGTTAAAATTTATATGAGCTTTTAACAACCAGCTCTAGACAAATTAATAAATATCTGCTCAAGAATAAAATCATCAATCTATCAACATTAAAAATAAATTCCAATTAACATGATCATTGATAATTTTATAAACAATAAGTCACCAAAAATTACTAAGTCAAAACAATAACTTCTTACTATGTTAGGAGAACCTTATGTCAAACATAAGATGACACTTTGACCTTAGAATATATTAAGTACCAAATATTGGAAGTTTTCCTGTTTTATATTTAATTATAACTGAAAAAAAAAAATCAACAAATTAATGAATTTTTAAAATATAACTTAAATATCATGGAAATTGAAATTTTATAAAACATACCCTGTAGTTGCATTTGCATTGGCTTTCTGTCACATGACAATATGGCCTGTGACCATGACAGTACCTCTGAATGCAAATAAATTGAAATGCCCTTTCTTGCAAAAAAAAAAATTAAAATACAATGTACCAGAATTTTCCTTTTATATAAATAACTTATATAAAACACAACCATGAATAAGAATATGCAAATTTCAAACATGCAATAAACATTTTAGTGCTTTTAGAATACCTGTTCTGTTCTGTAACTTCCTACACTTTCAGGAGCACTCTTGTTCTATACATTGTAAGCAATCCCACACAGCTTCTTCTGATAAAAATTTTCACACAAATACTGATTTCTTTTCATTGTAAGACACCTCTAACCATTTTAAAAGAAATAATAAATGTACATGTACAACATTTAAGGTGTCCGAGGCGACACAAATCCAGATCGACTACATGTAAATAATTATCATAATACAAAATAGTGTTTATGGGACTTGATACATCTTTATACATTGTACAGTGGTACCTGTTGAAACGAAACACTTTATAGATGGGTATGAAAATATACAAATTAATTTCATATGACCATATAATGAGGTTTTCCCCTATTCTCAGTTTCAAAAAGTTAATTTCACAAAACAATATTAATGTCTTGTTCTGACAAAACAGTTCAGACAGGTTTTTGGTTTATTCAGGGTTTAGTTTAGACAGGTTTTAGGTTTACTCAGGGTTTAGTTTAAACAGGTTTTGGGTTTACTCAGGGTTTAGTTTAGACAGGTTTTTGTTAAGGGTTCAGTTTAGACAGGTTTTGGGTTTATTCAGGGTTCAGTATAGACAGGTTTTGGTTCAGTTTAGATAGGTTTTGGGTTTATTCAGGGTTCAGTATAGACAGGTTTTGGGTTTATTCAGAGTTCAGTATAGACAGGTTTTAGCTTTACTCAGGGTTTAGTTTAAACAGGTTTTGGGTTTACTCAGGGTTTAGTTTAGACAGGTTTTTGTTAAGGGTTCAGTTTAGACAGGTTTTTGGTTCATTCATGGTTCAGGTTGGACAGGTTTTCGCTTTACTCAGGGTTTAGTTTAGACAGGTTTTGGGTTTACTTAGGGTTCAGTTTAGGCCAGCTTTTGGTTTTTCAGGTATCAGTTTAGACTAGCTTTTGATTTATAATTCAAGGTTAAGTTTAGACAAGTTTTTGGTTTATCCAGGGTTCAATTTTTACAGGTTCCACTGTGTAAAATTTCTTCTAATCACATCTTGCCTGATAAGCTTTTCTTATAATACATCTATGGCTGATTTAAATACAAAAAATAGCATAAAATATACAATTATTAACCTGTTTCTCCTACATTTACAATAGCATGACCCAGTTTATTTTATCTTAGGACCATACCATTGTTCTGAAGGGTAAACAGGTTAATTTGCTTTGTCCTGCAAATCTGTATATCAGTATAATATATACATACATGTAAAGAAAGAAAAATTATATATATATAGCACATATAGATATTGTTATTATTGCACATTAGAAATAGAATTCACATTTTGTTACATGAAAGAACACAGTAAAGAGAAGAGGATATTACAGCAGAACTCCGAAAACTCGAACATCATTAACTCCAACACATCCGCTTACTGTCCACCATTATTTGTTTAAACCATCTTTTTCTCATGTTTTTAAATTCAATGAGGGTTGCCAGTATATCAGTCTTGTTTTAACAAATAAACCATAGGATAGCATGATTATATACAAGCGTAACATGTTCTTATATTCGCTTTAGGTGATATACATTGTAGGCAAACAGCATTGACCTGTCTGCTTGACCTTTCATTATGAATATCCATATGACTGGACCCATCCGGTACATGGGTTGTGATAGGATTCGCAAATTACCGGTAGAACAACACAATGCATGAACTTACACTTGTAACAACAAACACTGAATTGGTCCACTCCAATCCACATTTTGAGTTTTTGAAGTTTCATTGGGCGATTGATTCAAAATTACCAATTGAAAATTTGAAGTTATTCTTTTGTCTGAACAATTTTCCCTTCCACTCTCATAAATCCAGTTTTCATTTTTCACTCAACATTTGATTCAAGAATACCAATGGAAACTTTGAAAGTTATTCTTTGGTCCACACAGTTTTTCTTCCACTCCAATGAATCCCCTCCCGAGTTTACGAAGTTTCACTGTATATTAAATCTCACTTTGGGCAGCAGGGATTGTCCACCATTAAAACAACATCTATACCATAATGCTCTACTAGCTCCATTAAAAATGCACGGTCACCATTGGGATCGAGCCCCATCCCTTTCATATGTTCCGAAGTTAACTGTCGATCCTGTGTACATGACACGTCTAGTAATGTCTGAAATAATCTGTTATTTTGTTCTGTGAAAAACCTGAAAAAATAACCAGTTATAAAAAGAAGTTACAATGAGGGTTCAAATGATAACCAGTAATACATGTAATACACTTTAGATAAATTTCAGTACTTGGACAATTTCCGTAATAACAAATTTATGGAAATTGATGATCGATGAAGCAATGATTTACTATGAAGTTAAATCATTCAGAACATAAAAAATTATTTTACACTTGTTTATTGATTTGAATGTATCATAAAATGACAGAATAATAAGAATTCTAAAAGTTAAGACTGAATTGATGTCATATGTGATACGAGTGCATTACTGCTAGATTCATCATGGCAGGCACTGTTTAAATAACTCATCTAGTCAAATTCACTAATATTTATGCTTCATTATAAGTAAGAATGATCTACCAGGTATTCAAGAATATTGTAGTGCATGTATACGATCTAACATACTGCTGCATTTTTTCAGAATGCTGTAGTATATTGCAGAATAATTTTTTGTCATACCCAACACTAATACTTACATGGTAAATAATTCCTCTTCATTATCAGCCTCCTCACCTAATTGTTCAAATGAAAATCTACTTTCTGACCTGAAATACAAAGGTATTTTGTAACAGTTACTGGGAGGATAATAATTTAAAAACTGTCATGTGTATTGAAGTAGATTTTATTATCTGTGACATACTAAATGCAATCATAAAATTTAGTGTTTGAACAGAGAGAAAGAAAAAATTATTCAATAGTTTATCAAATGGCTCTTCAGCTATAAGGAAGAGATTAAAACACATAGTTA
Source organism: Anadara kagoshimensis (assembly GCA_021292105.1). Classification (NCBI taxonomy): domain Eukaryota; kingdom Metazoa; phylum Mollusca; class Bivalvia; order Arcoida; family Arcidae; genus Anadara; species Anadara kagoshimensis. Next base: position 24,899,465 of record CM037875.1, on the reverse strand, counting down.
CTGCTGGTAAAACTGCTATATTGACAACTCTATATAATGACCATCTGTCGTCCATCAACTTGTGTTTCTAAGGTCAATTTGGTTCATATTTCCATATATAAAATTGGTATAACCAAAAAGAACCTCTATACATGTAAAAACACAACTTGTCTGTAAAGTCCAAACTTCTCAGGTCCAATGGTTGGTGTTTATATAAATACAAGTTCAGTGTTCAATCAAGGATATTTCACAAAGGGCATTTTCCTCTAAAACACCATAACACCATGCATTCATGTTATATTAAATATGGCCACTAAGGGCCTTAACAATGGGATTATTTGACAAATTTAGGGTTCAATGGGCTCTTCTCAAATGAACACTGCTCAGGTTTTATGATATTTACCTTTGGTTGTTCAGTTTAGTGTATTTTTCTCTATCTGCTTGGCTAACTTTAAGTAAATCATTCAGATGTAACGATGATGTTTTCAATACTTGGTTATCTACGTAAACATCATACAAATTTGGCTTACTTTCGAAGATTTTTTCTGTGGTACCTGAATTTACAAAAGTTAAGTAGATTTTAATGAAAACATATCACAATACAGTAACCCTCATTATAATGCCCTGCACTATCCCATGTTTCCATTCCTGGTAGCCAAAATTGCCATTGGCTACTAATTTCTAAGGAATTCTTTCAAATGTAACCTATTTTAGCAAATTTGTGAAAAATTACTTTAAAAAGGACTATATTTTCACAAATTTTGGAAATTTGGCTACTTATTATTTTAAATTTGTGGGAACCTAGTCTATCATTTCCGCTTTGCTAATCATCACAATAATAAGTCCCAAAAGTATATTTGTTCTATGTATTTCTTTATAAGCATCCCCGTTTACTGCCCCAAGTATTTTTTCTGTAGGAGCCTCAGAGACCCATGAACCACAGTACCTCTCACTGCATATGTTCAAATCCCACTTGGGACAAATCCTAGTGTGAGAAAGTTTAAACATTTGCTTGCTGAAAGTTAGTGATTCAATGGGCACTTCAGTTTCCTCAACTGAACACCTGGATAGAAGATTAAGATTCTTGGCTGGACATAAAGCATCATTACTAAACTCAACTCATTATAGTTAATTTTAGTATTTCTTTTGGTGTTTAAGAAAATATATGTTTCCATGGTAACATGAATACTTACAAGATATACTCGTATATAAGATACATGTATGTAATATTTGGCATTTCAATGTCTCTAAGTTGAAGAATCTTGGCTGGGACACAAAGCATCATTACTAAACTCAACTCATTATTGTTAATTTTAGTATTTTTTTTGGGTGTGTTTAAGAAAATATACGTTTCCATGGTAACATGAATACTTACAAGGTATACTCGTATATAAGATACATGTATGTAATATTTGGCATTTCAATGTCTCTAAGTTAAAGAATCTTGACTGGGCATAAAGCATCATTACTCAACTCAACTCATTATAGTTAATTTTAGTATTTCTTTTGGTGTTTAAGAAAATTTATGTTTCCATGGTAACATGAATACTTACAAGCTATATAAGATACCTCAGATTCCAGTGTTTCTATATCAGCTACATTTACATAAAAGTGTGGTTTTACGTTGCGTCCCATAGCACCCAAATCATGTTTTGACAAACAACAAGCACAATACACTGAAATGAAAAGTAACAAACATGTAAAAACATCTAAAATTGCCAATGAATATTAATGTCTGAGAAATTCTATCATAAAGTAACCTTTATTCTAAATTTAAAATCTTCACTCTTTAGTTACATTTATATAATTGTTTTCAAAGGATTAAAGATAACATACGGTCTTGCACATTTGCACATGGACATGCATAATCATTGCTTGAAGTCTTACTATTAAGGGGTCATTAAGACAAGACCTTATAACCTAAGTTTGTAACTGGATTGCATAAAGGGATTTTCTGCAACTTTACCTATGACTATGGACCTTCAATAATACTATCCCCTCCAATTTAACCACAAATCATGTATACAAGTTTAACAAATAAACCGTGAAGAAATATAAAACAAAGATTAAGAATATTATATTTTGGTATGTTGAACCGGATGTTCCAGAAGGGTGGTCTACAACTCATACTGTATAACGAGAAATATTTGCGGGGTAGTAACTTTCACGGTTTTATATTCAGCAACTTGTTCGCGTGTACTTACTTTCGCAGTTGACGAGTTGGTAGGAATTAAATTAAATTACCGATATCTACTAAAATTCACCACAAAATTTACTATAAATTTCAATCTCACTGCACGATAATATTCCAAATAGAACTGATCTTACTTAAATCGGCTTAAAATTATCGCCGATTGACATTTTCGGTGTTTGTGGGGGCCCATTTTTATTGTTTCACATGTAGAAAACTTAGCGGTGTACTTATTTTCGTGGTTGAGAATTGACAGTGAAAACCGCGAATATTAATACATCGCATATATTTCTCGTTATACAGTATAAGGTGATGATTGATGGGGGTGGTTCTTACCTCTATAACACAAAATTCCTGTGTTGAGATTTGTGGGGGTAGGGGTTAGGGAGTGGGAGGTAGGGGTCATTCTTACCTCTATAACATACAACTCCTATAGGTGGAGGTGAAAAGAATAATATTCTTTGTTGTAACAAGGCAAACTTCCATAAAACAAATATATGTACACCAAAGAACTTCATAAACTGTGAAAAACAACCTGCTGGATGTGTTATCTAAAAGCAAAATAAAATAAAATAGTAAAGTAGAACAAGTGGAATCTGAACCAAATCTTCCATCCTTATGAAAGGTCTCAGTGACTTGTCTTATTAGTCTATAACAATTCTGGATATGGATCGATGCATAGTTAGCGAATGGTGTTTTTGAAAAAGAAAACAATGTACCAAACCATGTATTGCTCAGTAAAGACAGCAGAACATAATAATTCCATAAATATATGAAAAAGACAATCAGTAATTAAAATTTAATAAAGTTTTATAAATTGTACCTGATCGATCGTTTGTCATTTTGGGTAAAGAGAAAACAGACCGACCGATGCTATGAGGGGGTTCATTCTAGCATTAGTATGTAACTGGATCATTTGCTGTTAAGTCTGATTTTTAATAATCTGCTGATTATCATTCACAATATTCCCGTTTCATGTTAATTTTACTTCCAAATTGGTAAAGTATTAAAATCCACATGCTCAGTTTGCACATGGCACTGTACGATTTATCTCCCTTTCACGGAAGTGAAATGTAATTGATAAATCAGTTTTAAAATATGACAGCATACTGCAAAATACCAAATACTTTATTATACCCTTCCAAATAAGTTAAAATTACCGTAGATTTCATAAAGAATTAGTTAAATCCACCTGTCATTGCTGTTTATTTCATAAAAAGTTATGATTTTACATCGTTGGATGCAAACTTCCCGGACTACTTTTCATTGTATTTACGAGATCAGATTGCCAGATTGCACAAATTATTGGATGCATCCCGCCGCAATATTTTACTAGATTTAGAAATATATTCCGAAAATTTATTCTATATGTACATATGTAAAAATGCATTACCCGTCTCAGAATACATATCTCACGATAAAACATATATATTTCTTTCACATTCATTTACCAGGCGCACTATTTCCATGTGTACTTATTTCATAGAAAAGAAGCCCGATCTTCTTAGCAGTAAGCGATAGCAAAGTAACGCTTTCACTGTCGTGAACGCCATACAAAAATCTTGATTGGAGCATAAAACGCCATTACTTTTTTAACCGCACAGACAAAAAGAAACACAAAAATCATTACCTTCATCTCAGGAAGGAATTCTCTACTTGAAGTGGAAGGTGTGGATGCTGGGGTTGGCATGCGGATAATTTCCTGTGTATCACTACCGGATAATGTACCTTTTTTATCTTCATAGAAAGCATGTAACTGTGAATATTTTCCTGGAGTTTCTAACTGGTGTCTGTAATAGAAAATAGCAGATAAATTAATTATACAAGAATCAGTTAAAGAGAACATAGTGATGCTATAAAATTTTCACTGACCAAGACCTGGGGTCATATGTTTGTACTTGGATTAGCAATACATACATGCACATAAGAAATAACATTCTATCTGAATGTTTTTAGTAGTAGTAATGGTGTTTAACGTCCCAGTCAAGAATATTTCACTTATATCGAGACGTTGCCAGCTATAGGCGAAAGTGCAGAAATATTGCCTGTGTGTTGCACTGATGGCATTATACAACAGGGTTCTTTAGTGTGCCAAGCCCACCGTGACACGGGACCTCGTTTATTTTAATTTCCCATCTGAAAGAACCGTGACTTTCATTTCATAATGCCCAGTGCTTGGCGAAAGAACAGTCACTACCCACTTTTAAGTCTTGGGTCAGACCCGGCCGGGGTTCGAACCCACGACCTCCCCTTACGGAGCGACACTCTACCAACTGAGCTACTGCAGTGGTACAAAC